>CM039720.1:34292129-34627125 GCA_022539455.1 Dendrobium nobile | reverse complement strand
AGTCCAGGACCATTAGGAAATTTCTAGTGTCGGTCCTATTTCTTAACTGTACCTCCCAACCATCTTTCATAAATGTCTGATACCATGGTTTTGAAGCGATTAGGTGGTTAGCTGGCCCCCCATCCAGGCCGGGATAAGCCCAGATCTTTGCATGCATTAGCTAGACACTGTTTTAGTGTGTGTCGAACACTAAGTCCAATTTTAGATTTTAGGGTTCGAGGCTACTACAATCGGTCTTGTAGTATGCCTTAAATGTAGGTAGTTCCCTTCTTTTCAGGGACCTAAATCCTACTTATATGCGTCACAGGATGACGCCACCTCCATCTTTTCTCTCACGCATGTGATCGAGTGCTTGATTTATTTTCTCCAGTTTCTGTTTAGTGCCCTAGAGCCTCCGAATGCTGGTATGAGCCACGCATGTCTGATTCAGCCCTTTGGGACTTTTCTTCCCTTTTGAGTAGGACCTCTTAGTCTATACCCCTGTACCAATCCCACCTTAGGAGGGGATATTGTATGATCCTTAATCGAGAGTTTTCTCAGGCTCCGCTCTGGGATGTAATTAACCACGGGGGCTTGCGCTCGTGGGAAACTTGGCCCCACATCTACTAAACCCTACTCGAGCTCTTATCTGGGCGGGGGAAATCCGTGACTAGGTGTGTATATTACTACCCATCGGGGTGTGTTGGTGAAAGCCTCTATCCTCAATGGTTAGTCGTATGCACTATCCAATCTGTCCCTTCCAATTGACCCGTTCACGCGGTGTTCTTTTGGAGGTCCACTAACCCAAAAAAAAAAAATTTTTGTTTTACAAGTTAGGGGTTTTTTTGGGACATTTAGGCTAATTAAGGCAGATTAACATACGAAAAAAAAAAAGAAAAAAAAAGGCAGATTAACATACACAACACATATACAAGATTAAACTCAAGACCTCTTAGTTGATATCCTAAGCTCCAAACTAACAAATGAAGTTGCGCTGTGTATCTTAGGTTTTTTTCACAGTTGATATTCCTACAACCTAATTATTAATGGTTGTTTTTTTGGTGTTTGGCAAAATCTTCAATATATTGTGTTCTCTTTGTATTTGAGTTTGGGACATACCAATCTCTGTATTTCATTTAAACAATAGTGAAATCATTTTAACTACGTGAGGCCCCATGGACCGTGATTTTTCCCTTTTAGGCTTTTCTATGAAAAAAATCTGGTGTCCTCATGCTTGTGTGTAGAATTTTCATGCATAGCTGAGACATAAAATCTTTGCGCTCAAACGTCCCGAATTTCTTAACTTGCAACAATTATAATAATTTCGTAAACTAAAATATTTTTTTTTCTTTTAATTTGAAGAATTCAATCATAAACTTATGAACAACTAGAAAAACACTATTAAACTAAACATTTCAAAGATCTCCATAGATTTGCTGAACTCTTCAGTTTGAACGAGCAGAGCAGAAAATCCTGAAACGCTTCTGGAAGGACAAACAAAGTGAAAGCTGGAAGTCAAAAGCTATATTTCTACAGCCGTTTGTTTCTGCGTTTGATTATTATTTAATATGCAGAAGAGTAGTTGAACATTAAAGCTTATCAAATGAGGTAATTAATTAATCAAGATGGTACGTCAAGAGAAATATATGAATATTGCATGTATGTACGTACTAATAAATTTGAGTACGTCATACCATACGTCAATTCTTTTTTTATCTTTAACATTTGATTACTGCTTGTTAAAAAAAAAATAGCGGTGAGTGTGTGATTTTTTTTTTACCCACCATTGCTTGTCCAAGTGTTGAAGAGTCGGCTGGGCAAAGCCCAGGTCCCTAGTTCGAATACCTTGGCAAGCAATGAAAGCCTTAAGTGTTGGCCTGTGTAAATTGGTATGGGTTGCATGCTAGATCGATCCGGGTTTTCACTGTCCTAAGGATAGTGCTTCCTCGTCACAAAAAAAAAGTGTGTGATTTTTTAGTTTGAGTTATATAAAGTTTTGTATGTACGTAGATAAAAGAATTTAAATATTAATATGAAATTTTTTAATATGTATATTAAAAATATTTTGTGAGGCTTTGAGTGTAAGAGAATTATATTTTGGATTAATTATTTTGTGCGAACGTCGAATGCCGTCCAGAGACCAATCAGAATGCCCCACGTCACCTCTTCACTCGGTACCGTAGTTCGGTACTGCTCGGTACTACTGACGTGGCGTATTATGGCTGCTCTCTGAACAGTACTCTACGTTCGGCCTCCGCACAAAATAAATTATTCAAATTTGGATGGTTTTAGACTATAAAATATTCTACAAATAGAACATGGACGATTCTGAATTTAATTATAAAAAGTTTTAATATAAATTTTTGGATAAAAATTTATTATTAATATGATGAAATTTTTTATGAATTATTATTTTATATATAATAGTTTCTCCTTCAACTACTGCCTAATTCCACCGCTGTTTTTAGCCAATTGCGAGCAATTATTATTATTATTATTTTTTCTTCTTAGCTTAGAAGAGATATTATTATATATTTTTATTATATAAATTACCAATTGTCACATTGCATATTTGTCAATGGATGACAACAGCCAGTTCCTTTGGACTTTCAAATAAATATATTTAACCAATTGATAATTCATTTTTTATTTATTTTGAATAAAAATTAGTATTTTTGAGACATTTTTAAGAATATTTGAGAAATTTAAAATGAATTTCATAAATTTAATTTAGCACATAAAACAAGTAAAAACATTGAATTCAAAACTTAAATGATTAATTATTTATTTGCATCCAATCAAATTGATCAGTTTTGGTTGAAAAACAATTAGTTTTATTTATGAGATTAACCAGCATAGTTCGGCCCAATAAAATCGGCCACAAAATTAATTAAAATTAAGCATTTTAATTTTGGGCGGGTTTGACTAAGCATATTGATTTGTCAATGGTTAATGAGATCTGATGAGCATATGCGGCTTTGTCATTGGCTGACATATGCCCACATGAAAATGAGATTTGATGCTTTCAAATAACATAGAAAAAAAGTTGTTGACAAGTTCACACGTGCAAATCGCTGGTTGAGCGAAGCTGTTTCCTCCCATGCGGCTCACGTTTGAACCCCTAACCCCCAGTTGATGTCCAGTGTGAAGAGAAGGAGAAGGGTAGATGGCGACCAACTGTGGAGTGGTCGGGGAAGGCTTCACGGCTTTGTGTCATGAGGTCTTCGTGGTTTGAATTCAAGCACATTAACATACAAGTTATAATTTGAGATCAAATTGAGTTCAAGTTCATAATTCGATAAGGTCGACTCGTAATCTCACAAGTGAGTCAAGTTTGAACGGGCTCAACTCACTCACTTCGTTAATTAAGGCTTTTTTTTGGACGGTTTTATTATTATTTCTTAAAATAGTGTTCTAGTATAAAAATTAAAACAAAAAAAGTTGCCTAAAACTATTCCTAGTGGTACAGCACATGCTTCTAAAATCTTGAAGATTGCTTTTTATTTGTTTCACGTTATTTTTACTTTTGATAGGTTGTGTGGGTATCATTTGGCTTAAAATTATGATAGAATTGAGATTTATAAAAGAAAAATAATTATATTTTCACAAAAAAATGAGAAGTTAATTCATATGCTGATATAGGCTTTATTTGGGTCGGCTTTTTAATTGCTTTCTTTAACAATTTTTTAGTATAAGTTTTTTTTTTTAATTAAAAGAATTTGTATTAAAAAGTTCCTTTAGAAAGCAGTAAGAAAACAGGCCCAAACGAAGGAACAATTATTACGTCCTCTGACCGGACGTAGAGGAACGTCCGGTTGGAGGCAAATTCCCGCGAAATACCGAGTTGTACCGAGCAAATACCGAGCAATATCAAATAATAATGAGGAATAACATCATGTGAAGATCCAATACGAGTTATTTCGAGCTATCTTGAGCAATACCGGTTATACAAAGTTGTACCGAGTTTTTCCTAGAAAAAACTCGGTTACAATCGGTATTTCTCGATATAGCTCGGTATAACTCGGTATTGGTCTTCAAAGAGCGGTATTCATCGTTTTTATCAAATATATCTAGTTGTACCGAGCAAATACCGAGTTTTTTGGCAGAAATTTGACTCCGACCAGACGTTCCTCTACGTCCTTGCACCGGATGTAATAAAAGTTCCAAACGAAGATAGTCACAAAGGAGCACTCTATGTAAAATTTTTTAACATTTATTTCAACTTGAATAACATTCAAGAGAATTTTGAGGACTTTTTCTAAAAGAATTTATTTGTATTTTTCAACAAAAAAAGTGATAGATAACCGCTGAAAAAACCTTTTTGACATTAACTAAAAGAGTCTTTTTCTGCTTATTTTTTTATTCTCTCATTTTAGTTTTTAAAAATAATTTAGTTAACAATTTTTTAATTAAATTTGATTTATTTTTAAAAAGTATTTAAAAATTTTAGATATTTTGAATATTTAAATATAATTATCACCACCATTTTCATCAAACCTATCCCATTAAATATACCTAAATTCTTAGAATATTTTATTATGATATTTTTGAAGGAAAAAAGTAAAAGCTTCATTTGGATGTACACATAGGAACAAAAAACCTATAAGAAATTCCACTTAAGACTTTCATGGAGAATTTTAAAAACAAAAAAATAATTTATTAATAAATTTATAGCTCTAGGTACAGAACGGCCAATAAAATATATAAATATTGATATAAATAGAGTTCGAGGATTTACATAAATATCCCATAAATTTTATATATTTACATATTTAATATTTAAATTTTTATTAAAAATTAAAATGAAATATCCAATTTTCTCAAATAAAAAATACCCCACCTCCCTTTAGCTTTCACACTCAAATTACTCTATTCTTTTTTATTTTTAATCTTCCAATTGCTTTCATGCAATGAATTAGCAAAGGTCAACTCTTGCTCCTCTATCTCCCATGCATTCCCAGTCTTATCTTCTACCCTCTAAAATTAATTTTCAAGTTAAAAAATTTTTATACTAAAAAATTATTTTACAAAATGAAAAAAAAAGCTGTCCCAAAAGCTTTTTTGCTACTTTATAAAACGGCTTTATAATACAAAAATTTCTAATTCAAGATATTTTTGTACTAAAAAGTCATTTTAGAAAACAGTAAAGAAGCAGAAGCTATGGGACCGCTTTCTTTTTTATTTTTAAAACAAATTTTAGTACAAAATTTTTAATTCAAAAAAAGTTTTGTAATAGTTTATGGTTTAGGGTCTTGATCCAGCACAAATCTTGAGGCATAATTAAGTTGACGACTTTCAAAATAATATTGTGGTAATTCAAACTCCGTTTTCAACAAATTTATAATCAAACTGAGCATTTCAATAAGCAGAACACAACGACACAAAATTAATCCAATCCGAACCCAAATACGCTCAGGTCAAGGGGGCAAAGCTCATTTAAAATCTTAAAAGCACGGTTGAAAGTCCTATGCCTCTTTGTTCACATTAGATCTAGATTCAAGGCATATGAAAATATAAGACTAAGACTTAGGCTCGTTTGGGACGGCTTTTTTATTGCTTTCTAAAACAGATTTTTCGTGCAAAATTTTTTATTTTTGTACTAAAACTCCGTTTTAGAAAGCAATAAAAAAGCAGTCCCAAACGAAGCCTTAGAGTCTTAGAATTAGGTTTGAGGTTTATGTCCTTTGTTACGATCTTATAAGTTATCACCTCAGAATATTTTTTAATATGAAGTCATTATTGACTATAAGATGTACATAATATTTTAAATAAATACTATCAGCTAAAATATAAATTTAAAATGAAAATCAAAATAGCAAGAATAGCATGAGTTGAGCATCCTGGTCTTTGGGAAATTATTCTGTGCGGTCACCGGATCGTTTGGAGGCGAATCAAGTTGTACTATCTCACCTGGTACATATCGGTACACAACACCGGTACACAGTAAAAAAGTGATGTGATGCATCCTGATTCGCCTAAAAACGGCGTTCGATAATCGCACAAAATAATCTCTCCCGGTCTTTTTAGGATCATTTGCTCTAGTGCTTCATCCTTTTTGACTTTCATTACATCTTTTCATTTAAGTTGAGCCACTCCATTTTGGCAAACTCTAAAGCATTCAAATTACTTTTGATCTATCAAAAATATAAGTGTTAGATTTAAAAAAAACTTGCTCATATGAACGCCATGAACATCAAAATAAAATAAGCCTTATCGAGATTTCAACTATGTAAGAGTATTTCTAGAAAATATTCAAAACTCGTCATAATTTATCTCTTAAAATTTTAATTTTTTTTTCCTATCTTTTGCGTGATAAAATATTTTCATCAAGAAATATTTGATCGTGAAATTTCCCCTATATTATATTCTAATACAAACCTAAGTCATAATGGTTAAAATTATATCCTATGCACTTAATCATAATTTCAAAAAAGCCTTAAAATTATTTTAAAACCTTAAGCCCTAAGGATCTAAAAATCCTAATGTAAAGATCACAAACCCTAAATACTATTTATTGGACAACATCAATTCTAACATATTGGGTCAAAATGACATCAATATAGTGCCTAGTAGGTTATAGAACACTAGAAATAGTCGGCTAAAGATAAGTCCAATAGGTTATCTAAACCTTTATAACCATCCTAAACGGACTAATTCTCAAGCCAAACACGAACAATGAGGTTTTTAATAGCCCTAGCCACCCCAACTCACATCAATCACAACCACAACACCACTACTATACTGTAAATGTCACCACTAGCTGCTAGCTCATCATCGCACGACTGTGCTGCTCCTACCCCAATTATCACAGTTGTCACATAAATTGGCTTATAATTGTTGTGGACTAGAATATACGCTGCGATAGAGTTAAAAAACTTCTGTCTCAACGTTGTATTGATATCTAGCACACAAACAGAGGAGAAATAGCAACACCAGGATTTTTACGTGGAAAACCCTGAAAGGGGAAAAAACCACGGGGTCACGCCCAGTTGAAAGAGTTCTAATAGTGTTTGCTTGAAATATAAGAGGCTAACTCGTCCTTGAAATTTAGGACGATCATATTACAATGAATCTCTTCAGAATTGAAAATCAGATTCAACGTTGAGCAGAGTTCTGGCATCACTTGGAGATTGGGTGGAATTTTGGCGTCCTTCAGATATCGGGTAGAATTCCACTGTCGTTCGGAAGTTGAGCGGAATTCCGGCGTCGAGCAGAACTCTAGCGTCACTTGAGCGTCAGACAGAACTCCGGCGTCATTCGGAAGTTAGGAAGAATTCTGGCGTCGAGTAGAACTCCGGCGTCGTTCGAAAGTCCAGCAGAATTCCGGCATCAAGCAGAACTCTGGCGTCATTCAAAAGTCCGGCAGAATTCCGACGTCGAGTAGAATTAGAATTCTGGCGGTAGTCGAGGAGGAGTTCTTCCCTCGTACCCTTCTCTTCTTCTTCTCTTCTTTTTGCTTGTAGCCCCCCCCCCCCCCCCCCCCTCATGAAAAATGGGGTTATTTATAGATATTCTGGAGTGGCATGGCTTGTAAATATGTGAGAGATCAGGGGTAAATAGAGAGTGGTCGGATGGATGGCCGATATTGAATCCCTTGATCATTCACCATTCGTCAGACATTTGAAGGTCTTAATGATGTTGGAATTTGGCGATCTTGAGCTCGTTGGATTCGTCTCGTCGAGCGCTCGATTCGACTATAAGAATGTCAAATTTGGAAACCATTTGGTAACTCAAATTATGGTTATGAACTTCCAACGTGCTTGGGTGCTTTGATTTAGACTATTTGGGCTCGGATTGATCGAATTTGTGTCGTTGAGTTCGTATTCTCATTCGAGAATGCTAATTTGACTATAAGTTCGCTGAAATCGGAGTTCAGGTGATCCCGAATTTAATTTTTGAAGTTTTCGGCTCTATTATGCCTCGAGATTCGTGCCCGATCAAGATAATTTTTTGAGGATATATCAATACTATATCTAATTAAAACCAAAATAGCTCATATTTCCAAATACAAATATATTTGTTTTTTATCAAAATAATAATAATAATAATAATAATATTATTATTATTATATAAAAAAACCTTTCAAAATGAACTAATATTTTCTTCATTATATCCCTCACCATTCCGTCAACTGCCATCCATCGAAAGGTACATTTTTCAACACAAATCCACCCAAACAACAATAAAACCAGTTGCAAGTTGAGAGCCCTCTCTGTCTCTCTCTCTCTCTCTCAGCTCCTTTTTATAATCTTTCTCAAGTCCTCGCATAAAGATTTTATTTTTCTTCAAATTTAACCTTTTCAATGTGATTTGGTCAAACTTGAGCAGCTCCTGCCATTAAATACCTTCATCTTCTTCTTCTTGGCATCACTGACAACACCACCTTACTCTTTTCAGAATGAGGACTGTGTTATTGGATTCTCTTCTTACATTGATTCTCTTCCACTCCCTTCTTTGGCTTCTGCTTTTACCCACTCTTGACCTCGTCTTCGTCTTGGCCGCACAAAACTTCTTGGGGTTTCCTCCAGATTCGGCATCTTCTTCTTCTTTTTACTGCTATTTTCTTGAAGGATTTGGTTGATTTGTGAAACTTTCTCTTTTTTCTATGTGAGTAGGGGCACCTGTAACCCTAAAGACACCATTGACCTTCTGCTCTTATACGGGGAGCAGCTGCTGCAATGCCACTGACGACTCTGCGTTGCAGAAGCAGTTCAATTCCATGAATATCTCTGATTCAACTTGTGGATCTATAGTCAAGTCGATTCTCTGCACGGTAAAGAACATTTTTTGTTTTATTTTAGATTTCAGTTATTGCTTATTGAGTTGCTTAGATTGCAAATACAGGCTTCTGATATGGTTGAAGTGAAATTAATTTCTTTTGTCCTCTTTCGGATTTTTTTTTTTGTATTATCAGATTTTTGAGTGCCTTTAGGTAAATAAAAATTTTTAAATTGTAGCAGAAGATTAGTGATTTTGGTTTGAATAGACTAAGCAGAACAAAAATCTGAAATGTTTAATTTATGTCTTTTATAGGAAATATGAATTATATCATTGCAGTTTTAATGTTTGTGATATCCAAATTCCATATTCTAGGTTTGTGTGGATCAATTTTAAGGGGCTGTTTGGTAGTACCCAGGATTTGATTTAAACAGCATTTTGTAAATATGCTAAATCCGGATTTCAGAAATCGGAGGGGCCTAAATCCTGAAAATTGTTTGATAACATTTATGATAAATCCCATTAAATCTCGTGTGACTGTTTGGCTATAGAACGAATGTAAAGAGCGGAACCTTCCTCTCCAGCCAACGAATTTCATAAATCCGGCAAAAAAAAGGAGTTTGGAAATCCGGATTTAGCACACAAAGATGGAATTTTCCGTCTGCGACGCTTTCGTTTGCCGTGAGACTTGGTTTTGCATTTTAGGCCGTTTGGCTGGATTTCGCTCAAATCCGCCTCAAATCCGGCCTAAATCCTGCTATCAAACAGCCTCTAAAGGTTAACAAGAGCGGATTTTGTTGATCATGAATTATTCTCATGCGCCATTCAGGAAATATAACATAGGAAATCATTTATATGAGAAAATGTTTTCATCAGACTGTATGTACTGCTTTATGGAGAAAGATTGATTATTGTAGCTTATTAGGAAAATCACCTAATTTTGTACGGAATCACCTAATCAAGTTCAGAGTTTAAATATGTAAAGGGCACGTCATGAATACTATCTGTCTACTGAATGATTTCGAAGTTATAAGGCATGATCAATTTTAAAGTGGGGAAGATTGTATGATCCCTTAAGTACAATGAATCAAACCTTAAAGATCAATACATTTGTTCATGTAATGATTGGAGTTTCAACAAAAATTGCATAGTTAAGTGTGTTCGTGCCTAAGCACTTGATCTTACTGGGAATCACACTAAAAAAAAGGATTAAATCCTGAAATCTATAAAACCAAAGTGGATAATATCTCGATAGATACAAATTTTAGCTATGCCACCTAATCATTATGGATGATTTAAGAAGGAAATTAAAAATGTATTGCCATAGTTTATACCGTAAATTAAAAAAGAAGATTCCAGAGACATCTACTAGATATCTAACAATTCATTATACAAGACACATGTAATCATCTATGATGAAGGAATATGAAAGTAAATTGATATATAAGAGTGATAGAGTTTAAGCGTGATAAAGAGAATAAACTGGCTCAACTCTTTGCTTATGTAAGCTGCCTCATTTGTAATGAAATGCAAGGCTATTAGTTCTTTTGCTCCTTAGGGGTGAGGATGGAAAGCAGAAGCCCCCTTCATCCCATATGCATATATGGAATACAGTGATAAATACGTGCTCCTAGTAATTAGTCAATTTTCAGGCATCTGTCTTAGCAATTGATCGGTGCTTCCATCCCTTAAGTTCATTTTCTAGATCCATTAAGTTGTATTTCCTTCTTGGCAGTTTATCTGTTATATTCTTCATCTGCTATTCAGCCAGCAAGCTGAATCTTCCTGGCTATGCTGCTCCCTTCATGTTCCAAGAAATTGTTGGTTTGTAGCCCTTTTCCCTACAGGATTCTTCTGATCAAGGTTGCAGTAATATTGATTACTGTACTGAGTAAACTCAACTTAGAGTGAAATTAAGCTGCCTTTCACCCAAAAAAAAAAATTAAGCTGCCAACTTCTGTTTATTAAGCACGCTGAAGAATTTGTCTTTTGGTGTCATCATGGGAAATAGGGACCATGATTTTTGTTATGTCAGCATGGTGTAGAATGAACAGGAAAGCATGGTTGTCTTAATTTCTTTATGCAAGCTAGATGACATAAATTCGGTTCATTATCCAGCATATTGTATACTTGCATTAAATAGCCTTGGCATCAGAAGCCAATGGAGATGAAGGATTTATAAAACGATTTCCAGCGGTAGATCGACTGGAAATCAGCCGAAAACTTGTAACCTAGACAAAAAAAATTACTCATTCATGTTAATTCTCTTATAATAACCCACAAATAATGTAGCATTCATATAAATGAACTCAATCAATAAAATAGATAAATATAAATCCTAGAAGAACATTATTCTAAATTCATTAAACGATGCTCAAGCGCTGCAGTGTACAAATAATAGTTAACATACATTAGTTGATGCGGACATCGGCACCAAAATCTGGCGCATCTATCACAGGAGGCGTCGTAAATCGACGGCTCTGATTTAAGTTGTCTTTAATGAATTTTTTTCTGCATTTTAGTTTCTATTTATGTTATTTCCTATTTTACCCTTAGGTTAATTTATTTGAGTGTTGTGGCCCAAGGGGCAATTTTGTAATTTTTTATTTTCTCATGTTGGGGCCAATATATAGGGCCTTTAGCTATTGTAATAGGATGGTTGATTGATATGAAAATTTTGTGTTTTCCACACTTGTGTTCTTCTTGAGAGAGGACGAGAGTGAGATTTTTATGAGAAATCGAGAGTTTCACCAGCCGCAGGATGGGTCCGGGCTCGTGACGTGAAGTCCCTTGGAGAAGGGAAAACGAATCACCGTCAGTCTTCGGAAGAGTCCAAGGCTCGCGGTTTTTTTATTTTCTCTCTTTCGTTTTTATCTTTTCTTTAAATTGTTTTTGTTCCATCGTTCTTACTCCTCCCCCATCTTCGTTTGGCCGCCGGATTCTAACTTCACCCACTCCCACCCTCTTGCGCCGCCGGCCACCTTCCCCCATAGCTCCTCCACCGCCGGCCACCCTTGTTTATCTCCATGAATGAGAGTCAATGTCACCTTAAACTTACCTAAAGAGTTCAAATAATTTAGGAAATTATTTTCATCCTTTGAAATTCAAATTTGAATTTCAAATAGTTTCCTAAATTAAAAAGCTATTTTAGGAAAGTATTGAATCTCATTCATGATGTAATTCAAACATTAATTTGGGTGATTTAATTTGGGCGGTTTCAAAATTCAAATCCAACTAATTTGAAATTTGAAATCTTTCCTAATTTATCATTCTATTTTAGGAAAGTTGTAAATGACTTTTATTTGAATTTCAAAATTCAAATTAGATTTATATACTTCTTTCCTAGATCCCAAATTCCAAGTTTGGCAACCCAAATTCATTCCCGAAATCCCCTCCCTGGTTTTGAAAGCTACCGGCCCCCTGGATGGATAATTAGGAATTTATTTTCTAATCTCTTACTAAACCTCTTTGAAATAATTCCCCTCTCTTGCCAACCGAAATTCTTTTAAGCCAAGCCATTATTCACTTTCCAAAACCTGTAGAATAGAATTAGGAATTAACTCCCTAATTCTTTCCATAGTCCCGTCAACCCCCTTACAGATTTCTCAAAATCTGTCCACAAATTTTGCTCCCCTTTTTGGAAGGAAATTTGGGATCCAACCTGCTGCTGGCCGTGACTCTCAAAGTCCCAACATAGGTTGTTTCTCTTCCAATTTCCCTGTGCACCTTCAACTCTCCACTTTGAGTTCTAAACCCCAAAACTCTTTATCTCCACTTCCATTCTCTCAAGAAGAAAATCTGAAGTTTCTCTCAGAATTTTTGGGATCAAAATCTGAAACTGTTTTCAGATTTTTGGGAAGCGGACTTAGAGCATGTTTCGTTCTACATCATTAGTTCTTAAACATTACAGAAAACTAACAAAAAAATTACAAGCGTGCAGAATCTAATCCTCTTGCGTCCCCTCGCTCTCCTTGGTCCTTGTAGGCTGCTTTTAACAGAACTGCTCCCCAAATCTATGCAGCTCATCCTGTATTTGGCCTTGCTGCATTTGCATACCAACTTCCAATTTTCGCACTTACTCTAGTTCTGCTGTCAGGGAAGCCACCTTTTGCCTAACTAACTCTTCCTGGCTGCTACTTGAAAAGTCTGATGTGCCAAATGACTGTCACTCGAATGCATAGGCTTGAGAGTCTAATCCATATGTTTGCGAGCTTAATCCTAACAGCGATTGATAACTCGGAGTGAGTAATGTATCAATCTCAAATTAATTGTTGAGCAGCACGTAATAATTCATAAAAGTCTTGTGCTTCCCTATTTTGTAAATCTTTCTTATATTTTCTAAATTGTGGGTTAATTGCATCATAAGCCATATATGCATACATCTTAATATTTTCTTCCTCAACTATCTTGGAACTTATTGATAAACCACATTGAGAGTTGAAATGTGGCTCGTACTCATCATGTGAAGTTCAAAATCAATATTCTGACATAAATTCTCTACGATATAAGTTAATAGTAACCTTATCTGGTGTAAGATACGGTTGATTTTTATGCTTTGAGTAAGGATAACAAAACTTCCTGTAAGATAAAAAAGAAGATAGTTGACAGGTCACCTGGATGAAAAAATTGACTCCCTTGATGAATTCATCTATCAATGTCTTTCGTCTAGGCAATAATCAGTTATACTTTCAATTCCTTTGACTTCGAATATTCATATAAAATGTGATCTAGAAAATCCTACATGCGAATAATCCTTTAAAAATTAGTAGGAAGACAAAGACAACTTAAAACTAGGAACATGAGAATATATAGAGCTAATAATGTGATTGTATGCAATCATGAGTTTTCCTATAGATTCTAGAAAAATACTCTTATTGTTTCAATTTTATTCTCTTTAGAAATAATAGTGGCATGGAATTTTCTATGTGAAGTTTAGTAAGATAAGTTCAAATGTATGCTATCAAATGAATGCTCAGGGTCCAATCCAAAACCACTACTTGGCAACTCCTCTTATGCATATTCGGTAATGTCAAAAATTAACCAAAAATAGTAGCAATAAGGAATCAATACAAACAAAAAGCTTAAACCAAAAGTAATCAGATTCCAACACCAAAAAAAAAAAGGTAAACAATCCAACTTCTAAGAACTCAATTCATCAAATTAAAAGTAGCTAATCAAAATTTTTTCAAACCAGAAGCATATTCAAAGAAAACAAGTTTTCCAAACACAAGAATAATTTAGTTTCCAAACATAGTTCACGCAAAAATCTCACAATACAATATCATAAGTAGCAATTAGCAAACCATTAAGGAATGTCCAGAACCCACATGCAAGAAGAAGCAGAACAACTACTCTCCAACACTTTAATCCAGAAATTATCCATTAAAACATGATTCAGACATTGGATTCTTAATGGCTTAGTAAACAACACATTTGTATAGAGGAAATAAGTGCAAAGAGAAGTGGAGTCTTACAGCAAGTGGAGGGGCTGTCGTTAGGTAGAGGTAAGGCATATGCCAGCTGAATGCTGGCTCCACATCCCAACTGGATGATGACTAATGCATTCTGCAGATCTATCTGCACAAATGAAAGACAATGATTAATAATCAGTATTTGATACATTACCCTACACTTTTAAAATTTAGAGACTACACAAAACAAAATAACAAAGCAGATACTTTAGATAAGTTTTAAATTATACTTAGTGAATTTTTAGTGAATTTATTGAATGATCATTTTAGGATATTTAAAATTTTAATTTGTTAAATGATCATTTTGAAGAGTTTAGAATTTTAGCCCATATTATTTTGTTGCTACTATAAAACTTAGATGACTAGCTGAAGATGGAAAGAAACCATCTCCGGTGGAGTCACCAGAAATCTATTGGCTCCAAAAATTCGTTCCCCGGCCTATCCAGTTTCAGGAGAATTTTAACAAATTAAGTTTTGAGGTAAATTTTCAGAAGGCAGATTGGGTTTGAAATAAGACACTACCCAGAGATTTCGCTATTATTTTGTGAGGATTTTATGATTTGAGTTCAGGTTTTTTATAGGTGCAAGCCCCTATAGTTAATTACCCTTCCCGATAACGAGAGAGAACTTTAGATTAAGACTAGTCGTCAAACATATAAGTAGAGATATGTGGTATCTGATGTATAGTAGTAACATGGTTTGGTTTTTTAGACTTAATATTTAAAATTGAAAATTTCACCATCTTACACATAAAGCAGATGGTGGGGGGAATAATGATGAACTCGATTAAGATCTCATGGCTCCGTCGTCTCGGATCATCATAATCCCTGATCCACATAGTCAGAGGAGGACAAAATGATTCTTGTCGACAGTCATGGGTTGCTTCGTCCAAGAATACCTTGTTGAAATGGGGTGAATATTTATCTGACGGGACACATTTGAGTCCACCTTAACTAATAGAGGGCTTTGTGCCCTATCGATTATATCATATCTATTTATGTCTTAAGGATTTAAAACCATTGGAGAACATAACGGCTATAACCATAACTGTAATATAGTGGGTTCGTTTGACCAAGCCACTAGGTCTGAGGGTCGCAATTATAATCATTAATCATGTGGAACCATTTGGCCACACCACGGGTTATTTGTGGAGCCATCTAGCCAAACCACCGATTAGAAGACAAGTGTTACGTTTTTATTGGCAGGGGATGGATTAAGAATGAATTTTAGTGATATTCTCGACTGAACATTGGCTCTTTGTGAACTGAAGTAGTTTTTAAATTTGGCTACCTCTACAAACTATTATGGAGGGTGGATAGGTTTTGCTTTAAGTATTTGGTAGTTTATTTCAATTTTAAATATTTTCATCTTGGATGATTTTTGAAATTTTTGATTTTTTGTGAGCATTTAAAACTTTTGTAGGCATTTTGAATATTTGGAATTAACCCATCCGGTTGAGATATACGTTCAACACGGCAATCATCGGGTTATTATTGGACAATTTACATTTTATCTGTTAAACCTCATCGATTCTGTCTACCTGTCGACAGATGATCAGGTTTATTATCGGCTATGTGCTTTTATTAATGAATTTTTTTTATTGTAAACCTTAAAAGACTTATATGAATGTATTAAAAAAATATATCGGTCGACGTCGTGACTATATACTGTTTGATACTTCGAACCATGTCAACTCCTTTCTACTCACATAAAAGGATAGGGCTTGAACTTAAATTTATTATTTGACTCGCGTAGCATTCTCGGATGTCATATGTGTACTCATAACACGTTTGTTGGGGCCCATGCGGATATTTAGGGGCCATTTTTGTAATTATTTGTTGAGACTTGTCGACTCTGTCTAATTGCTAACAGAGGATTGGGTTCGCAATAGGCTTTGTACCTTTGTCAATGAATTTCCTTTGTAATAGGCCTTAAAGGCCTAATATGAACGTATAAAATAAAATCTCGGTCGACACCGTGACTATATATTTTTTTGATAGTTTGAGCTGTGTCGACTTCTATCTATTCAATAGGAGGATTGGGTATGAACTTAAATTTATCATTTGACATGCGCAGCATCCTCAAATGTCATATGTTTACTCATAACACGCTTGCCATGATCCATGCGGGTATATGATTTTGTATGCAATTTATATGTTGTAGTTATATGATTGTCATACATATATAGCGGATATGTATATCGTATATGCATATGTATGATACACATTTGCATGAGTGCTCGCATGTTCACATAATTAGTTGTCCATGTTGTAATGCATGTGGGAGGACATTTTAAAATATTTGGCATCGATCAGCCATGCAAGTGATGTCATTTGAGTGTGCGCAGCATTCTGTTGGAAGCTTGCAGACGTCTTCTATCTGCTTGTATGAGTGTTGCATATCAGGTGGTGTGACGTCGCACTATGGTTATTTGCTTGTTGCTTGATACAGATAGGTAGACTGTCGTGCACTAACGAGACTCTTGCAATTGCTTATAGATGTTGATATATGTTGCAGTTCTTTTGTATTTACTCGTATATAACACTTAGCGTATGTGATAGGTCTCCTACGGCGGTTCGTAGGTATTTAAATTTGCTACATATTGTCCTCCCCTGTTTGCAATGGACTGACGTATTTGTTGGCCATTGAATTGCGGTTGATTTTAGGGGTGCTCTCAAAATATTTGACGAAACTTTGCAAAATTTTAAACACAAGTCCTATATATGAACATAAATCATGGGAAAAAATCCGTTTGGAAAATAATCAGCTTTTCGAAAAGCTATTTAACCCGAAGCTATGTGATCTATTCTAAGGGTTTTCGAGAGATCTAACCGTCGGATTTTTGCGTTCTTGGGCTCGTTGGATTCGTTGAAACTGCAGCAATATTTCTTCAGTTGACGTCAAACCATGGTTCTCCTCGAATCGAGCGGAAATCAGCCCGGAAGGGACGTGAGGCTTGGTTTCGCCGGAGTTCTCGCCGCCGGCGACTCGAGCTCGTCGGATCTTGGTTGGGGAAGATGGGAAAACTCTCCAAGAGTGCTCACACGAAATCTTCGAGGGTTTTGGGGGCTTGGAGAGGGAGCAAGATGAAAAAGATCCCAAATTGGAGAAGATTTTTAATATTTAAAGCCCCTAGACCTAAGGTGCACGGTTGGGATTGAATCCCTGATTAATTAGGAGGGAAACCAGGCTAATTAGGCCGTGGTTTGAATTTAAAAACACTTGGAGGCTTTTATTTGCAATAAAGAGGCCATTAATCTCATTAAAATAGGCCAATTTGACCTATTTAAGACTCGATTTGACCAAGTCAAACTTTGACCTGGTCAAATCAGTCAAGAGAGTCAAAGGGGAGGTGAGATCAAGCCATGCAAGAGTTTGAATGAATTTGAATTTGATTTGAGGCCTAAAGGGGTTAAATGGTCAACCCTAGTTGACTCGGTCAACTGGGTTGACCCAGGGTCTAAGTCAGGGTCCAATAGACTCGACTCGACTCACTGAACCCGTTGGAGAGGGTCTTGGGGTCTGGCTTGGTCAATGTGACCAAGTCAAACTCTTTGACTAAGAATCTGGGCTAAAATCGAGGTCAACAGGGTTAAAATTCACACAATGGGGCTTACACATTAAATAAAAATGACGATTACTAGTCTTTAATAGATCAACAATCCTCTTATAAAAATACACAATTTGAAACAAAACCTACGAGCCGTCGACCCAATCTATTACAAGAGAATCAAAGAAAAAAAGCTAAACAATTGAGAAGAAATACCTCTAGTAAAGTAGAAGAAAGGCCAACAAAAATTAAAACAAACCAAGGAGAAACTCAAAGAGAGCAATCAGCCAATGAAGACAACCAGGCAAACATCACAAGTTCCACGATAAGCGACAGATCTACATAAAGGAACCTGCAAGAAAGGACACTGCAACTACCCAGAAGAAGATATAGAAAACCGAGCATGATAAGAGAGAAAAATAAATAAAAACCCCAACAACAAACCCCTAAATCAGCACCCATTACATACAAAAGCCAAGAACCACCTCCACAACCAACATTACGGCAGGACCTCCAACAAAACAGCCCAAACGACAGTGAACTGGAAAACCTACAACCATAGTGAATAAACCAAAACTCAAGTCAAAGTTGTTTAACATTCAAATTGCACAATGCCTGAGCATCCTCATTCGGCCCAAAAAATTTTTCCCTAGAACCCCCGTAGGGTGGGGAGAGAGACTCCTCAAACCAGTCATTTTGATCCGAATTAATTGCCAATTGAGCTTTCAAAATCTCATTTGAAATAAATCAAACAGGGACAAAAAATATTCTTGTTTGATGGTTCAGACATAGTCACAGGAGAGTCGATAGAAATAGGCAATGGAGTAGAGGAATTAAACATATCCCCAACCGCAACACCAACCAAAGGGCTCAAAATAGCATATGCACGAACACTACGAGAAATAATAGGACTAGCAATAGAATTAACCACACATATAATTAATAGCTTCCCTAGCCTCAATAACATTTCTAGACGAAGCCAAAGACGGAAAAGCCTCTACAACAAAAATAGGTTCAGTTCCAACACTATTAGGGCCATCAAGCACCCAAAGAGAGCTTCAGTAGAACCATGCGCCCTAATATTATCCAAAGAATCAACATTAGCTACAGCATTCTCCTCAGCAATAACCATAAGGTTTGCTTCACAATTATCCTCACTAATCAACTCATGAATAACATGCACAACATTTAAGGAAGGAAGATAAATATTATCCAAAGAATCACCATTAACAAAAGCATTCTCCTTAGAAATATCATTAATATTAACTGGGTTAGCAGCATTATACCATCATTCATCTGGATAGAGGAGGGAATAGGATGACAATCACTCTTGACATGTCCATTACTTTTACATATCACATAGAAAGGAGAAAATTCTTCCATGATAACATGCTTAATATAACCTAATTTTTTAGGACTTAAGGAAAACTTTTAGTGATGTCTAGTTCAACCAAAACATAAGCAAGAGAAGGGTGGGAGCCAATACAGGTCGCATTATCCACTTTTAACAGACAACCAAAAAGCGAACCAAAACTATGGAGGATACGGGGAGAGTATAGATGAGGGCACAGTTAGGGAATGAGATCCATGTAGGAATCACAGGAGACTCCACGCCAATGTCAAGCAGGGGCAACCATTTGGCAGATTTCATATAATAGTTATTAACAAGGTAATATCTATGACAAAAAACCATACTATAATCCAAGTCATTCACCAACTTAATCAAAATGTGCGAAAAATCCAATAGAGTAACAGAGAAATCACTAATAAGCTTTTGATTACAGAAAAACCTACGGATAGAGGCAAGAGTGGGGCGATGGGAGGGAAAGAATCCAACTAACGCAAAAATGCAAAGGGCCGCAAGAGCTTGGATTTCTTCCTCGAAATCCATAGAGATGGTAAGCCATTGAAAGAGGTAGGTTTTAGATCAGGAAACCTCACATCAAGGGAAGAGCCAACAAGAGCATCGCAGAAAGACTGTGACCTGATCGAATCATCCAAAAATTCAAAATCGACCAGGCGATTCACCGCCATTCCAGCCAGAACAGCCATTGGTGGACGAATAAAAAGAAAAAGGAAAGCAGAAAGCACCACAAAAGAAAAGGGGGGAAATATAAGACTACCCTGAGCCGGGAGGAAGAGCCACCAGCAGCGTCTAGGGGGCGCTAGGAAAAAAATCCTAACATAGCCGAGCTGGAGTAGTCAACCAATTTAATTAAAACTAGAACTTTTCTTAAACTGGTTTAACAAATGACAATTAAAGCCACTTAAATTTTAGGTTCCAAAATCCGATTACACTATGAATGACTATCTTAATTTTTGCTTCACAAGGATTGCAATTTCACCAAATTAATATTAAAAATATCTTTTTTTTATGAGAGCAATGAATAAATGTCTATAACTTTTCCACCAAGCGTTCCTTCCTTTACTTCTACAAAAGTATACAGGCTAAAGCATTCTCTATGAATTGAAACAAGCTCATTGATCATGCATGATTTGATAAGTTTCAAACATCCCTATATTTATTTTTTCTTTTAAATATGATGCGAGCTTGTAATGAGTGAATTTTTTTTCCTAACGATATAGAGATATCTAGCGCACAAACAGATAGCTGGAGAGAGAGCGAAAAAAATACAAGAAAATTTTTACGTGGAAAACCTAATTAAAAAGAAAAAAATTACGAGGCCTGATCTACATGAGAAGATTACACTAAATTTGAGTGAATTGTAAAAGTTGGATAGTCCTTTAACCTAGAGGCGGTGCAATTATAATAATTTGGAGAGTTGGGCGGAAGTTTAAGGTGGTGGTTATTGGGTGAAAGTCAGATGATGATGGACATCCAGGTTAAAGTCCGGCTGCTGTCGGCGACCGGGTGGAAGTTCAACAGCGGTTGGCATTAGGGTTGTGGTAGGGGTGTAAGTGAGTCAAGCCGGCTCGCGAGCCAACTCGAGCTCGATCAACTGGTTTATATGCTCACAAGCCGAGCTTATTAAGCTCACGAGTCGAGCTCGTTCAGTAAACAAGCTCGAGTTCGAGCTTGAGCCGGATCGAATAATTATTAAATCTAAATATATAAAAAATAATTTTAAATGTTATATAAATCCTAAAGTTACCACATGTATTATAACCCAAATTTTTCGTAATTTCTCAAATTCCGTGCGTGTATTTCAAAGTTCTCTCTCTCTCTCTCTCTCTCTCTCTCTCTGAGATAGACTACAGAATACAACGGTCCAATAAATGATGATGTAAAGTGTTCATTTATTACCGCTGAATAATAAATGCCTTTTATTCATTCTACTCTCTCTCTCTCTCTAAGTTTGGAAGGTGAACCAGAAGGCTCGACGAGCGGCTCGAACTCGTTTACAATGGAATTAGTTAAGCTCGATCTCGAGCTTGGTATTTGACAGTTGAGCTCGACTCGAACACCCCCTGACTCGAGCTCGACTCAACTCTTTTGCAACCCTAGGTTGTGCTTCGGTGATGGTCGAGTGAAAGTCCGGTGGACGGACGGTGTTCTGCGACGATCAGTGGTAGGGCGGTGGTCCGGTGGCCGGGTGCTGGTCCTACAGTGGTCGGCGGCAGGGTGGAAGTCCGACAGTAGTCAGGCAGCCGACAGAAGTTCATTTGTGATGTTTCTTGGGTGCTGGTCCAACAAAATGTCCCTTTCATGTAGGGAGTGGGGGTCTATTTATATATTTTTGTAAGTGGCACACCTTGTAAATATGGATAAGATTCATGGCAGGTTCTCAATGCTCCATCAGACGATCTATACTAATTTCTCTTATCATAGAGCATTTTTCAAGTATTTACAAGTCTTAATGATGTCAAAATTATGATATATTGGGCTCATTGGATTCGTCTCACCAAGCCGCTTGATTCAACTATAAGCATGCCATATTTAAATATAATTTGGTCATCCAATTAATGCTTTGAACCTTCCAAATACGCTTTGGTCTTTTAATTTAGACCGATTTGGGCTCAGATCAGACCAATTTTGGTGTCGTTTAGTTCGTATCATTGAAATGTTTAATTTGACTATGAGCTTGCGGAAATTAGACATAAGATAGTCCCAAATTTAATTTTGAAAGTTTTCAACTTGCATATGCCTTGAGAGTCGTGCCCAATCAAAAGGCAATTTTCAGTGACTACTTTTACCTAAGCACACTTAACTGTAGAGTTATGCTTAGATTTTTTTTTTTTTGGGACATTTAGACCATTTAAGGCAAACTCACACACACAACGCATACACAAAGACTCGAACCCAAGACCTCTTAGTTGGAAGCAAAGCTCTCAACCAACAGGCCAAGGTGAGCTGTGTTTATGCTTAGATTCAATGCATATATCACGCATATCGTGTTGATAGCATTAGGTTTCTGAAGAAAGTTAAAATAGCATGAATGAATTCTTGGAAAGGCAACTTTAAAAAACATAGCGTTCGTGCATATCGTATCCCAACCGATCTGTAAGTCAGCCGAAAGCATAATCACATATCAGAATCCTCTTAATAAGACACAATGAAGGAAATATATAATATATAATATATATATATATATATATATATATAAATATATATATATATATATATATATATATATATATATATATATATTTAATATATTATATTATATAATATATATATATATATATATATATATCTCGTTCAACCCCCACATAGTAGATAAAAGTTTGATATTACTTTTTATTTTTGTTATTTGTGTTTGAACATGTTTAGCTCGAATTGAACTTATTTTGTAAAATAATTTTTTGTAATGAGCTAAATATGATCAAATTTTTATTTTATCATATTCAGTTTTATATTAGTTCAAAAATATTTATATATAAAATATACCTAATGGCATGTATATCTTAGAATTAATATATTGCTTTCAACAACACCATGCTTGATTAATTAATAAGTCAAATATAGACAAAATTTTTAACTTTAATGAGCAAAAATAAAAACACAAGCACACCCAAATTTGGTTCATTTATAATAACCCTATTAAACCCAACAACACCATCACCACTAATGCTTTCATTTAAGGACGGCTTTCTTCTTGCTTTCTAAAACAGCTTTTTAGTACAAAAATTTCTTGAATTTAAATTTTTTGTATAAAAAACCGTTTTAAAAAGCAGTACGAAAGCTATCGCAAATAAAGCCTAATTATTAATTACCTTCAAGTCAATAGCATATAAATAGGAATCTTGCTATACTAGTAGAAGATTATATATATATGTTAGATGAGCCAAGTCCTATAAAGAATTTATTCTATTGTTAACCTATGAGCATATTAATAAGATTAAGTAATAATTTCTAATCTTGAGTGCATATTATTTAATTAATAATTATAATTTTGATTAAGTTAAACAGAATAATAGGGCATAGGCTACAAAAATTATAGATTGATTAGCCTAAATAACCACTAATTGTGCAATAATTATGCCTTAGTGCTTAATCATGATCTGAGTAGGCTATGTAAAAATTAATTAAAGGGGTGATCAAATATCACTGATCAGATACATTTTGAATTTAATATAGCAAAATATAATAAAAGCATGGTGTGATAGAAATGAGAAAATAATAAGCCAAGCTCATATTTACAACATATAATATATATGTATGTGACATTGAACAACTAAGAACACAGTTTATGGCAATCAGAATCCTCACAAACATCTGGATAATAAAACCCTATAGAAAAAATCAATAACTAGCAACTGGAACAAGAAATTTCATCCCTGCTTATGTGAGGAAAATGACTATTCATTTACACTATATACCTTAAAACATAAAACCATGTAAGAGGAACACATTTCATAGCTCAGGATAAAGCTCTCATCAATATGAACCGTTTGTAAAACACTCTTGTCCTAAGGAATAACGCCGTCGAAACGGCGAATCCGATCGTTGTAACAGACGCCATTATAAGAAAAGATAGCATAAAACAGTGTGTACCTTTGCAGACTTTCATTCCAGATGATGTTTCTATATCATAGATATAACCAACCACCCTTACAGAAAGGAAGTAAGACCCAACTGGACTTGCAATGGCTACTGTGTTAAAAATAGTTCCAAAATGCCTTATACCAAACAATTCTGAAGTGATTGTGGGCATCAGTGACCACTGAGAACCATAGCAGACTCCTATGAGTATTGAACCCAAATGCAATGAGCCTGGAAAACCAGAGGAGATGATGACATGACCAATGGTCATAAGAGCGAGGGTTAAGGCGATGAAAAATGGCCTCGCACAGCCCTTCTCGTGAAGAAAGTAATCTGAGATATAGCCGGCGCCGAATCGACCGAGAAAATTCCATATGCTCCATAGAGAAACCAAAGTGCTTGTTTCCGTGCTTGTGTAGCCAAGAGAACTTCCTATTTGACTGATGTTGTTCACAGTTGCCAGACCAGAACCCATTGCACATGCCATGACAAGAAAAAGCAGCCAGAATTCAAATGTTCTCATTGCTTGAAATAGATTCATGTTTTCAACTCTTGGAAGAAATCCTTGATCTCGGTTGCTCTTCTGTTCCTCATTTTCTGGTGGATTTATATCTTCTATCAATCTGATTTCATCATGATAAGCTGATCTGCTTCTGGATTCTGTTAATTGAGCTCTGAATACTACGAATAATGGAGATATGAGAAGTAGTAGCAGCAGTAAGAATATTGAGATGCGGATTGATAGTTGTAATGTGATGAAATGCTCTCCTATTATGACAATCATAAGATACGTAGCAACTGCTATAGAAATGAATGAAAAAACATTAAGATATCTGAGATTATCTCCCCCATTTGTATGGTGTATTTGAACAAAAAACATCAGCAGAAATGGAAGGAGCGTGGGTAACAGAGAAAGCATCAGGAGAAATGAGCTTGGGTTGCCATTAAATAATGTTCGGTATATTTGAATGAGTATAGCCCCACTGAGACCCAGAAAACCCTGAACCGAGAGAAATAGAAAACAGCTATATGAGAAAAATCAACTCCATTAAAAATTTTGAAGTCAAATTTCACTTAAAAAGAATAACAAAAGGAAAAAATAGACAGATAAATAGATAAAAGAAAAAGAACTAATTCTACTGTAATCTGATAAAATACATCTGATAAGACAAAAATAGCTTTGATGTACTCAACATCAGTAGATTAGCAGTACACTAATAACCTTTTCATGAATTGCTAAGTCAAACATCCATTAAAATAAAATGAAAACCTAGTGAAAAGAGAACAAGAGCTGCTTCTAATTTTCCATTCATCTTTAGTAATTTGAACGAGTGTATGACGGTGTTTGTGCATGGCATGTGAGAAAATATTGCAGAATTGAGAAACAGATAAGATAAAGTTCCCATTGATTTAAGAGGAAGTTACAGAAATGAATGAGTCACTATAACAGAGAAGGAAATAGAAATGTCCATTGAGAAGAACAACATTACAACATTTCTTCCTATAAGTATCATCTAGCTGAAGAAGAAACTTCTGTTTCGGATCAATGCTGTGATGGAATATGTGGCCGTACTTTTGTGGTGATGATGGATTGGCAGTGTTAATGGCTGCGCCACTTATCTGGTCCCCACTGGAGTTATGAATGTTGTTATTGCCTCCCCTCAAGTTGATGAGCCTAGGTTGGATTATTGCTTCCCCTCAGGTAGTTGATGAAATCTGCTAGTGTATAGAGCTAGTGAAAACGTAGCGGTTAAATTTTTGTCATTTGGATCACTTGCTCAATCTGTGTTTAAGTAAGCAAGAAGTAGGAGATCATCCTTTTGAATTGGGAGGCCGAAGGAAGAAGACCCATGTTTCATAGGTTGATGCATGTGTTGATAGAGTTGGTTGACGACAAATAAGATGTCAAGACATAGCAAGATATTGGAGGGAGCCCATGAAATGATGATACAAGGTGGGATTGAGAAAATCATTATTGGAATCAAAGCCAGGTAGTAGTTTAATTAAAGCCACGTAATGGGATTAAGAGTAGGCATTCAATTATCCATTCCAATTTTAAGGAGCAATTTATAGGCATACTTTTCTTGGCTAAGAAAGAAACCTTGGGGTGTGGGAGTTGCCTGAATACCGAGAAACAAGAAAATTAGGCCAAGTTGCTTCATATGCAATATTATATGAAGTCAGTAGACAAACATGATTGGCGTGTTTGGAGTTTCAAAAACCAGGGGCTTGATACTTCTATATTATTTCTTGAAGCTTACCATGAAGAATATCATTATATTTATCAAGTTGACGTACAGTAAAGTTGTGGGGAAGAGCTATGCTAAGAAGAACCTGATTGTGGGTATTTCTCCACTGAAGTGTTTGTGTAGTTGATCCATTGCCCTTGTTTGTAACCTTAAGAAATGAGGCATGCTTTGTGGCAAGTGATAGAACCGTCAAAAATAAGTTTTGTTTTGAATGCCCAGTGATAGTAGAGAACATTTTGAGCTGGAGATGGAGGTGCAAGTATCCATGTTCCTTTTAGTTGAAGAACTTGAAATTCTTGTGAAATTGCTTGTTGCTAGTGAGGTTCCTTAACAACTTGTGTGTAGCAAGATGGATTGGGTAAGGAGGTGGATTGTGAGATAGTTTGAGGAGATTTTTGGGTTTGAGAGATTCCATTTTGGAGTTGTGACCAAGGGATGAGCATTAATAGTCTTAGAAGATGTGTGCGGGGAGGGAGGGAAAAAGAGAGAAGAGGGGGTGGAGTGGCTGGGGTATTTCTGGAGGTGAAGGATCTGTTGAGACTATAGTAGAAGAACTAGGCATGCGAATGGGAATGCCAGGCGTATGGATTGCAAATTTGGCTACAAGAATGATCAAATTAAGTTCAACAGTGCGAGGATTGACATTGGTGGTGTGTTTGATGAGAAGTTGTGTTATCATTGAGAAGGATAAGTAATTTCATTGAAGATAACATTCCAAGAAACAATAAGCTTACCAATAATAAGATTGAAGCACTTATATGTATCATGAGAAGCGTTCGACTTGTTTGTAGAGTGATTGTCAGTTGAGACGTGGAAAAAAAAACCGAAGACATGGTAATGAAAGTAAGTTGGCTGCTGATTGAAGATTAGCTGATATAGAGATTTCATGTTAGTGGTCTTGGAGGGCATGCGATTTACACGGTAGACTATCGTAAGTAGGAAGGATGAACATTTTATGAGTAGCTTTGATAATATGACAAGCTTTGATAATATGGATCATTTTGTTCAAGAGTGTATGGATAGTTTTATTGGTGCCCTATTAAATGCGTAAAGATGAAATTGTGAAGAATAGAATTGATATATTCATCACTATCATGAGAACAAAAGATTTTAATATGACTATTGAACTCTTTTTAGATTTAAATTTTGCGTCGTTTAGGTTTAACACCCATAGGAAAGGACCAACAAAAATGTGAGAAGCCATCAACTATATATATATATATATATATAACATTTGTAACCCAGAATTGAGAGTCAGGGAAGGAACCTATGCATTAGTGTGTTCTAGAGGCTTGAAATGATGTTTAAGACTCTAAGAAATGATAATGAAATAATTCTTGCAAAAAAAAAAAAAAAAGTATAAAAGGGAATGCTTGATAGGAAGTGTCGTTTAGAGATTGCTGAGAGAACTACTGCATGGTTGTGATTGATATAGCGATGCCAGAGATTAAGGGTAAATGCTTTGGTTAGCAAGGTGGTTGACTACTAGTTGTTCGGTGTCTATTGAAGGTTGGATCAGTGTCAATAGGATATTACAGATTGTCAAATTTTCCCACAAATCTAATAAGTGATGGGGACAGATTAGTATCAACCTCCCCTGAGTTGTTGTGAGCCATTGCAAAAGAGTTGGGCAACGACCGTGGTAGGTGTTTAATGCGAGATGGGGTTTTATAGAAAAGTTATATTTGATTTTTTCATTGACTATTTTGATTTCTTTTTTGCATAGAAGAGAGTAGAGATTGTTCAGTGTGAGTTTTATCTATATCACGATTTTGAAGGTTTGATAGAGTAAGATATGTCATTAAGAATGAGAAGGATAATATCCTCCTTATTTATATGGAAGCCGACAAAAACAATATTGTCAATCAAGAATTTGATTTTAGAAAGTTATTGGGTCATAAATTGGGCATAATGTGGATCATTTTACTACTAAATCACTCGAAGACGATTCGTGGGTTGGAGACAACATTTGGTAGTGTTTTCAATGTCAAAGCTGGAATGAAGATTGAGAATATAGCGAATGATGGGTGAGGAGATGGCAAAGCAGAAAGATGCAGGAAGATCTATAAGGAGCTAAGTATGATAGAGGGGGCTGTTTGTTGGAGTAACCCGAATCTTCGAGCAGTTTGTCTAGACAAAGATTGGAACATCAAGAAAACTGTTAAAACAGTTTTCATTGAAGAGTTTGAATATTTTTTATCGCCAAATGTGATAATTAATGTTGGAGAGTTATGTATAGACTGGACATGACAATTCTAAGAGTAGTGGGGTTGATTGTATCACTTAGTTTGAGAGTACTGTAGTCAGCATGAAGGGATGACCAGGATCAGTTGTCCATGAGAAAATAGCACAGTTTTTCTGAAAAGAGAAGGGTGGAAGGAAGATTTTTGCTAAGCTTGAGCTCTGTACCATAAGAAAAGATTGCATAATTGCGAAACAGAGAAGATAAACTTCCCATGGATTGAAGAGGAAGTTAAAGAAATGAATGAGTACACTATAACAGAGAAGGAAATAGAAATGTCCACTGAGAAAATCAGTAATACAGCATTTCTTCCTATAAGTATAATCTATATTGATAGAGAAGAAACTTCTGTCTTAGATTGATAAAGAAGAAACTTCTGTCTCGGATGAACGTCGGGGATGGAATATGCGGTTGTAGTTTTGTGCTGATGATGGATTAGCAATGTTAATGGCTGCACCACTTATATTCAAGGTTACTCTAAATATCGTGCATTCTAAATTCAGCTTATTTGAAATTCAGAAGATTATTGTTGTGTATTTTGTTGGAACTAAGGGCACACAACAAAAGCTCATTGGGGCAGGCAACGATGTAATTGGAAATATGTGAAGGAGAAGAGATATTATGGGACCTTGTTGGGCGAGGTGTTGACATGATTGAAAACATGTGAGGAAAGAAGGGACACGGTCAGAGCTCATTGGGGGTTGATTCAATGGGATCAAAGCATATGAGGGTGGAGAGGATGCGACAAGAGCTCGTTGGGAAAGGCGTTGATGGATTGATAGCATGTGAGGGAAGAGAGATCACAATGAGAGCTCTTAGGGAGAGCGTCGATGAGATCAACAAGTGCTGGGATGTGATGAGAGCTTATTGGGAGAGGTGTCGATAGGACTGGCAGTGCATGAAGGAAAAGAGGACATGATAGAGCTCGCTATGATGGAGAAGAGTAGACTATAACGCAGTGCTCCAAATCGATCAAATAGGGTGATCGTGGAATACAACAAATTTGAACTAAATAAGGGATTCAAATTCCTCAAAATGCTTTAGATTTACTTTTCAACAAACCAACTATTAAAATTACTGCATTTATAATAAAATACAGTTAAAAGTCATACAACTAAACAAGCCCTTTAGATTTATCATATATGCTTTCTGCATTCTAACAACAATGGATCGCCTAAGAGAGCCTTAAAGCCTTGTTATAATTCTAGAAATTTGGTACCTACTTCAACTTTCTTTGCCATTAAACATGAATGCTAATAATATTTTCGGTATTAAGAATTTTATATCATATATAAGCAGTTTCAAGCCTCCATAGTTTCTACAGGCATCTCTGTAAGTAGAATTTTTTATATTCCCACAATTAGAACAAGTTTCATTTCTTCCAATAGTTTCAGAACTAGTTCTATATGTTGAACATATTCCATTAGATGAGATTACATTGGGTCCTTTGGATGAACACCGATATTTCATTCACTGGAGAGATCACCCGCTATAAAATAATTAGCCGGTTACAAATGGCAAACCATACACATTTCTTCCTATTTACTCCATAAGGATTTTTAGCTTAACACCAAAGGATGGTGATAGAAACTACTTGCATAAATTGAACAATTATCGGTAGAAATTTGGAATTTCAGCAAGAACAAACAGAATTTTAGGGAAATTTGGCAGCAAACCACTAGGAAAAGTTGATAATTACTAAATTATGAAAGAAAACAAACAAGATACACTGTATCTTCAATTCGAGGAAAATCCGGTTCTTCTAATCCCTAGCCGGTTGCTAGGGCCCAAGTAAACCCTAAGAGAAATACAAGTTCAGCAAATCAAAACATAACCCTAACCCTAGAGAGAAAATCTATTTAAAGCAAAACACAATTACCTAATCCCTAAACAGCCCCTTTTGAATTTTCCCTCCCAAACCCATCCTTAATTAATGTTTAATTGACCGTTGGGCCGCACCACAGAATCCCGCCCCCGAGTAGGGGAAACCCTTGTTCTGCCTGTTGTATACATGAACCGGTCCTAGTGCATACATGAACCGGTCCTAGTGCATACATGGACCGGTCTAACAATACCTCCCTCCCAAAGACCCACATTGTCCTCAAGGTGAAAAGATGGGAATTGATGTTTCACCCTCTCGTATGACTCCCAAGTGGCGTCATAGTCGGGTAGGCTCTTCCATTTAATCAGCAATTCCTTGATCCCCCATTCTCCTTCTCATACCTCTTTTAGCTCCAGAGGTACCAACACCACCTCTAAATCCTCAGTCAGTGTCGCCGATAACTCTGAACTAACTTCCTACTCCTCCAGATTTCTCCTCAACTGTGACAAGAGGAACACTGGATGTATGGTAGCAGTCGGTTGTAACCTCAAGCAATAAGCCGCTGCTCCAATCTTCTCCAATATCTCGTAAGAGCCAAAGTACCTCGGGGCCAGATTCTTGTTCCTCCTGTTGGCTACTATCATTTGTCTGTAGGGTCGCAATTTCAAAAATATCCTATCCCCCACTTAGAACTAGAAGTCCTTCCTATGTTCATTCGTCTCCTTCTTCATACGTTGTTTTGCCCTCAACATGTGCCTTTTCAGTTCCTCTAACACTTTATCTCTTTCCTCCAAGTATCACTCTACTGAAGAGATTGGTGTGCTCCTCTGCCCAAAATGCACCAAATGTGGGGGGTCTCTTCCGTTCAACACTTTGAAAGAGATCATTTGGGAAGCTGAGTGATATGAAGTGTTGTACTAGTACTTCGCACATGTTAGCCATTTGGCCCATAACTAAGGTGTCTCTGAAGCAAAACACCGCAAGTAAGTCTCCCAGCTCCTATTTATCACCTCTATCTGTCCATCCATCTGAGGGTGGTAAGCAGTACTTCACTTTAGAACTGTTCCTTGTAACCTGAATAACTCTTTTCAAAACTGACTGAGAGACACCTTATCTCGGACAGATACTATCAACTCTGGAATACTATACAATCTGACTACCTCTCTAATGAATGTTGCTGCTACTGTAACTATCGTGTAGGCTTGTCATAAGGGAATGAAATAAACATACTTGCTCAACCTGTCAACCATCACCAGAAGCACTATAAACCCCTCAGATCGTGGTAGCCAATCTATGAAATCTAGGGTGCTCTCCTACCTCACTCTGTTTGGAAGAGCCAGGGGTCGGAGTAATCCCCCCTGGAGCCATAGCCATGTACTTGTTTCTCTGGCATACCTAGCACCTAGCTGTTTTGATTAAAAAAATATATTGTATTTAAATATATATAGTTTTGAAAATATTTAATTATTTTTGGGAATATTGAATTTCCCAAAGATAATTAATTGAAGTTTTAAAAGATATCAATTTTAATTTTGAAAAATTAAATCTGAGTTACTAAATCTCCTACGAGCGCAAGCCCTCGTAGTTAATTACATCGTAGGAAAATTAGAGATTTTCCTACGAAAACTCTCGATTAAAATAGCGATATGAATTTTATTTAGAATTTAAAGTTAAATATCAAAGGAAGTTAAGGTTTGAATTTCAAGGGGGGTTGGTTCAAGATTGAACACTTATTTTTGGAGCCAAAGGAAGAGGAGTAGGGAATGTTTTTGAGATTCTGAAACAATTCAGAAAACACCCCAACCTATCCTAAGTGTTGGGCTCGAATTTGATTGAAAGATCTTTTAATTTAATGATCAATTTTATTAGAAAGTTGGGACTTATATTCTCGATCACTAGATCGGGAGAATGCCCATGAAGTAAGGGTGAAGACTAACCTACCAAGTGGGTATGACGTCCCTAGTCAAGATCCCATGGTTTTCCATCGTCCCAGGTTCGTCAATATCCTTAGCCTACTTAGTCGAGTGCCGACCAGAGGATCCTTGTTAGCAACCATGGGTTACCTCATCCAAGGGAACCTCGTAGGCCAAGGGGCTAGGGACCTAATCCTAGGCTGACAAACAGGAAGTGCACGGGTCTGTGGACAGTGAACCTATGTCTACGTTATCTAACCTAGGATGCCACTCTCATTTGTATGCATATCAATCTACCTCAAAACCAGAAAGAAACACCGGCCTAACCTAAAGCTAGAGTCCGTGTCCTGATGGGCCAATCTAGGTGTGTGAGCAAGCTGTGTGGTTTGGATATATCCTAAACCGGGTAATTGGTTAAAGTTGCTTAATGTTCTGGTTGGTTGAAAGGCTCAAGGGAAGATTTTGGTTTAAGTCTTAATGATTCAGAATTAATTTTAAGATTGATCAATGGTTTTGAAGTTAGATTGAGATTTTCTGGAAGGTTTTAAAGTTTAATTAAGGCTTAAATTTAAGGGGTTCAGAGGGTTTGAATTTTAGTGATAACTTTCCCTAGAGTAGGGAAGATCACTAAACTTAAAGAGTTCAAATTTGATTTTCTTAATTAATGATTTAACTTTAATTAGATCAATTAATTGATTTAATGATTAAAAGAAAAGATAATTTTTTTTTAAGGTTTAAGATGTCAATAGGTTCAAATTGTTCAAGTCTTAAGTTAATAGGAGATATCTCCTAATCTCTAGAAATTTTCTAAGTTCTCTAGAAATGTCCTTAATTATTGTCCTTAAAGATGTCACTAGGTTTAACAGGTTTGAATCAATGTCACTAACCCTTTGGACATACCTACAAATATAAACAACCTATGTCAATGGATTTTGAATTTGTAAAAAGAAGAAAACAGGTTTTAACTAAATGCAAGAATTTAATGCTGCCAGAAATAACTCAACAAATAAATCTAGAAGATCTATGCTTTTCTAAGTCTTAAGAAAAACTTACCTGGTCACCGGAGCTAGTCAACGGTGACTCCGGCCATAGCACTCCGTTTGGAAGAAACGGGGCAACTGAAGCTCTTGGCTCATTCTCCAATCAGCTCCACCAACACAGTCATTGTTCTTGGACAAGAGGGAAGAGAAACGGCTGTTCTTGCTTGATATGAGAAGCTCGATTGCTATTCCCTTTTCCCAATCTCTTTCATGATTGTTGCACGTTAATGGATTTCCAAAAACAGAGGATTTTCTTAAGCCTTCTTTTTAATAGTTTTCTGCATGCATGCTTTAAGTGCCTGAAATTCTTTTGAGCACGTGCCCTGTTCGATCTCGGGAGCCTTCACAGCAATGCATCTCCTGTATTCTTTGGCCAAGGAGCAGCTCCACCAGCTGCAGCTGAAGCAGCAGCCCCGCCGAAGGAGGCAAAGGACATTGCAAAGGCTTGAGATGGAGTGAGATCAACCTTCATAACCTGATTTTGTGAGTGTTGCTGCTGCTGCTTCTCACTATGATTTCCAACACCGCTCAATGCTGCAGCTTAGCCGAATGGAGCAGGTTCCTCTTCCTCTTTCCTTTTGCTTGAGCGGATGGGGAGAATGAAGGGGCGGCTGGAGGCGTGAGAGAGAGATCTCTTTTATTTGGTAGCTCTTCCTCGACGGATGGAGAAGAAGAAGAGCGGCTGGAGCCTCAAAGCATGGATCCCCCAAAATCCCCCCTCTCGGCTTGCCCTAAAAGCCTTCTCAAATACCTGAAATGAGAACTCCTATCAATTGACAATTTTGCCCTTGGACAACCATGATCCAATGGTTGGAAAGGGGCTTGTTACCCTTCTTTGATCTTGGCTCCAAAAGCAAATATTAAAGCCATAACTAAGGTGAAAATAGTTGAATCAAGTGAGCCAAATTAGTTATGTATTGGATTCACACTAATTTGATTGAAAGTATTCAAGTTAAATAATGTCGTTTTGATTCATGTCGAGCCGATCAAAGCCATCGAATTTTAAATTGAAAGCGAACCGGTCTACTCGATTCTACGTTGCTTGATTGAATTCGTTCGATAAAAATCGAATGAATTTTGATTGAGGATTGATTGAAAACTCGATATTTGAAAGTTGAATTAAAACTGGATTGGTGTGTGATTGAAATATGATTAAGAAACAATTGAAGATTGATTGGAATTTGGTTAAGAGTTGGACTGAAATTGTTTGAAGCTTGAATGGTTTGAAATTAAAATGGATTTGAGATTTGGATTAACTTGGATTTAGATTGAACTAAAGTCTGAATTGATCATAAGCTGAAATTATCTTGAGATCTAGATTGATTTGAGTTTTGCAAAAATTGATTTAAAGTATGGGTTGATCTAGAATCTGGGTGAGTCCTTAGTGACTTCATACAAAAATGAGGTCAACACTAGCCACTATCTCCTCCACATTCTTAAGCATCCCCTTCCGATACAATTTTGCAGTTAATCTTTTGTATGTCTTCTGCACTCCGGAATGGCCCCCAATAGCTCTCCTATGAAACTCCTACAACAATTGGGGAATATGAACCGTGGTCTGTGGCAGCACAAACCTCCCCTGGCATAACATTCTCTCTCCTTCTAAAGAATAGCTAGGGTAGCTATTCTTATCCTACAGTGCTCTACCCTAATCCCCCTCAGCCTCTCTCATCTTACATGCTCTCTTCCTTAATAGCCCCCAAATCTAGCATCAGTGGCATTGAAATGGCTAACTCTTGGAGCTCCCCCATGCACTTGGATAAGTCATCAGCCGCCTTGTTCTCTAGCTCTAGCCTAAGCTAGATCTCAAAGTCATAGCCCAACAGCTTTGATAGCCACCTATGATGTTCCTCGGTCACCATCCTCTGCTCCAACAAGTACTTCAAGCTCCGCTGATCTTTCCTAACAATGAAATGTCAGCCCAATAAGTAAGACTGCCACTTCTAAATAGTCAATATGATAGCTATTATATTCCTCTTATATATTGACTTTAGCCGAGCTCTAACTGTCAACACCTGACTGAAGTAGGCTATGGGTATGTGATTTTGCATGAGCACTGTCTCCAGTCCATATCATGATGCATCAATCTCTATTATGAACATATGGCTGAAATCAGATAGGGCCAGGACTGAGACTATGGTCATGGTTGTCTTTAATTTCTCAAAGGTTTGAGTGGCTGTCTCTCCCCACAAGAATATGTCTTTCTTCAACTGCTCTTTCAGAGGCTAAGCTATGGTGTTGTATCCCCTCACGAATCTCCTATAGTACCATTTCAATCCTAGAAAGCCCCTCAACTCCCTCAGGTTCCTAGGTAGAGGCCATTTCAGTATTGCCTCAATCTTGGCCTGATCAACTACTAGCCTTTCCTGGGATACCATGTGTCCCACGTACTCCATAATAGCCTATGCAAAATAACATTTCTTCCGATTGGCCCTCAGCCGATGCTCCTGCAACACTTATAAGACCGCCCTTAGATGCTCCAGATGCTCCTCACTGGACTTGTTATACACCAAGATGTCATCAAAGAAGACCAGAACGAACTTTCTGAGGTAAGGTCGGAACACCTTATTTATGAGGGTCTGGAAGGTAGCAGGGGTGTTGGTTAGACCAAACAACATCACAAAAAACTCGTAGTGTCCCTCGTGTGTCTTGAAAGATGTCTTTGGTGCATCCTCCTCTCTTATTTGGATTTGATGGTACCCAGACTTCACGTCAACCTTCGTGAATATCACCGCTCCACAAGGCTCATATAGCAACTTATTTATCACTGAAGTAGGAAACCTGTTTGGCACAGTCTCCTTATTCAAGACCCGGTAGTCCACTTAAAATTTTCAACTTCCATCCTTCTCCTTGACTAGTAGAACTGTGTTAAAAAAAGAGCTCACATTTGGCCTAATGATCGCCACCTCCAGCATCTCCCAAATCAGTTTCTCAATTTCATCCTTTTGGATCTGGGGGTAGCAGTAAGGCTTGACACTAATCAGTGATACTCCCTCCCTCAGTGTGATGACGTGCTCCTATCCCCTCTATGGAGGTAACCTTTGGGGTGGCTAAAAAACCTCACTAAACTGCTGTATCATCGATTATATTGAAAGAGGGATGTCCCCCCTCCGATCCCCTCCAAACTTTGCAACTCCACCAGAAATCTTCCTACCACCTCCTATGTGTCCCTTGCCATGATTTTTAGTGACACCATGGCTTTGGAGATCCTTGCATATTCCTTAATCACCATCATTCTCCCCTCCACCATCAGCTCTATTATCAACGTCCCCCAATTCACCTTGGTATCTCCCAAGTTCTACAACCATCTCATACCCAGGTTGACATCAGTGCTCCTTAACTCCAATGGGAGAAAATTCTCTCTCACCTGAATCCCCTGTATGGTCAGAACCACTCCCCCTCTACCTATCTCCATCTTCCCAGTCCCCATCATCACCCCATAGCACTCTGTTTTAACCGGTTTCCTCCCCAATTAGTCAACGACCTGGTTAGAGATGAAATTGTGGGTAGCCACTATCAAAATCACTACCTCCTTGTATATTATGTCTCCTCTCACCTTCATAGTATGATTCAGAGTGAATCTCACCACTGAGTTCAAGGAGACCTCAACAATGTCTAAATGCACATTTTCCTCCTCCGTCGATGCCTCACTCACAAATCCCTCCTCAGCTTCCTCGTAATCACAGACGGTGAGAACCTGAAGAGTTTGATCCTTATACCTATTCCCCGGTGTGTATTTCTTATCACATCTAAAATATAACCTCTTTGTATGTTTATCCCGCACCTTCGCTTTTGTGAGTCACTTGATGTTGCCCCTTGGGCAAACTCTACTGCTCTTCTCCCTAGAAACTTCTCTCTAGAAGGATATTGTCTAAATTCTCGGTGCTAGAGTTGTAGGGGTGCTCCAGTAGGCCCATCCCAAGATGTTGCTTATGCTGGCCTTTTCCCTCTTATATGTTTCCTCCCCCCTTTAAGTTAGCTCAATCATCTCCTTCAACCCCCACGGCCTCAGTACCCTGAGTTCTGCCCGTATGTCCTCCCTAAGCCCCTTCATGAAATTTCCCTCCAATCCTTTCTCATAGATTCCCCTTAGTCTCTCCGACAATAGCTCAAACTTCTCCTGGTACTCCATAAATGTCCCCTCTTGAGTTAGGGCATAAAATTGCTCGTAGAGGTCTCCTTCTCGAATAGCTCAAAACATTCCAACAAGCACTCCTGAAATTCTTCCCATGAATAAATAAGATACCTAGCCTCCCTCCATTGAAACTAGACTAGGACTTTCTCTTTCAAATATAGACCCGATGCCATGAGTTTTTCCCTTCCAGTTAACCCATTGTTGGCAACATAATGTTCCACTCGGTACACCCAACTGTGAGCATCCTCCCCTTTAAAGAACATCTTTAGTTTCCTTTCTCTTGCATCCATACCCCAATGGTTCTTTCCCCCATTGGTTCCTTTGATGTAGTGTTGTGATTCCCTTCCTTCCTCCCTTGGTTGACTTTGACCCCATGGTTTCCCCAATCATGCCCTTCTCCATTCCACCTCTCCCCATACTCGGGTAGTCTCCCGAAGGGCTCGGCTTCCCTCATTGCTATCCTCCCCTAGGAATATCCCAATCTGTCCACCAACAAGGCCCAATGTGACGGTCCTTGATAGAAAACACTGTCTATTTCATCGTTGTCCTCCCGAATTTCCTTTCCTCGTAGTTCCACCCTAGGAATCACCGGTGATACTTTTGATTGCATCTCTAGCATCTTTTTCATCACCTCTTCAAAGTTTCCAAAGCAGTTCTATATGGCTAAGAGTCTTCCCTCCAACCCGAAATCTTTTCCTCTACTCCAGCCTTGAGTTGTTCCATCTCGCCTCCAATGCCTCCGTCTTCTTTGCTGTCGTTAATTGGATCTAGGCTCCAATCGCAAAAAATGACAAAGATAAAACAAAACTCTTAAACATTGAGGTGATTTTTTATTTAACAATTGAAATTTTATTAGAAACTCCAAAGTTAAGCCTACTTGTACAAGAACAGCTCTAGGATGGATGACTTACTGGGAAATTATAACCAAGAGTCAAAAACTGTGAAGTCATTAGGCTAATGCCAACAAAATACCAGTAGTTGAGAGTTTGAGATGTTACACATGCAGCAATAAAAAAGCCTAAAAACCGCAACATCTAATAAAGATTTTCCAAAAACCAACCCATAATGAATCTAGCCAGATTGACCGGCATAGTAACCATCCTCCGCAATGAACTAGAAGCATTAGAACAAAACGAGAACAAAGAAAAATAATCAATTATGGAAAGCAAAATTCAGATAATAAACTTGCAAAAATAAAAATGCAATAACCTATCAAAGGATTTGAGAACGAACAAAACCTTCATGATGCCGACCACGGTGCCTCGACTATCAGGAAAGTTTTCAACAGCAGTAACCACATCAGCAGTATTAAAGAAAGTCTGCGAATGGGCGGCGAGAAACAAGTAGAAGCCCATGAGGCCAGATGGGGGACGAGGTAGCGCGCCAGTCACAGAAAGCCACATCAGGAAGTATCCGGCAAAGCATTGAATGGCGCCAGCGGCGAGAACAACCTTTGGGCCTTCTCCACCGACGAAGGAAGAGTATAAGAGTCCGGAGAGGACGCCAATGTTGGCGCCTATGTCCTTGAAGAAGGCGACCGAGTTGAGGGTGGACTGATCGTAGTCCTGCGAGAATTTCAGGAGAGGAGAATAGATGCCGAAGCAATAGGAGGAGCCGCTCGTGCACTGGATCCACACACTCGCCGCCATCGCCGTCCATTTGCTCCGGCGAAAGTAGGTGCTGATTCCCATGGTCTCCGGTTGCTAGCCTGTGTTGCGCTGGCTCGCTAAGTCGCTCTCTCTCTCTCTCTCTCTCTCCCTCTCTTGGAAACTCTCTCCGTGGCTTAGAATTGTTGCTTCCGACGATATTTGAGTAGAACACGTGTTCTATAATAAATACTAATAATCTTATTTTCTTTAATATTATTCTATGTAGTGTAGTTGATCTAATAAGATCTGAATTGTAAATAATTTTTTAATTTTTAAGAAAATCTTCTATCGTTTAATTATAAATTAATTTATAGAAACTTTAAAAATATATTTTAAATAATTATAAAATATAATAAATAAGAATATTAAATTAATTACATAAATAGATGTGTACAAACTTTCATTTTGATTGATTTTATATTTATCTTTTCGGAGAAATTAAAGGTGTTTTAATACATTTTCTCTATATTAGGTGTGTATAATCATTTAAAAATATTTTTATGATTGTCGCATCTTAGAAAATTCACAATGATAGAAAAAAATAAAGTTTAACGTTTTAGTTTTGTATAAAGATCTAGCACAAATTTAGATAAAAGAGAAGAGTGTGGTGTTCATAAGGGACACTGAGTTTTATGTGGAAAAAAATGAAAAATGGGAAAAAATCATGGGGCTTGTCCCAGTTTGAATGAATACATGAGTATTTGCAATCGATTATAAATGAGGCCCTTCTTTGGGGGGAAGGTTTGGCTTGATGTAGCAAATATACATCATATAGAGTGCATTACATGGTGGGAATTTGAACAATCAATATTGACATGTTTGTTTGGTCGGCATGACTATAGTCAGTGGGCAGCGAAGGTTGGAAAGATTGTAGTCGGGTGATGGTGGTTAGAAGGATTGTAGTCGGCGGGCGAAGGAGGTAAGAAAGATCGATGTCAAGAGATGGAGGTCAAAAGGACTATAGTCGATGGGTGACGGAGGTCAAAAGGACTATAATCTGGTGACAGAGGCAGGAAGGACCGTAATCGATAGGTGACGAAGGTCTGAAGGATCGTTATTTGACGACGGAGGTCACAAAATCATAGTTAGTAGTGAACGGAGGTAAGAAGGACTATTAAATGGCAACAGAGTCTAAAAGGACCGCATTCAGCAGGTGACTATGGTTAAAAGACCATTGTCGGTGATGGAGGTCAAGAGGATCGTAGTTGTGGGCAACGGTGGTCAGAAAGATCACAATCAAGCGACAAAGGTATGAAAGATCGTAGTCTGACTGTAGTCGGGTGAAGTTGGTCAGAAGGACTGTAGTTGGCGGGTGATAGAGGTTGTAGTCGATGACAGTGTTCAGAAAGACCGTAGTCAGGCAACACCGACAAAAGTCGATGGTCAGCTATAAATTTGGTGCCAGTTGGTGGCACAGAGTAATTCCGATGACAATTAGTGGTTGGGAAAAAGTCTAATGACAATCGGTGGCATGGCAGAGGTCAAGGATAAGCTTCATTGGCAAGAGAGAGAACAGATTCTCTTTCTCTCCTCCTTTCGTTTCTTCTCCCTTTCCTCCCCCCTTAATGAAGAATGCAGGTTCTATTTATAATTTTTTGGAAGTGGCATGACAAAAAATAAGGAGAAGATCAGGGGCTTATTGGGAGTTTTTTGAATGGATGGTCGATATTGACTCTGTTAATTATATACCGTTTATCAAGTATATGAGTGCCTTAATAAATATGAATTCAACAATCTTGGGCTTGTTAGATTTGTCTCGTTGAGCCACTTGATTTGACTATAAACATGTCAATTTAGAAATCATTTGGTTATCTATTTTATAGTTTGAACCTTCCAAATGTGTTTCAGGTCTTCGATTTGGACCCATTCAGGCTCGTAATAGATCAAATTTGGTGTCATTGGGTTCGTCTTTTCAAGACTTTAAGTTCAACTATAAGTTTGCTGAAATCGGAGTTCGGATGGTCTCGAATTTTATTTCAGAAGTTTTCAACTTAATTTTGCCTCGAGATTCATGTCTGATCAAGATAAATTCTTGATGATATATTAATGATATACATTTTTATATACAAGCATTTTATAATAATATTTTCTTAATAAATAGGTGTGTGATATCATTCGGGAGAGTGCACGCTTTGTCTTGGGAAGTACGCACATTTAGGCTTTGTTTGGGACGACCTTCTCATTGCTTTTTAAAACAGTTTTTTAGTACAAAAATTTCAAGTTCAAAATTTTTTTGTATTAGAAAATTGCTTTAGGTTGGAACACTGCCATTGCCAGGTCCCAAGTCCTGGATGAGAAAAGTGGAGGGTTGCGTTAGGTAGTCGACAGCCAGCGTAAAACTTGTCGAACAATAATGACATGAATCTTTTAAGAAATTATGTTAATGCTAGGGCGTCTCCTGGAAGCGACGCGCTGTATGGCCTGAATACAGTGACAAGTGTGCAAGGGCCACTGCACCGGCGCCCGGGTGCAGTGTTAAATAGGCAAGGGTTCCCACATCAAGGACGGATGTGGGCAAAGAAGCTAGTCCATGAAACTAAAATTAGGATAGGAACTTGGAATATAGGTTCCCTTACAGGAAAATTAATGGAATTAATAGATATTATGATTCATAGGAAGTTAAATATTTTGTGCATTCAGGAAACTAAATGGGTTGGTGAGAAGGCTAAGGAAATTGATAGTTTAGAATTTAAACTTTGGTATTCGGGTGGGAGTCGTACTAGAAATGGTGTAGGTGCTATTATAGATAAGAGTTTAAAGGATAATGTTATAAAAATTAATATGATTGGAGATAGAATTATAGCTTTAAAGATTGTTGTTGATGACAAGATTGTTAATATTATAAGTGCTTATGCTCCTCAAGTAGGTTTGGATATGAGTTCTAAATTAAATTTTTGGAATGACTTAGAAGAATTAATACAAAAGATACCTCTTGAAGAAAGAGTTTTTATTGGAGGAGATTTAAATGGACATGTTGGTAGAGAGGTAGATGATTTTAAAAGCATTCATGGTGGCCATGGATTTGGAACGACGAATGAAGGTGGCAAGACCATATTGAATTTTTGTTTAGCTTATGATTTTTCAATTGCTAATACTTTATTTAAGAAAAGAAATGAGCATCTCATCACTTATAAAAATGGATATAGTACAACACAGATTGACTATTTTCTTATTAGAAAACTAAATCATTTAGATTGCAAAGATTGTAAAGTTATTCCGAGTGAAAATTTATGTACCCAACATCGATTATTAGTTTTGGACTTTAAGATAAAGGGGCATAAAATAAAAAATAAAGTAAAACGATGTCCTATGATTAGATGGGGGCACTTAAAGAATATTAATAAAAATATTTTTCGAAATAAGATCTTAGATCTTAAGATTTTGTCTGTGCATGAGGATGCTAATATTATGTGGGAAAAAGTGGATAGTGATATTAAGAATATTGCAAAAGATATCCTTGGAGTATCAAAGGGAAAAGCTCCTAATAGTAAAAGTAGTTGGTGGTGGAATCCAAATGTGCAAGAAAAGATTAAAAATAAGAAGCTTTGTTATAAAAATTGGTTTAATTTTAAAAATTCTTATAATTGGGAAATATATAAAGTGGCTCGTAAGGATGCTAAGAAAGCAATATGCGATGCAAAGACATTAGCTTTTAGTGATTTATATAATAGATAAGATACTAAAGAGGGAGAAAGATATATGTATAAGTTAGCCAAACAAAGAGATAGGTGTAGTAAGGATTTAGTTCAAGTGAAGTGTATTAAAGATGAAGATCAAAAAATATTTCTCTTAGAAGATGATATTCAACAAAGATGGATGAGATATTTTGCTAAACTTTTTAATGAAGATTGTGAAAATAAGATTGACTATAATGACCTTAGCACCCTAAATGAAAATAAAGATTTCTGTTTTTATCGGCGTATTAGTAAAACTGAAGTTAGAGAGGCTTTAAAGAAAATGAATGGTGGAAAAGCTGTTGGACCTGATGATATTCCAATAGAGGTGTGGAAATGCTTAGGAGATGAAGGAATTTCATGGCTTACTGAACTTTTTAATACTATTTTGAAGACTAAAAAGATGCCAGATGAGTGGAGAATGAGCGTGTTAATTCCTATTTTTAAGAATAAAGGTGATGCACAAGATTGTGCGAATTATAGAGGTATTAAGTTAATGTGTCATACTTTAAAACTTTGGGAGCGAGTTATGGAGCATAGGTTACGGCGTGATACTAATATTTCTCATAATCAATTTGGATTCATGCCGGGTAGGTCGACTATGGAAGCCATACATTTATTAAGAGGTTTGATGGAGAAATATAGAGAAAATAAGGAGGATCTACATATGATATTTATTGATTTAGAAAAAGCATATGATAAAGTTCCAAGAGAAGTGCTATGGAGAGTTCTTGAAAAGAAAGGAGTCAATAATGCTTATATTCAAATCATTAAAGATATGTATGCAGGAGCTATTACTTGTGTTCAAACACAAGGTGGATGGACCAAGTATTTCCCTATTTCAGTTGGGTTACATCAAGGATCAGCCTTAAGCCCATATCTTTTTGCCTTAGTCATGGATGTTCTCACTAGACATTTGCAAGAGGATGTACCTTGGTGTATGCTTTTTGCTGATGATATTCTTCTTGTTGATAAGACTAGAGAGGGAGTTGAAGGTAAACTTGAAGTATGGAGGTCAACCTTAGAGTCTAAAGGTTTTCGCTTGAGTAGATCTAAAACGGAATATATGGAGTGTAATTTTAGTAGGAATAGACCAAGTGAGGGGATTGTGACTTTGGGTGATCAAGTCATTAATAAGAGTACACGTTTTAGATATCTTGGATCTATTATTCAGAATGATGGTGAAATAGATGGGGATATGATCAGGAGAATTCAAGTTGGATGGTTGAAGTGGAGGAATGCTTCGGGCTTGTTATGTGATAGAAATGTACCCCTCAAACTTAAGGGAAAATTCTATAAGATGGTAGTGAGGCCTGCAATGCTTTATGGTGCCGAATGTTGGCCATTAAAAGAGAAGCATAATACTAAGTTAAGTGTGGTAGAGATGAGGATGCTCAGGTGGATGAGTGGCTTTACCCTTAGAGATAGGATACGAAATGAGCATATACGTGATAAGGTTGGAGTAGCTCCAGTAGAAGATAAGATTAGAGAGAGTCGCCTTAGATGGTTTGGTCACATAAAACGGCGGCCTTCCGATGACCCGGTTAGGAGAGTAGAGGTATTAGATTTGACTTATGTTAAGAAAGGTAGGGGTAGACCTAAAAAGACTTGGTTAGAAAACATTAGGAATGACTTTTAATAGGACACAATGGAGAAAAAGGATTCATGTAGCCGACCCCACGTAGTGGGATTAAGGCTTGATGTTGATGTTGTTGTTGTTGTTGTTGTTGTTGTAGAAAATTGCTTTAAGAAGCAAAAAACAAGTTGTCCCAAACAAATCCTTAATCTTTGAAAGAACCTCATTTATTTGAGAACGTCATTTATTTGAGAAGATGTTGGATGAAGAAAAAAATGATAATAGACTCTCATAAATATGAGAATCAATTAAGGGCGTATTAAGATATATTCTCCTAAGTTTTCTCCAAAGTGATATGAATGCAAAAGTGAGTTTAATTATTGGTGTATTAGTTTTCCATAAGCACAAATTTCTATAATTAATTACATATCATGTATGATACCCCAACAAATCTCTTAATTAAGAATAATTCATTATTCTAAAGGATCTAAGTAGCAATCCTAATAATAAATATATGAGCTAAACTAGGTGGAAAGCATATAGCACCCCATGGAGGGGCAACCAGTTAGATAGGAAGATGATATTGGCATAGTGAAGCAAAAAAAATAGTGCTTACAATCTATGAAAAAACGGTTGCCCGAAAATGAAGAGGACTACTCAACATTAGCCTTAAAAGATGAGACTAAAAGAAATGACTCTCAAAATGAAAATTGGAATTATATTTTTCCAAAACAACTAAATGTTTAATGACTAAAGAATAAGAAACCGAATGTTGGGTAAGACCATCCTAATGTCTAATACAAGAGATGGGGGATCATGAATATTGATAAAAGGATATATCCTCTTGACAAAGAAATCATTATACTCCACATATGTGAATTTTAGAAGTTTTAGCGTCGAGTCTTAGGTTTCATTTGGGACGGCTTTCTTACTGTTTCTTAAAACAGCTTTTATGTACAAAAAATAAAATTTTTGTACTAAAAAACTGTTTAAAGAAGCAATAAGAAAGCCGTCCCAAATGAAACCTTAATGTAATGCAAAATATTCTAACTAATAGGAGGAAAAATGGTTCCTATGATCTTAGTCATGCAGGCAAGACCACCCCAATGCAAATGAGGGTGATTATAAAGTGCAAAGATGCAATATTATTCTAAACATATGAGGTGAGATGAACAAATGCAAAGACTTGCGCATGCAAGTACAGATGGAGGAGCTTTACATGATGTGCAAAAGGCCAGTAAAGGCTTGTCCATGCTAAGGATAATTAGGCTTAGCAATGAGTAATAAAGCTTAATCATGATCATTTAATTAACCAATCAAATAAGATTGATTTTTTTTTTTACAAATACTAAATCGATAAATAAATAAGCTTTAACATCTTCATGTTCAATTTATTTTTAGTCATAAACAATAATAATTAAAACTCGTGGACAAACTTGTTAAGAAACTTGATTAATGCTAAAAAAATGTGCTCTTTTAAGAATCAATTATAAATTTGTTTAATGTGTGACTACATGGGATGATGGGAGTCTTATTATTTTTCTATATTAGATTACTTTTATTTATAAGCACAAGTTGCTCGATTTTGCATATTAAAATACTTGTTTATTTAGTAGTTCATAATTTAAATTCTCATTTTCAACTCCACATGACCCGCATGACAGATGCCCGCGTCTGCCGGCATAACCTGCCACATAGCCACTGCCCGCCGAATCGTAGCTTGCCGCGCGTCGTCTGCTTGCGAAGCAACTACCAGCAGTGATGTTGTTGACCGAGCGTGTCATCTGCCGCGAATTGCTACCCGCACACGTTGATTGGTTGAAATGCTGCCAGCTGCCCGGCGAAAATCCGAAGCGGGATTTGGCTGAATAAAACAATCATGCCACAGAGTTTTTTTAATTTTTTTATTTTTATGGAAAAATTGGGCAAAGCCTCGTGCTGTAGACATTTGGGCTTACAACTTACTGGATTTCCCAAAACAGGCCGGGTCGGGTTGACCTGAACCCGAAGCGGGTCGAGTTCGGATCCAGAAAACTGACCCGTTTGGGTCAAGTTAGGGTTGACCCGAATAATGCAAGATCAATTCCGAGTTTGACCCAAACCCGACCCATGACCCGAAATTGACACCCCTATTTGAGAGAAGAAGTGGTGTGGTAAGTCTTTAAAAAGGACTTCAGGAATTTTTTTTTATTTCTTTTGTTTTACTTTTGATTTTTAATACTTGTTGTATCCTGGAACATTCATGACAGTAGAGAGATAGAGTTTAATGTCCAAGTTTGTATGAAAATCCAATACATAAACAAACACTACAGGAAAATCGCCCATTACCGATGGAATTTCCGGCAGATTTCTGACAAATTATTTAGAATTATTTCCTACAAATTTTCAGGCAGATTTTCCGACGGCTTTCTGGGAAATTTTCCGACGGAGTCTAAAAATATCTGAAAATATAATTTATTCTTAATTTAATTCAATTATAATTTTATAGTTTATTTTAATTAATTATTAATTTAATAACATATTTTAATTAATTATTAATAAACTTAAATTAATTAGTTTTAATTGTAATATTATGTCAATTTTAATATAAATAAAAAAAATTTATCTATTAAAACACTTTTGAAGGAACGACATGGTGGTCGAACTAGCGCGCGGGCAGGGTGCGGAGGTCCTCGGTTTGATTCTCAGGGCGGACAGGCGCATCCATGGGCTTTGGGATGCGGGCCCGCTGGTGCGGACGAGAGTGGACTCCCCCTCGGCGCGGGATAAAAACATGTTGGGTGCGGGTTGTGCGAATGGGGGAGTGGGCTGAGGTGTGCATCCGTGGGATGCATCGGGCGGTAGCGGGCTTGTGCATCTGCGAGATTCGGCAGGCTGGGGTGTGTCTGCGGGATACAGGCCCGTTGAAGCGAAATTCTTTTTTTTTTAAACCATTTTATTTATTCCGACGATTCTTTTTCATTTGAAAAAGTTCCAGCGGGTTTTTTCAAAGGAAAAAGTTTTCCGACGCTCGATTTACTGTAGAAGATATTTTCGTTGGAAATCCTCTGGAAAATTTTGAAATATGTCAGAGACTTCATAATTTTTTGCAAGAAATGCACAACTTTCATGTAGTGAAATAAGAGAGAATGATGCAAGAGTCATAAGAGAGACCAAGATTTTTATGTGGAAAACCCTGAAAAGGAAAAAAAAATCATAGAGTCTAGCCCAGTTAAGATGATTCTACTAATATTACAGGTTGATTACAAACGATTCCCTTACTCGGAGGAGAGTGTTGGCTCAATATAACAAATACAAGAGCATATTACATAGTTAGAGAATGACATGATAGCTATTCTCAAGAGAGTGTTGTCTTGTTCATTTGGTTCGTAGGGTCATTGTCAGGTGACGGTGGTAGGAGAAATTATAGTATGTGGGCAACAGAGATTGGAAGGATCTAGTCTGGCGACGGTTGTTGGAGGAACTGCAATCGGTGGGCAAAGGAGGCTGGAAAGACCATAGTCAAACAAAAGTGATTTGAAGGATGTAGTTGATAGGTAATAGAGGTCGGAAGTATCGTAGTCAGGCAAAGGTTATCAAAGGGACCGTAGTCGGGCGATGGAGGACGGAAGGATTGTAGCCGGACGATGGAGGTTGGAGGGATAGTAGTTAGAGGGACCATAGTCGGCTGGAGGAAGGATCTTATTTAGACGACGAATGTTGGAGGGATGGTATTCGGCTGGCAATGGAGGTTAGAAGGATCGTAGTCGGGCGACAATTGCAGGAAGGACCGTAGTTGAATGACAATGGTCAGAGGGACCAAGTCAGGCAACAATGGTGATCAGAGGAATAGTAGTCATCAGGCAAAAAAGGTTTAATGGATCAAAGTAAGAAGGCGACGGTAATGTGAGGAATCACAATCGACTATCGATAGTGGTTAGAGGAAGGCCCAACAATGGCTGCCAGAAGGAGATCCAACAATGAAGATCAGACAGAGGTTCAGGAGCTATGGCTTACTGGCGTGGATTCGTCGGTTGTGGTGCTAGGGTAGAGCTCCAAAATTCTTCAAGCCTTAGAACTCTTCTCCTCCTTACCCCTCCCCCTTCATGTGAAGAATTGGGGGTTCATTTATAGAATTTTGGGAGTGACATGTTCAGTAAATATGAAAAAGATCTAAGGCAAGTTTAGCTGTTCCATCATATGGTTAGTATCAATTCCCTCGATCATGGAGTGTTCTTTAAACATTTATGTCTTATAATGTCAGAATTCAACGATCTCGGGCTCGTTGGATTCATCTCATCGAGTCGCTCGATTCGACTATAAACATGTCATATTTGGATATAATTTGGTCGTTCAATTAATGCTTTAATGCTCACAAGTAGGCTTTGGTCCTTTGGGCTCGAATTTGACTGAATTTGGTGTCAACGGATTTGTCTCTCTGAGATGTTCAATTTGAATGCAAGTTTGCTAAAATTGGAATTTAGATGGTACCGAATTTAATTTGGACATTTCCAGTTAATTTTGCATTGAGATTCATGGTCAAGATGAATTTTTAGTGACATATCAGTACTTATTATTATTATTATTATTATATAAGTATTCAAATATTCATTTGACATCATTGAAGATAAACTATCAGAGGCAAAAAGACTCATGTCATAAAACATCATACGAATACAAATCATCAAGATGACCTGAAATGAAGTGAGCTAATCCAAGGAATGTTCAAAAGAGAGGTCAACATCTATTTACAAATATTTTGTGCATAAGTATTCTGCAATTTTTAGAATCACTCTTTATGTTGTATATAAATATGTATAGCCATTTTCTTTTAAATTAATTTTATTTTAAGTTTGTAACTAGAACTTTTTTCTTTAGTTAATTTGAGAAAGATTTAAGTTTGTATATGGGTCTGCATAACCCTTCAAGATCATTATTTTTCAATTGCAAACATTCATGCACATATACTTTATATGCATATATCCCTTTAAAATGATTTGTTATATTGTCCACATCTATATACAAATATTTTATATCAAGTTTTATCTATTTTAAATATGTACATATGTATATACAACCTTTTAAGATTCTATATTAGGTTACACATATGCATGCGCATATATTTTAAAATAATTTTTTTAAATTTTTAAATCTCTACATAGGGATTAATTATTATGTGCGGACACCGAACGTCATCCGGAGACCAATCAGAATGTGCCACATCACCCTGTGCTCGGTAGCGCGACTCATTACTGCTCGTTACCACTCGGTTGCATGGCTCGGTATTGCTGATGTGTCACATTGTAGTTGATCTTCGGACTGCGTTCTGCGTCCGGTCTCCATACAGAATAATTTCTCCTACATAGGTGCATGGGGCACCTATTGATGGTTTATAACATTTTTTTTTATTTTAGATTTATATATAGGTGTGTACAATATTTTACAATTAATTTTATGAGATGCATACTCATATATAAATATTTAAGATCATATTTAAATGCAATTAGAAAGAGAAATCCTTCTACAATAGTTATGGCGTCTCGAACAAATACCTGTCTTGAAACCAAGAAATATACCACAAGCTAAAGCTCTTTTGGCCCACATCCCTAACACGCCAATATTGTACAAAAAACAAGTTGGATAAAAGGTTAGGCTAAACTTGAATAAGACAAAAGAAACGACACTATATAAGGAATATGCTTATAATGCTGTTGATGATGATAGCGTGTTCGTTTTAAATTTGTATTTTATGTTATGGAAAGGATCATGTCATCACAAAGTTAGTAATTTTCCATGCTCAAAATGACAAAAGAATTCTAGAGTGTTCAATTTCAAATGTGAAAGCACTAAATCAACCACTATCTATGGAGGAGAGATTATTTTGTGCAGACACATTGGACGTAGAGAACTGTTCGATTTTCTGAGCCACGTTTTTACGGTAGACAGAGAGAACCGGTGTCCACACAAAATAATTTGTCCCTGTGAAGATCAAAATGGTTGATGAAAACCTAGACCGATTTGTGGCAGCAATATTATTAAGAAATTGTTGAGCCTGCAAATAAGCATAAACATGTTTCATTGAACAAGAAAGAGATCAAACTATACCACATTCATGAGCCCCATCATTGTAACAGGTCTTCTATAAGACATTCAATAATTGAAGTTCTGCTCCAATGGCAGTCTTCAGTTAAGTATTTCGCCTGCATTGTCAGTAATAGCTGAAGTATACTTTCTCGCATGTGTCATTTTGCAGCTTATGAGATCATCACGTTCCATTTCAGTAACAATATCAACCCCATATATTGTTTTTTGCAAGATTTTATCCCAGTTTTTCCTCATCTCTTCACCTTTGCTGGACACCTTCCCGATGACATCGCGCAAACCTGTTATCTGTTCAAGAAAAAGTTCCCTCTGCCATGACAACTTTTCCTTGACCTCATGAAGAGTTATTCTCTTGTTCTCAGCTTCTATTTCCTCCTTTAAATACCTTTGATTGCTACGTAGCCTCTTGAGTTCACTTTCTAAATGAAATTTCTCAGTTGCTAACTGGGCTGACAATTTTTCTTCAGATTCCAATTTAGCAAGCAAAGCAAGAAAACCTTTCTGTAACTCAGAAATCAATAAACTCTTGTAATGCAATTCCTGCTTATCAAGAATTTGAGCTGCTTTTAGCTTATCTAACTCATCAAGCCAGTAATTCGCTGTACCATCATATGATAAAATTCGTTGTTGTATATCAGAAATTACATAGAGCTTTTCTTCTACGAAATCTGCATATGCTGCTCTGAATTTTTCAAGATTGATCAAAATGCCATTATCTCTTGTCCCATGACTCTGCTCCAGCAAATCAATAGCATCTTCGAAGAAAGTCAGCTTCCTACCCACACTTTCAAGTAAAACTAGAAGCTCGTCTATTTTCTTCTTCACAGATTGGGGAAATACCACTTTTGGAACGGCAGAGATGTCCAAGTCTATCTTAGTAATATGTTCATCCAGTATGACTTTTATTAGTTCAAGCTCAACTACTCTCCTTTCATTTTCTTCTAATAGTAGAAGAAAGTTTTCTTCTACTTCCTTTAAAACCTTTTTCATTTCCATTTTTTCAAGAATAGCTTCCTCCATGCACCTTTTCCTATCGTGGTTTTCAGCATGGCATCGCTTCAGCTCAGTTACTAAATGACGCTTAACCTTCTTCAACTGACTAACAACAATTTTCTGTTGCTCCAATTCAAATTCAACTTCATCTAATGCAACCATCTTTTCAGAAACAGAAGAATTTGCCTTATCTAAAGCAAACGAAACACTCAGCAATTTATCTTGCAGATCAAGTTCCTTCTGAGCAGCTTGTTCTTTTACACTGTCAATATTCCTTGAAAGTTCTGCAAGCATTACCTTAGAAGAAGCAAGTTCTTTCTGCATTGATAAAGATTCCCCATTAACATGTTCTAATTGCTCAACCTTTGACTGGAGGAAATCCACCTTTTTTCTTTCATCAGAGACCTCTGCTAGGGATTTGGTAAGAGAAATATTCGTATTCTCTAATTGCTTTGTGAGAAAGCCAACCCTTTCCTCAGCTCTTTCATTTGTCTGCTCTATTATACGATCAAAACCGTTGAGATCACGAAAGATTTCCACGAACTTTGATTTCAATATGATATTTATAATAAATATCTCCTCACTCTCTATTCTAGTCTGTATTGCCATGCATTGGCTGCATTCAAGTTCTTCCTTGAGGTCAATGATTTCATGATCTTTGGAGTTCAACTTTAACAAACACTCATCAAGTTCCTCAGTAAGCTTTGTCCTCTGTTGATTCCAATGAACTTCCATGGCTTTTAGTTTATCTGAGCATTCTTTATGTGCCAACTCAAGTGCTCTAAATTTTAGACGCAAGGATTTTAAAGAAGGCAAAGCATCTACGCCATTGATCTGAGCTTCATGGGCATCTTTCAAAGATTCAAGCAATTCCTGATTTTCTTGTTTAAGATAGGTGTTCTTAAACTCTAGCTCTTTTAACAGAGTATTTTTAGCAGACATGGAGTTTCTAATTGAAGCTATTTCGTCATCTCTTCTAGTGGTCAGAGTCTCAAATTTTAATTTCACCTCCTCATACTCCAAGGCAATGTTCTCATACATTTCTTTGGATTCATGCATCTGAATCTCAAGCAATCTTCTCCGGCTTTCTTCATGAGCTAATGCTTGGTTGCACATTTGTAACTGATAACGAAGGTCATTGGTAATTTGAATCTCAAAATCTAAACTTGATTGTAAAGAAGAAATATCATTGAGCAAATTTGATTTCTCTGATTCCCATTCTTTCTTTCTTGTCTGGAATTCCTCTTGAACTTTATTAAGCGCTTCTTCAAGGTGCCTAAACTGTTCTATCTTCCATTTAAGTCGAACCTCGATTTCCACTTTCTCCTTCAATAACTCATCTAACATTTCATCTCTTCTTCTTAATTCTTTAGGCGCCTGAGCTCTGAGCTCTGCATCACAATTTTTCTTTTGAGACTCAGACAAAAGTCCCTTCAGAACTTCAATTTCCTTTTTATATCCACATACCATTTTCTCCCTTTCTTCAGCCTTAACATTGGCTTCATCCAGAGAAAAAGCAAGCTCCTTGTTGACTTGCTCTAACTCTTTAATCTTGTCCTTGAATCCGATCCTCATATTCTCATTAGACAAGCTCAGCTGTTTCAAGGCTGATTCCTTCTCCTGGAAAATTGACTGAAGGTCATCATACTTATGTGTTACCATTGAAATCTCCTCTGACTTTGCATCAATCTCTTTTGCTTGCTGCTCAATCTCCACCCTCGCATTTTGCAACTTGACCAGTTGCTCTTCAAACGCTCTCCTCAAACTCTCAGAATGTTGATAGTTAGCCTTGTTTTCCGCCTTAAGCATCTCCATTTCACACCTCATCTCCTCCAACTCCTTGCATGCTTCCTCCATTACAAACACCTAGCAATCAAGATCAACCGCAAGTCAAAGACAAGGAAACCTCAGCAGTTTCACAAACACATGAAAGACATATATATATATATATATATATGGTATCATTTAAGTAGATGCAAAATCTCGTCTTTTGAACTTCTGTGAGTTATTTTACTATCCAGCAAAAGCGAAACAAATTCAATTGCAAGGAGTGATTTAGAACCGTATCATGTCGTTGAAATAGGCTTCACTTTTTCGGATGGAGGAACAAAAACAATTTGCGGAAAATGTAGAGAACAATCGATATTTTGCTATCTAGAAAATCTCCAATTTGAGAGATTACGACAGGAAAGGTTCATGGAAGAGGACAATCGATAGCTGAGATGAAGAAAAAATGAAACACGAGAAAAGTAAGGAAATTTCCACATCAATAAGCCAAGTCTTCATCATGATCCATTATTGCGTAGTAATTCCGCTCTTCTCAATCCATGTCTAGCCAGTTCCATTAAGAATACAAACGGTAGAAACTCAAATAGAGGGAGAGATAGAGAGACCTGGAAAACGAAAATAGCGACCAAGAGGCGAGACGGAGACAAGGAACCCGCGGAGTGCTACGCGAATTAAGCACGATGGGGATGGCGGGAATGACAGAACGGAGAAGATAGAGAAAAAGCAAGGTGGAGGCAGTAGGAAGCAGATTTGTGCCCTAGAAACTGGGCGGGCTCTCTTTCAGAACTCAATTTTTTGAAATTTTTTATTTAAATAGTCATCACCTATAAGTACAACAGGTCTTCATCCCACAAGATTAGGTCACCTACATAAATAATTTTTCTCCATTATTTAAATCTAATGGAAAAAAATCTTTTAATATTTTTTTAATCAAATCTTTTTAGATCTATCCCAATTTTTTTAACATTAATACATATGCTCTCTTAATAGGATTAATAGGATTTTTGGAAGGTCGACTTTTTATGTGATCAAATCATCTCAGTTTCATTTTGGATGGTTTTTTTATTTCTTTGCAACGCTGCTTTTAGTATTAAAATTTTTTGAAAGCAAGAAAAAAATAATGGTTTAAAGGTATCTCAAATGAAACCAAAGTCAGACTACATAATTTTAATTGTCACTAGAGCTACTTCAACATCTCACCTATACGCTGCTTTCACATTCTGTCTCTTGATGTGTAAAGTGTTAGGAAACAATAAATAAATAGAGAAAAATATGCTAAATTTTAAAAAAATTCAGCAAAATACAAAGCATATTTTAAGAATTCTGTAGAGAAATAGCAAGGGTGAACAATCTGGATTAAATAAGAGATGAGAAGAAACAATTTGATACAATGAATCATCAATTCAAGAGGAAGATACGACTCTCCAATCTCTAGCCGATAACTAGAGCCCAAAATGACACCCGGAGATCTCAAATTTCAAGTTAAATTCAAGATAAGAATTTAACCATAGCAAGAAGAAATTACTTAAAGTAAAATACAATTCATTAATCCATAAACAACCCTTAACTTTCAATTTTCCCTCCTAAACCATTGTCACAATTATTGCATGGGCCCTAGCCCTATTTCTGCCCATCTAGGCGTTCGCCCCCTCCCGTTGGGTGAGATTTTGCCCACCTCCTGCATAAATGAACCGGTCCCTCCTGGACCGATTCAACCAGACCTTAGACAGGTCTAACATAAAGTTACACACAAGGCTGTGAAAATCAGACTAGATAATGAACCGATAGAAGGAGCGGTTCACAATTCAATCGGTTTGACAAGTCGAACTGGGATCGAATCGGATTATGTAATAATAAAATTTAAATGACATAAAAATCATATAATAATATAATTTTTTTATTAAAAAATAAATTAAATTCACACATTACTAATATCTTATATAATTTTAAATTTAAACATATTCAATCTTTAAATTTAATTTAAATTTGACAAAAAATTAACTTACAAATGAATTAATTAAGTTTAATATAAATTATTTTTAATTTATGTTATATATTTATATATTAAATTTATATTATTATTTTATATTTATAAATTATTGAGGCCAAATTAGATCATTTATTATAAATAAACAATTAATTAATATTTATAGTACATAAAAAAAATAAATGAAAAATATAATTTATTTAATATTATTAATTATAAATAAATATTATTTACATCATAAAAAATTTATTTTAAAATGGATAGTGTATGTTGTAAACTTAAAGTTAAGTAGAAAGATATAGGAGCATTAGTTTTTTTAGTCCCACATAATCTGAGAGATTTTCTCTTGGTAATGCTTTTACTTTATATAGGCTTTTGAGCATGAAGTAGTATATCCTGTAAAGTGATGAAACGTTATGAAATGCTTGGTTGGAATTTTTTAATCATTTCAAATTTAAAATTAAATTATAAATATTATTTAATATGATAATATTAAAAAACGCAAAAGTTGAACTGGCTAATTCAAGAGAACTGTGACCAGTCAATGGTTTCCGGTTGGACTGGTGGTTTTGTCTGGTTCTAGTTGGTTTGATGCAAAAGCGATTCTTAGCATGAACCGGATCGACCAGAAGATCGATTCACGATTACACTGGTCGGACCGGTCGATCCGGTCCAGTTTTTAAAACATTGGCTACACATCATCTGAACTTCTCCAATAAATCTATTTTATTTATGATGCAACAAGATATGAAAAAACACACACAAACTCTCACCTCTTCTTTGATTGCGTTTTCTCCCTTGAAGTTCTTAAAATCTCCATCCTCTTTGGTGATTTCTTTGATATGGGGGTTTCTTTATAACAGATACTTAGTTGCATTGATTGTGCTAACTGTAACATCACACCCAAGTTTTTCCTACTTGATGTCCATATTTCGGCACATTATCTTTGCTTAGAAAGGATTAATAGAATTTTTAGATGGTTAACTTCAAATAGCAGAATTTTGGTGGAGAAAATACATTTTGGCATTCACTTGAAAAATAGAAAGTGGAATTTGAATGTTGACTAACCTTATTGCATTAAGCAACTTTATTTTCATTAATGTCCATGAGTTGCTTGAAGCTTTTTCTCTGTATTAGGCTTCATTTGGGACAACTTTTTTATTGCTTCTTAAAACAGAATTTTAGTTCAAATAATAAAAAAGTCATCCCGAATGCTCGATTGCAAAACATAGTAAGCCATCATGTCTGCGACTTTTCTCTCGCTCGCTCTGGGGGTGCTAGGGCTTCGCCCTAGCCGCCCCTCCCGGCATCTCGATCCTTGTGGTGCTGGATGCTTCTCCTCGCCTGTTGCAGGGAAGTTTGTTTCTCCTTCTTCTCCTTTCGATCTGAGTATTTATGGCACCTTCTCGTTTTCGTGATCATGGTTTTTTGGATGCTTCATCTTCTCTTTCGTTTAAAGATGCACTTTCTTGTTCTTCCCCTCTTTCTGGTGGTTTTCCCAAGCTCAAGGTTTCCTCTCATCGGGGCTTGCCGGTGCTGTGGATTTCCGAAGCGGAAATCGCATCGTTGGCTGCCCCGTTTGAACTTGCGTTGGTAGGAAAATTTCCTGGTCGGAGACCTTCGCTTGAAGCTATTAGGAGTTTTTTCTTCAAGCTTAAGCTTAATGGTGAGGTTTCAGTGACTGTTTTAAATCAGCGTAATGTCTTGATCAAACTTTTTAACGACCTGGATTACTGTCGGGTCTTTGCTCATAGATCTTATTTTGTAAGTAATTGCTTCATGAAATTGATTAAATGATCTCCTACGTTGGATGTGGAGGTTGAATCACCTATTATCCCAATCTGGATTTCATTCCCTAACTTACGGCCTCATTTGTTCGCTCCGCGTGTTCTTCATGGTTTAGGCCAGATCTTTGGTAAACCCTTGAAGACAGACAATGTGACCTCCTCTGGTTCGCGTCCTTCTGTTGCTCGTGTTTTAGTTGAACTGGATGTGTCCAAGCAATATCCGAACAATATTTGGATCGGTCCGGATAGTGTTGGGTATGTTCAATCTGTCATTTCCGAAGACTTTCCTGAGTATTGTACGCATTGTTTAGCTTTGGGCCATTTTAAAACGAGTTGTAAAATTCTTAATCCTAACCCTGTCTCTTCTGCTTTGCCTCCTCCTTTTCATTCGTTGGGGTTGATTTAGCTGTTGTGCACTCCTCTGATCCTGGTTTTCATTCTACTGCTAAGGAGGGAGGTTTAGGTGTTGACTCTGTTGTCTCGGGTAGAGTCCCTCCTAACCCTGTGTCGACCCCGGATTTGAATGAAGTTGGGCCTGCTGATGTTATTGTTGTTGAGCCTTTGGGTCCAGTTTTAAATCCTGTGGTAGTTCCTTTTGATAATGCTGTAGTTAATCTTGCTGTGGTTGCCCCTACTGTTGATGATGCACCTGTGGCGTCTGTGGGTGCTCTGGCTGTTGTTGAGCAGGATGTTCAGGGATTTTCTAGTAATGGCGCTTTGATGGGTTGTGAACTTAATTCAATGCCGGTTTTAAGTGAACCATGTGTTTTAACTAAAATTGTTGCTCCTTCAATGGCTGTTGAGCGATCTGATTTATCTGGATCCATGAAGGTTTTGTCCCCTGTTTCTCAGGTTGGTGCTTCTTCGATTAATTTGGGAGTGGATGATGTTCATAATACTTGTGTTGATGTGCCGGTGAAATTAATTGAACCTCAAGCCTTGGTTATTCATGTGGGTAACAATTTCGGTATGGATGTGAGAAAGCACTTAGATTGGCTTCATGTTTCGTCTGATTCGGAGTCTATTTCCTCTTTTGAGTCTAGTGGAGCGGACGATCCTGGTAATCCTTTTGCTTTGTTGCGTGATACACCTGTTGTTTCTGGTGCCTCTCGTGGTAAAGCTCGTGGTAGGGGCAGACGTCGTCGGTAATGGCCGTGGATTTTGTGGTGGTTGCCTTATGGTTGCAATTTTCTGGGGTGCAATTTTCTGGGATTGTGCTTTGGATGGTCTGGTAGTTCGGTTGCCTGATGCCTTTGCATATATTCGAGCTCTCTATTTGTTTTTCGTTTGGCCGGGCAGTGATGTGGTTGGGGCTCGCTTGTCCTTTGGCTAGCCCGTGGCAACCTTTGGTGTTGGCTTGGATTTTGGTGCTATTCTTCATCAAATTGGATGGTCCGGGCTTGGCTTGTGAGACCTCGTTCCCTTACTGTTCCTCTCTGATTTGGATTTTCCTCCCAGGATCGTCCAGGACGATAGTGAGATCGTCCAGGCCGATATGCACTGTAGAAAATATCGTCCTGAGATTAGTCCTGGGAACCGTCCAGGACGATCATTTTGATCTGATCGTTCCGGGACGATCTGGCGATCGGCCGGGCCGATCTGCTTCATGATATAAGAAAATCAGCTCGTTTTGAGGAGAGAGAAAAATCATTTTATAAAAATAGATATTTTGAGGAGAGAGAAAGAGAAAGGGAAAAGAGGAAAAGCTGGGTTTTGGAGGCCGCGGAGCGCTTTTTGTCCGACGCTGCTGTTGGAAAAAGTGTAGATCTCGTGGTAAGGACTCCGAATCCTATTTCTGTTTTCAAAGATATTGAGTTTTGACCGAGTTGTGATCTGTTTTGTGTTTTCGTAGTCGAATTTTGGACATGATTTTGATTTGACACAACTTTCACCGCACAATTTTTGGTATGTTATAGATATGACTATTGTACACGATTTGAGTATTTTCTGCGAAGATTTTACCGGTCGGAATTGATTCTACGTGATTTTAATTGAATAGAAAAATATCAGGACTTGATTTGATTTGGATTCTACAGAATAATAGTCTTGTATTGATGTTGTGAATCTTCTACTGTAATTTGGAGAAATTTGGAATTTGTGCTTTTTGCAGGATTTTTGTGTAAATTTGACTGACTGCCGTTACTCTGCCCGATTTTCGTATGATTTCCGAATTTTCTGGAATTGATAGATTGAATTGATATGCGTATGTCTATTGATCTGATTGTTCTAGATTGCTTTAATATTTCTTATTGCATTGATTATTGATTGAATTGATTGTTACTGAAAGACAAGTATGAACCTGGTTGAACGTTGGTTGGAGATAGATATTGACCTGTACAAGATGGTGGGCCGACGGGCTTTCCTTTAAACATCGATTATGGATTTCTACAACAGCACTATAGATGGGAGTCATAAGGAGTTTTATATGCCGACGGGCGGCCGACGGGCAAAAAGAGTGACGACTCTTATTGATTGAAACCAACGTACGGATATCTACAACAGCAATATGGATTCTGCAACAGCACTATGGATTTCTACAACAGCACTATTGATCATAGCTAGTGTTTGTGCTTGTCGAGTAAGACCATTGTATGGAATTGCATGTATACGATATTGCATTGCATTGATTTATTGATTTCTGATTGATTTATTCATTTTGATGGATTTATTGAATTGATTTATTATTGAACAGATTTATTGATGGATTTATGGATTTACTGTATCGTACGGATTTATTGATTTTATTGATTGATTATTGATCATTGATACTATTGATTTTGCATTGTATTGACTTGCTACAATTGATTTATCGTATTGCTTTTCTGATTGATTTTATCGACTGGATTATGGATTATGGATTATGATATGGATTGTATTGATTCATAGATACCGGCACCGACATTGATATGGATTCTGTGTATTGATTCATAGATATTGACATCGACATTGACATAGATTATCGATTAATAGATACTGACATCGACATTGATATGGATTATGATATTGACATATGGATACCATTGATACGACAGATCCTAATATGCTATTGATACACTGATACATTGATTCGTCGTACCGATTATCGATTGATTGATTGAATGGATTGTTGCCGTATGGATTTGATTTATCGTATAATAGATTTCTTTATGGAGCTGATTGTATTGATTTCAATTGACCTGATGATTTCGTTGTACGGATTTGTTTTAAATGCTTATTGATTTGATTCGATTGATCTATGGATTTCTCTGCTGATAGATATAATTGACTGGAAAGTGCTCTATTGATTGAGATGATTTTCCTATTATAGCATCGTACGTCGTCATTATTAAACCGTCCTCGCTGCCGTAGTGTCATTGAATACTGTACATTGATATCGAGTGAATTGTATTGAATAATTGGATTGACTGATTTGCAAGAATGATATAGATACAACGAATCGACTAGACGACATGATTGATTGAACTGATAGTATTGATTGATAGACACTGCTACGATGGATAGATATGGACTGGAAGCACTTACTGATTTGATTGCTGGGGTGTATTGATTTATCGATGCTTTTACCGTTGTATTGATTATTGACTATTGTTGGATCTGATTTGATTTCCGTATTGCATAGACTCATTGACCATTGATTGACTTGACTTGATTGACCTGCATATTGATAGCATCGCCGTGCTTTGATTTCAGTTTTAGGCTTTGGTGACCTGCTGGGCTTGTAAGCTCATTATATGTGATTAATATTTCAGGTGCAGAGCCTCCCGCGTGATGTTTCTTCGGTTGCTGTAGCTTTGTTTTATAGCCGTGGTAGACTTCTGTTTTGTAGCCGTTTGGCTATTGTATATGACCTTTTGGACGCTTATGTTGATATGTGGATTACTGTTGTTGCTGTATTTCTTTCCTGTAATGCAATTATCTCTGGATGACTGTATTGATACGAACGAGAAGCAAGATGAAAAGACTGATAGAAAAAGAAAAAGAAATGATAGATGAATCCTTTCACTATTGATATCTGGGGCATCACATGGCTTAAGGGTAGCTGGCAGTCTCAACTTTAAACTGAGCCCTCTTATTCTGTATTTTTATCCACTTTCTCGTCGTGCTGTGTCTTTGAATGTTGTATTTTGTACTGTCTTTTTGTTTGAAATAAAATCTTTTATAATAAAAAAAAAGTCATCCCAAATAAAACCTAAATTTATATTACTGATATTTTGCTAGTGGATTTTTATTTTTTTTAGCTGGATTGTCCCTTTGTTTGTTTGTTGGAAGGCCAATTACTTATTATTTCATATATTTTGGCTATTTTAGGTAATTGAAATGATTTCTAATGCATTACCACTGAGATCTTTCGGTTTTTAAAAAACCACTGGCTATATTTTTATCACAACCTAACCCAACATAATCTACATATTGTGACGGGTTATATTAGGTAGGATACATTATAGAACATTTGCCCAAGATCTAAATGAAAGAAATTTTTTATATCACCCATATAAAATTCAGTGTCACTAATTCATTAATAAATGACATAAGTTGAAGTCATCACCCAATATATAAACATATGCATCTTAGATCAATTCATATTAAAATATTTTATACAGTAATCATGATTTTTTTTATCATTCCAACAAAAAACACTTTATCCTTCATTACAAAAAAAAAAAACTCTAAAAGCAACTCTTTAGACCTACTCCACTGATATTTTATCATTCCCTGAAACATATAAACACATAAAGTGAGTAAACATGTTAGTAGATTATATGAAACAGGTCATGACTTCAATGCTATAAAGTAGCATAATATGTATATATATATAATGATCTGCTATATCATCATGAATTCGCCTACCTTGAGTAGAATGAATCTCTTAATTGACTTGTCAAATGAATCTTGCACCATTACCTTCGAACTCCTCTCCTATCCTTCTCTCTCTTCTTCTCATTTTCTTATTTTTTTCCTTTTCTTGTTTGACAACCCATTCGGGTGAGGGGTGAAATGTAATAGATTTAAATATAATATATGTAAAAACCCATTCTAGTGGCTGACATCACGGCGCTCTAACATCCAACGTCGTAACACTCGGCTGAAATATTCTATATTCTCTCATATATACCTTTCTAGACAAAAGGGCTCAGCGTCGCAACGGTAACTCAAACCAACCCTCAATATAGAGAGGTAAACGTCATAGTGCTCATAAGGCTAGTGTTATTGTGCTCGTAGAGAAAATTTTTCTATATTCAATTAAACTCTTCTACTTCAAATCTAAGCACTCAAATGATAAATTTAAGACATATTGAGATTGAGACATAAGTCATGCTAGATTTTGTACCACCAAATTGTAATAGCCTATTTTTTGACTTTTTCAATTTTTTTTGGAGTCATTATAACTCCAAATTACAACCAGTCTTGTCCATAGTATTTGGTCATAATATTTTACTTACACATACTTTTTCATAATTTTTAGATGTCGGTGAAAATCCTTAAAGAATTTGTACTGTTGGTACAAGAATTTCAAGACCGTCAGGTTTTCATTTTGCAAATCGATGTCATCGATATTTTTTAAATATTATGATTTATTTTATAGATATTTTTCTATAATTTTTGCTTCAGTTAGGATATTTGCTCGTCTCGCTATAAGAAATTCATATCCTCTTTCTGATTTCAAAGATTCTGTATTTTTTTTGTATTTTTCCGCTTAAATTTGTGTTTCCATCACCGAAAAACGTGAATAACTTTGTATTAATAAAACTTTCACCGAGTAAATTTTTGTAAGTTATAGAGATCATGATTATGAGCATTTTGAGTATTTATTTGAGGTTTTTCATAGGATAATTTTAAAAATATAGCAATTTTTGTCTACCACAAAATTTTTTTTGACATCTGAAAATAGTAGTGTAGTACAATAAAAATTTTAAAATATCATTTTATATAATTTTTTATATTTTGAAAATTTTCTAAATATATATATTTTTACCTAATAGGATTGTTGTCTACAGTTATAATATTTTGACTTCTTCTTAATTAAGCATAATTATATATTATTTATTGTAATGCTTTAAAAATGGATGTGGATATGTGCTTGAGTAATAGCTGGTCGTTATTAATGTTATATTATTATGATAATAATATGTGTGTGTAAAACAACCAAGTAAAGACTGTTTGCCTGTTGGTTGGAGACTAATTGACCTGTATAGGATGGTGGGCCGACGGACTTTCCTTTAAATACTATGATTGATGTTATCTTCTATTAATTCACGTGATATACTGGTTGAGAGTTATAAGGAGATTATTATTATGTCGACGGGAAAATAGTGACAACTCTGTTTACTGAGTCAACTGTTTACTTACGCTGAAAAATACTATGATAGTCATGACTTCTACTTGTTTAATGCTATTGATATGCATATTCTTGAGTCATTGTTCTAATTAGTGTACGAATTTATTCTTATTGCACAAATTTACTATTATTATATTATTCTATTGCTCATGGCATTAGATTATTAATGTTGCTGATATTAATTGATACAATTGATTCACTGTATTGATACTATTGAGCACGTGCTATATTGAGCACGTGCTATATAAAATTATATTGAACATGTGATTGAGATATTGAGCTTCAAATTGAGATACTGATTTAATGTTGATATATAATAACTAGATAGTATGTGTACCTTCCTAATTTATCTTTATTGCATTGATTCAATTTCAACAATTTTTATCGATGTTTTGATTTAATATTTTATATGATTTATGTACTGATTGCTATTATGTATATAATGATTATTTTATAGATTTGACATTCGTACTAGTTTATTATTTTATTAGCTTTCGTACTGTAGTGCTTTACTGATTATAGATTCTACCATTACTGCATTTAAATTTTACTATTTATATATTGATTCAATGATAATATGAAACTGCTATGATTTGATTGTTGACAAGCATATTATTATTTTACTGTGCTTTGAATTCAATTATATATTTTTGTGGCCCGCTGGATTATTTAAGCTCATTATATGTGGCTAAATGATTTCAGGTTATGGTAGAGGAGCAGGAGTGTGAGGCTGATCAGGATTATTTAGGTTTTGTTTCATTTTGTTATAGTCCTGAGTAATATATATGATTTTTGTGAATAAATACAGATTTGTAATTTGATATTTTAAATTATAGAATCTGTTTTATTGTTTATTACTTATAGATAATATTAGATAGATCTGGTTGTTGTTTATTTAAAGATCAAAAGAATATTTCTTCCAATTTAGATTCTGGTACATCACATAAATGTTACATAGGGCCATTTGCTCCCTATCGTCTGATTGTTATCGTCCAACCATCATCACCTGATGATCATCTCTTAACTACCATTTTGTCAATGTACTAAAATATGTCGATTGTCATCCATCTCTTAACTATCATCATCATGTTTTACTATTGGTCCAATATTCTTCACCATATTTATCAGATATTAAGACAACAAATTCAGACTTTGTAATCTCATCTTCTCCAATTAATGGAAACAACAAACTCCTATAATTTTTATCTATGTTACAAAATATTTCATTAGTGCTAGACCCGTTGTTTTTTTCCTTCTCGCTTTTTCATTTAAAAACTCGGGTGTCACTTATGGGCTTCTCGTATCTATTAGGATGCAAATACGAACGATTGTATAACAAAATTCAAGAAAATTTAAATCCCCTAAAATGTTTAATAATAAAACATTAATCATTACAAAAATATGTTAGATCAGTTACTGTTAAATCAGAATACTCCAACAAATAAACATTCCTACTAAAATCATTCGGGTTCTACAAAATTTGGATAGTTTAATATATTATTTTGATAGAAGAATTATTTAATTGATCCACCAATAAGTGGTCCTCAATTTATTTATTTTTTATAAGTTTCTGTTAAAATTAAAATTTTCTCCAACTTCACAAACGTGGACAAATCTGATGGCAACTCAACTACATACAATCAAATCCAAAGGCCATAAACCACTCCGCATAGGTTTCTTATAATGCAACAGTCGCATATGATTTTCAACCATTCCCACCTGCTCCACTCGATGACCGATCTCCTCCTTTATATCAATAATTCAACATATCAAGTCATCAACAAAAGTTGCAAAACAGTTCTCCTACCATTGTCACTATGGCGAGCATAAACTCCGGCCATCCATCTCCTCCGCCGCCGGCGATTTCATCGCCATCAAAGACAGCGGAAGTCGACCCATCGCTGGACCTCTTAGGGTTCGAGATCGACGTTGTCTCCGCAGTCGAAGTCACTGGCCGCCTCGTGATTACCGACCGTTGCTGCCAGGTTTTTAAGCACCCTTTCTTCTCCCTATCTCTCTTTGGATCAATTTGCGGCAGATTCTAAGTTGTTTTTTTAATATGTGGAGATGAACTTTAGGGGTTGTTTGGCAACAAATAGGATTTAGTAAATCCTGTAAATCTAGATTTAGTAAATTCTGAAAAACTGTTTGGCAACATAAATCGCTTTGCTCTCCCACTTTCTCGAACGGTGAAATGTTAAATCAGCCAAATTGCAGGATTTAGTAAATTCGGGATTTACTGCAAAAAGGAGCTGACAGCAGATTTATTTCGCCGACGTATATCTTTTTTGGTTGGATTTAGCATAAATTCTGCTCAAATCGTTCATAAATCCCGTTACTAAACAACCCCTTAAAGTTTTTAATTTTTATTGAGATTATATAAAATTCAAAGACATTGAATAAATTGTATTTAAAAATATTTAAACACATTTTTTAAAATTTTCATATTAAAAATATGAATAATAATTTTCAAATGACTATTATAGTTAATACATCATTAGTTTTGATCAAGAACGAATTTTTGATGAACTTCTAAATTTGAAGTTTCTAGAATTAAATTTATGATCATGTGAATTCTAATTTCAACAAATGTATGGTCAGGCTGATCGGCTCGACGAGACGAACCAAACGATACTAAATCAAGTTTGAATGAGCACATATCAATCACTTGAGGCGTGATTGAAAATTTTAGAATATTAATTGTATGATCAAAATGCCTTCGAATTTGCAATACTTATAGTCGAATCGAACAGCTTAATGGGATGAATATAAGGGCCCATGATCACTCAATTCCAACAACATGAAGATGCTTGAATATTGAAAGAATGGTCTATGCTCAAGAGAATCGATATAGGATGTTTGATGGAGTGTTTTAAATTTTCTCTATAGGCCCCACTCTACATGAAAGAAATCCCCTAGGCTATAAAGTTAAGAAAGCTGATCAGAGGCTTGAAGAATCTTGAAGCTTCGTCCAAACACCATTTTTATCAAATCTTTCGCTACCCGACTGCTATCATCAGACCTTTTCAACGATTGATTGCCGCCTTTGGACCTTTTGCTTGTTGACTGCAGCCATTTGAGCTTTGTCGGCCTTCCGCTATCATTGGAGTTTTGCTCATCATCACTCGTTGTGATCATCACCATCAAGTGCCAGATAAGGCTCTACTGTTTGTTATATCTCAAATCTCTCTATAAATTCATCTCTCTTTTATCTAAACAATAACATTTTATTTATTATTTTGGGAGAAACATTTTACTAAATTTATCCAAAATCTCAAAATACTCTATAGATAACTTATATTGATTCATTTGCTTATAGATTATTCTTTAAGTATTTTAAGTGCCTTAATTATGTTGGAATTGAATGATCTTAAGTTTGCTGGATTCCTCTGATCAAGAAACTCGTTTTAATTATAAGCACATAATATTCAAATATTATTTTTCTATCAGTTAATGTCACAAGATTTTGTACTTCAAGTACTTTAGTTGGACTAATTTGAACTCATATTATAGCACTTTTGCCATCATTAATATTAAGTTATATATAAATTTACTAGAATCAAAATTCAAATGACCCTTGATTTTATTTTAAATTTTTTCAATTCAAATATCACTACAAAATTCATGTTTAATAAAGTAGATTTTGTAATGGTGTTAAAATATAGTTTAAGGAGATGTTTAGTTTAATGAAAAATGAATGCAGAGTAAAATGAATTTAGTTTAAAATTAAAAAAATATAATGAAAATATTTTTGAGTAATTTAATTGAGTATATTATACAATGGAGGGTTTTATTTTTTTCATATAATTTAATATATAAGAGTGCATTTGAAATAATAATTTATCGAAAGTAATTAGTAGCAATAGGGGTGTCAATTTCGGGTCGGGTTCGGGTCGAACCGAACTGACCCGGGTGCAAACGGGTCGACCCTAACCCTAACCCGACCCGACCCGCGCTGCAGAGAAGAGCTCGGTTTCGCAGCAGCGGGTGCGCAAGCACGGGGTAGCGGGCAGCACGGGGCAGCATCGCGCGGTGCGCTGGGCAGCAGCGGGCGGCGCGCGTGACAGCGAGCAGCGTGGGCGGGACAGCGGGAAAGGGCGGGAATCCAGTTTTTTTTAAAATAAACGGGTTTTCAGGTTGACCCGGCAACCCTTTGGGTCAACTCGAACCCGACCCGTTTTTTCAAACGAGTCGAATCTGCGAACCCGAACCTGACCGATTTGAAAAACACCCCTAAGTAGCAAGAACCAAAGCCCTACATAGAGTCTTGGTTGGGTACCCATGCTTTACTCAGACGGACTTCGCCCACCAACGCCCACCCATGGTGCCTTTCGGGATGACATACTCACATATACCCACCCTTTTTCTATGCTTTTTGAATGGACTTGCCACGGATTGATAGCCTTGAGGCTTGTTTCCCTTTGCTCTTATTACAAACTCTCAAAACGCATATCAGAATTTATGGTAGTCGTAGTGTAGTTAAGTGCTGCATACTATGTAGTGAGGATTGAAGTAATATAAGATATAGGTGATTAGCAATGTAAATCAATTTATCCCCCGATATTGAGTACCCACCAATACCCACCCACAAGGCTATGAACATACCCATACCCACCCAAACCCATTGGATATGAGTGGGTACATGAGTGGGTGTGATTATGGGTACCCAATACATGGATCTTGCAAGAACTGTCAGGACAAACAGGGGAGACAACAGATGATAGTGTCAGTGGCAAATGGTGATGGCCAACTGACTTTATTTTTTTCCCAATTACTATATTAAAAATTAATTAAAAATGAATTTTAAAGATATTAAGAATAAATAAATAATAAATTTTAAATATACTTCAAAATTTTATTACATTAAATTGCATCCCATCTGAATTTTAAAAAAAAATTTGCATTTACTTCACACGCCAATCGTAGGCAGCCAAATAAGCCCTCAGTGGTAATTAAACAAGTTCGTCTCATTTGTCTATTTTCTCGGTCCCGAGTCCCCCACCTACCTACTCAATCATAGAGGTTCTGAAAAATTCAGAAAAGAAAAAATATATATATATTTTAAAGCAATTTATTATTTTTATAATAATTGATCCATCTCACAGAAGTGGTTTTCAATTAATTTTTTAAATAAATTTATTCCTCACAAAGGCGCACAAATCTTATAGCAACTTTACCACGCAAAACAAAAAAATCCAAAGGCTATGAATTCTCTAAAAAGTTTCTTATCATAAAACGTTGCATAGGATTTACATCATTCCCACTCGGCCCACTCAACCACAAGCTCTCCTCTAATATCCATAGATCAAATCCTCAGCAAATAGAATCCCCAATCATTTTCCTATGGCGAGCAGAAACCTCGGCAGCCCATCTCCTCCTTCGCCGGCTGTTCTATCGACGTCAAAGACAGCGGAACTCGACCTACCGCTCAGCGTCCTCGGATTTGAGATCGACGTTGTCTCGGCGGTCGAAATGACCGGCCACCTCCGGGTCACCGATCATTGCTGCCAGGTTTTAAAACCCCCTTCTCTCTCTCTCTCTCTCTCTCTCTCTCTCTGGATCCAGTAATTCTAACTTTTTTTATTCATCTGAGAGATTTTAAAATCATTGAATTTATACTGAGATTATGTTGTTCTCAATTATTAAAGAGGTTTGCATCAAAATATTCAGATAATTTTTTTTTTCATCAAAATAATGAGTCACGCTAAATTACTGTCAGCCTAAAAATGAGAAAAAAATATATTCATACGAAAATAAATGACATGAAATGCGATCAACTAAGCTCAGCAGTGCAATCTCAGCTGTTCAGAATGAATTGGACGGCTGAGATGAATTTAGGGTATAATTATCCTGGCATAGAACGGTTTTTTTTTTAATATTTATGCTAATTAAGATAAAATCACTCACATATCACACATGATTCAAGCTTCGTTTGGGACTGCTTTTTTACTGCTTCTTAAAACAGTTTTCTAGTAGAAAAATTTTAATTTTTTAACTAAAAAGCTGCTTTAAGAGGCAATAAGAAAGCCGCCCTAAACGAAGCCTCAAACTCAAGATCTTTTAGGTTTTCTTTGGAACGACTTTTTTACTAATTCTTAAAGTAATTTTCTAGTTAAAAAATCTGCTTTAAAAAGTACTAAGAAAACAGTCCCATACGAAGCCTTAATTGATACTTAATGCTTTCAACCAAGAAGGCCAAGGTTAGCTGCCTGTCAAGAAATTATTCTGTGCGGATATCAGACTGTTTGGAAATGAATCACTATATGTCTATGTCAGCCGGCACATAATAAATAAGTGATGTGGCGCATTCTGATTCTACTTATGCACAAAATAATTTTACCCTGTATAGCGATCCTTGCTTTCTGTCTTTTCTGCTTACTAGAGATGGTGAGGATTTTAACACGTGGCAAGATGACAGCCATTCAAGGTGCTGCACGGTGGAGTTTCGGCGCTGATATCGGAGGGATTGGCGAGCATCGGAGCCCACGTTGCGTCGGGATTTCGGCGGATCGCCGGCATTCATCTCAGCGTTGATCATCTCCGTAGCGCGGCCGTCGGCGATCTCGTCTTCGCCCGTGCTGCGCCAGTCCACAAAGGAAGGACTATTCAGGTAAATAAGTTGCATATAAGCCATAGAAATTCTGTTTTTTGCCAACGTTGGATCGGCTATATTATTGCATTGGTCCCGTTAAAAAAACAATAAATAAATTTAAAAAAATCGCTGGTTTTCAGATTTACATTTAATTTTAATTTGATTTTTTTATTTAAAATATATATATATTTGGAAATAGTGAGTCTTAAAGCATATTTTTTATTTAAAAACAATTTTAAAAAATATTTGACATATAAAATGAAGAATTCTTTAATAAAGTTTAAGCAAAATGCATGTGAAATTTTCTGAGTTCTCTAAGATTAAATTCTAATAAAACCTTGAGATTTCTCAGATATTTCAGTAACTTTGTTCATGTATAATTTACTCTAAATAACTCATTGATCATCAATTATTAATTAATTAATTATTAACTATTTTTATGTTTTATTTTATAATTCGTTCTAAGAATTTTAGTTATATTTTGTAATTTAAGCTTAATCAAATAAACCAAGTAAAAAAAACCTTCTAAATTTTACTAAGCAATTTTTTAAATATGTAAGGCTTCGTTTTGGTGGCTTTCTTATTTTTCTTAAAACAGTTTTTTAATAAAAAATTAAAAATTTTGTACTAAAAAACTGTTTTAAGAATCAATGAGAAAGCCGTCTCAAACAAAGCCTAAGTATATGATGAAAGCAAGTCATTTAAGATGAAAATATTGTTTTTCAATATTATTTATTATAATAATAATTCAAATATTCAAATGCTATAATAAACCTTATTACATATAAATTGTTTTGCTTAATAATGAAAACAGGTATGGGAAGTGCTTATATGGAAAATGAATCAGTCAACTATGGAGAAAGAGGCTTTGATAACTTCATCCAAAGTCACAATTCTATCAAATCTACCGATCCCTCAAAATGCCAAAGACGCTGACGTTGCTCTTAGAAAGTATGCCAAATTATAATTTTAGTTTATTTTGTATATTTAAATGTATTTGTATGTTATTGCTATGATGAGGCTGTCTTATCTAATTTGTTTTTATCCAAAGATAATTTGCAACTGAGGTCTTAAGCATATTATTATAATAAGATGATATTTCTTTCATTAGTTTGTCTTAGGGTATATTTGGAGAAATTATTATGTGCCTAGTCCACACGTAGAATATCGTTTGGAGATCAATCAGAATGCGTCATATAAGTGGTATCGAGCTGCAGTATTGAGCAGCATTCCTCCATCATTTCTCACAACCTTCAAGACTTCAACTCTCCAATATTCCTAGGATATCATAGCCAAAAGTTCAATACAAAGATATAATGTCGCATAGCGAAACCCAAGAAGATATTCTTCCTTTGACAAACCATTCTGTTGAATTAGCAGTTGGGGTTCTTCGATACCACCCTACATAACATAGCAAGATTGTAAAATAGCAACTGGTTTGAAACTATTAAAATTTTTTATAAATGTGATTATAAAGATGTTGTGGAGAAAATAATTTTTTTAAAAAACTGTTGTAAAAAGCAACTTATTAGAATAAATATTTTTTAAAAGCAACAAAAAAATAATGATGCAATAGAAATTGTGATTAATATAGAAAAAAAAGCCTTAGACAATCGATTTACAACCACCATAATGATGCTTTTACCCCCTGATGCCAGAGTTCGATGACAAAATTCATACAAATGCCATATAGAGATAGAATTGGTTGTAAAAGCCCATGATATCGGCTGATATTTAAGTTTCGTTTGGGACAATTTTTTTACTGCTTTCTAAAAAAATGTTTTAAAAAACAGTAAGAAAGTTCTGGGACAGCATTTTTATTGCTTTCTTAAACTCTGTTTTAGTACCAATTTTTTTATTTTTATACTAAAACTTCGTTTTAGAAAACAATAACAAAACCGTCTCAAACGAAGCTTTAGTTCCCTTTACAAAGCACCATGTCCAACCATAACCTGAAATTGTGTTGGCAAAATGATCAGTCTGCATCACTGAACCAGTCGTTCTTGTACAAGTTATAATTTTTTTTTTCATTAATTCATGTGTATTAACTATTTTATTTAATAGTGAATAATATAGATATAATATGCGAAATTAACCTAAAATTTTAATTAAAATTATCTGCTCAACATTTAATTATGTAACAAACAAGCAGGAACAAAACAGCCCCTCTAATCAACTTTGTCAAAATTAATGATCTTAATCACGTTTATCATCATAATCAGATATTTTACTAATTAACATTACATAATTTTTTTATATATAAATTTTGATCATTCAGAAAAAATAAGGAACTAATTGAATCCTTTTCTCATAGTGATCATAACTGTTGAAGACGAAAAATGGAGAAGCTTAAAGTTAGCATTTCAAACAAATAGTATAAAATCATAGCACATAAGAACAGTATGATCAACAATTGTGATTAGGATGCAGTAACAGAGACAGCTTCAGCAGGTGTAGAAGGTAATAGTGTGATTTCAACATTGTCATGAACACCCTGAAGCAACAGTTCACCATCGAACTTGACAATCTTTCTCTTCTTAGCTGCTCTTAGGGTTCCAACCAGTGCTTCAAATATATTAGCACAACGGTCATCATTGAAAAGGATGCCGAATTCGACCTACAGATAATATCATATAAAACTTCCAGATTCAGATCATTAATGGATTAAGGTTTTGTTTGAGACGGCTTTCTTATTGCTTCTTAAAACAGCTTTCTAGTAAAAAAATAAAAAATTTGTATTAAAAAGTTGCTTGAGGAAGCGGTAAGAAAGCCGTCACAAACGAAGCCTAAGGCTTTGTTTGGGACGGTAGGCTTCATTAAGGAAGCCATCATCCCAAACGAAGCCTAAATTTGATCTTGAACATTTCCAGCCAACCAACGAAGGCTTAGCCAGCTAAGTGAAAATTTTAAAAATATTTCTTGCAAATAATATATATACAATCATTCAAACTATGGAGCTGGAATAATTAAGGTTCAGGGTTTAGGCCAACTTGCACGTTGTTCAAAGCTAAAGCATTTATTCTAGTCCGTTTAAATGCGTCTTTCTAAAACAAGAGACCATTATAGCAGCTTTAGTTGGTATGGTACTGTCTTTTCTTATAGAAGTTGATTTTATTAGCTACAGTTTCTAGTTATTTGATTTGCAAGGTGACTTTTCTCAGTTCCGTTTTGAGGAGTTATGGTCCATAGATGTCTTTATTTTCCCACTTTGCTAGATGGGAGTTTGATTTGTTCATAGATATGTTGTTAGCTAGTAGAGATAGATTGAAAATTCACAAGCTTAAACACATTCTAAAGTTTGAATTTGATATGAAGGACCTAGGTGAACAGTTAGAGCTCCATTAGACTCCTCCATTCAGAGCAGTGAGATTTTTCCAGCCGACCAACAAAGGCTTAGCCAGTTAAGAGCAAATTTAATATATATATATACAATCATTCAAACTATGGAGCTGGACTAATTAAGGTTCGGGGTTTAGGCCAACTTGCACGTTGTTCATAGCTAAAGCATTTATTCTAGTCCGTTTAAGTGCGTCTTTCTAAAACAAGAGACCATTATAGCAGCTTTAGTTGGTATGGTAATGTCTTTTCTTATAGAAGTTGATTTTATTAGCTACAGTTTTTAGTTATTTGATTTGCAAGGTGACTTTTCTCAGTCCGTTTTGAAGAGTTATGGAGCTACAAAAAGGCCTGTAAATGCAGAATTTACCATTAGAGGATTTTTCACAGGGCTATTCTCAACCATAGAACTACTATGGCCATATGCGTTGCAATGCACAACTACGGGATTTTAAAACTCTTCAGAAATTATGGACTGAAAAACAACCAGAATGGACACATATAAGGGTTTTTGGTTGTATAGCTTATACTCATCAAAACAAAGGAAAGTTGGAGCCTAGATCAATTAAATGGGGCAATTTTTAGGACTAAGCATGATTAAAGCCTTAATTACGGGATTAAGCATTATTTTATAAAAATTTAAAACTAGGCATAATCGCCCGTCTAACGGACGACTTACAATTAACCTAAGTCGCCCGTTAGACAGGCGACTTTGCCTTATTTAAAAAGAAAGGCCGAAGCCCTTCTCCCCGTGCCCGATCTATTTGCCCTCGCCGATATCGTCGCAAGGATACTGCTCACCGCCGGATTTCGTCATTCTAGGTATGTTTTAGTGTATTTTTTTGTTTAAATTTTATATTTATTTATTCCTTTCGTTAATAGAAGGTAAAATAAGGAAAAAAAAAAAAGAAAATGCACCGTGTAAAAGTGTAGAATGAGGTGATTTTAGGTGATGAGCTATGATTTTGAAATTTTCACTTGACATATATTTATCGCTAGTGCACTTCAGATTTACCCGATTTGGCCAGATTTGTTGGTTACTTGTGTGTTTGTGATCTTGCTTGTAATTGTAGGATAATTAACAAAATTATACTTGTATTATACATACCTTTTAAAAAAAACTTTAAGGAATAATTAATAGTAAATATTTATTTATGTAGATATCAATTTTTTTTGTAGTAGTAAATATAAAAAAATTGTAGTAGTAAATATAAAAAAATTGGAAATAAATATAAACTTTGTGTTAACTTATTATTATTAATATGACAATTTATAACATATATATTTAACATTAATCTTTTGAATGGATAACATTTTAGTTTAAATTATATTTAACTTTTTATGTTTAATATATATATATATATATATAACATTTTATGATTATTGTAAGTTTCTATTTAAATATATTCTTTCAAATTTAAATGTAGGTTTTTAAAATGAGTGCAAGACCACCATCCTTTATGTTGTTATATGATGGAGAGTTATCATTAGATGCAAATTTTTCGCCAACATATATTGGTGGTCAGTGTCGGCCCCTGCAAGTTCCATTCAACTCGAATTTGAAGCAGTTGAAGGATCGAGTTCTCAGGGCCCTAAAGTTTGATCCCTCAAAGTTCACAGTGACCATTGTCGGTCGTTTTCCAGTGGGCAACCAATTCATGGCCTCGAAACTTGAGGATGATGAAGGTTGTGGATTTGCTTTATCCTTAGCTGCGTCTGAAGTTTTGATACTATATGTGGAGGTTGAGTAAATTCAGAATGATATTAATTTGGATGAAGACCTATCGAGTAAAATTCGAGATTCAGTCGTAGTAGATCATGTACATGAGATGCATGATGCTGCGGGGATGGCCTTGGCAATCCCAATTACATATGTCGGGTATGTTAGTTTTAAAGGAGATTTTGGTTTTTCTAAAGTAAAATCCTATTCAATATTTATCTAATATTATATAAGTATAAATACAGATCCACACAAACTCCATACCATCAAAATTTGGCCGGTCTTTCAACACAATCCCATGGTACTTCTATTTTTGAAGTCAATGATATTAGATTATCAGCTCCTACTATCAATGATGATGGATATGAGACAATGAGCAGTGGTTCAAGTGATGATGAGGATGAAGAGTTCGATGATATCCTCCATGATTTTACTGCAACTAATGTAGGTGTTCAGCCAAATACCAATGATATTATTCGTGATTACTGTACAAGGACTGCAAATACAGAAGAGGGCATGACATCTAATAATGAATATGCTGAGATTCCTAAGACTACACGTCAATGGAATGCGGATGTTGCACCGGATAGTAGTAATGTTTTTAGCATCACAGATGATGAATTTATCATTCCGAATGAATTAGTAGAAAATATGTGTTTCCGAAGAAAATCAGAACTGCAATTCGCCTTGCACGGTTGGTCAATCATAAATAATGTTCAATTTGTCGTTGTGGCGTCGAACAAACAAAAATTTACAGTTGCTTGTGTACAACATGATATTATGCCGATAAAGTGTCCTTGGCGTTAGCATGCCAGCTTAAGCAAGCGATTGGGTGGGTTATGGAAAATAGCTACCATAAAGGGTCCACATACGTGTACGAACCCTATTCTTCAAGCAGGTCACAGGCAATGTAATTCACAGTTCATTAGCTTCTTTATTATTCCAACTATAAGAAAACAAATGGATAAAACCTAGAGAAATAATTGGAAGAGTTGAGGCAAAGTTTAACATTAAAGTTTCATATATGAAAGCATGGGATGCATGTCGGAAGGCTATTAAAGCAGTGTTTGGCAGTTGGGAAGAGTCCTACCGATCACTGAATTTGTTCATGGAAGGTATTGTTCAAGCTATGCCTGGAACTGTGTACAAAATCCAATCTTCAAGTTCATATAGATTTCAAAGGTTATTTTGGGCTTTCAGTCCATCTATTAGTGGTTGGAGGTTTTGCCGGCCTGTCCTTAGCATGGATGGAACTTTTCTTTTGGGTAAGTATAGGGGAACATTACTCATTGCAGTTGGGCTTGATGCGAATAACGGGCTATTCCCATTAGCTTTTGGAATTGTGGAGTCAGAGTGCAACGAATCTTGGATCTGGTTTCTCACCATGTTACATGATTTACTCCCTGTTGTTGCAAGTAGAACTAATCTTTGCATCATATCTGATCGACATCCTGGGTTGGTGCGTGGATGTCGGGAAATCTTTCCTTCGGCAGCACACCGTCGCTGTCTTAGACACTTACGTGAAAACTTCAAGAAAGCTGTTCGCCAAATAGGAGTATCTGATGTGGAATTTTTATGCCAGAAAATGTACTCAGCTGGGAATTCTGATGATGCAAAATTATTCAATCAGAGCATGTTAGATATAATAAGAATTAAGCCTGAACTTCATCAATGGTTAGTTGAAAGGGATGTTTCGAAGTGGTCGTTGATATTTAATGGTGGATTCCATTACGGAGTAATGACAACAAACGCCTCTGAAGCATTTAATGGAATTTTGAAAAGAGCTCGTGGCTTACCGGTGCAAGCACTTATTACTGCCATTTATTACAATGTTGTTAGAATGTTTGTTCGTCGACTCGAGCTCATTCAAACTGAAGAACATCAGAGTAATAATATTTTTTCCCCACGAGTCCAAGCTAAATTAAGAAAACTTGAAAACGATGCAAGAAGAATACCAGAGCCTACACGTATAAATATGCATGAGTTTCAAGTTTTTGATATGTCCTCAAGATCATACCGTGTGGACGTTACACCGGGTGGTAATAGTGTATGTAGTTGTGGGAAACCTGTTATTTATCACATGCCATGTGCTCATGTCATAAGTTCAACTGCATCAGTAAGGATAAGTCACCTGGAGTTTGTTTCTGAATATTACACAATGAAAAATTTAAAGATGACATACTTAGAAGAATTTCACACAATACCGGATAAGGAATACTGGCCAAATCATGATCCTGCTACTGGTTTTTTTCCCTTGAGCCCTCCAAACTTTAGAAGAAGGTCTGGCAGACCCAAGACTAATCGATACAGAAACACAATGGATGAACGAACACCTCAAAGTACCAGATTGTGTAGTTATTGTCATATAGTTGGGCATAATAGAACAACCTGTCCATCCAGTCGTGCGAACCATGAGTGATTTTCGTGATCTGAACCTTTGTGTTGTAGTTTGTTTATGTTTAAGAGTTCTCAAAATGAGGTGTGAGTGCTTATGAAATATTACTTTGTATTTTGGTTTTTGTTGTTACGGATTTGTTTGGGTAAAATTTGCAATTTATGTATTAATGTACTCCTATTTGCTTTCGATATGGTGATGAAGAAATGATTAAAAAAATCCATGCTTGCTTATTTATTTAGAGGCTACAACTGCAAATTTTTTTAATAAGAACAAAGGAAGTTAACATGGTCGAGTTGAGATAATTTTTTTTTGTTTGATTTGCAAGTTTATTCTTTATGCTTTCTTTACCATTTATGTCGAATTATAGGTAATATGGCAGAAGCTCGACCTGTACGTCGAAAACGTCAACCTAAAAAACATATACCACATGTTGATGAAGAACAGCAAAATATCACAATAGATATAAATCCCAGCATTGCCTCATTACGTGGGTCACATAGAGTAGCTCATCCGGATGAGGTATGATATGATTTAAAAAATTTTGATTATCATTATTTCTATTTAATTGTACTAATTCCCTTATATCTTCTTGACATTTAGGGGACAGTTTTGGAAGCTGCCTCGCATCTGCTTATGGTTCATGAGTGGCCAATAAATTGTCCCAGATTTATGGAAGTCCTACGAGTCTTAGGATTGGACTGCGTTAGTCAGCTGCGATACATAAGGATGGATCACAATCTTCTCACAGCTTTGGTTGAGCGCTGGTCACCACAGACAAACTTATTTCACTTACCTGTAAGTGAGATGAGTATTACATTACAAGATGTTGCTCTGATATTGGGCCTTCAGATTGATGGGCCGGCATTGGTTGGGAACATTATTGTAGGGGCCGGTAGACGATGGGCTAGTTGGCCAGATTGCTGTGATGATCTATTAGGGCAGCATCCTGAGCGAGATGTTGTTTATCAAGATCCATTCAACCCACGAGTCTCATCGAAGTTCAGGATGGGCCAGGCACAGGGTCAGACTTGCCTACCTTTGAGATGGTTACGTTGGATATTCTATAGGGATTCCTACTTGGACTTAAACGAGATAGATTTTTGGCGGCATGTTCGTGCCTACATTCCCTTTCTGATGGGAACTTATCTAGTCCCGGACACCTCAGGTTGTGAGATTCATTTGAGGTTCTTACCTTTGTTGGAGGACTTGGGGTTGTTCAGCACATACTCTATAGAGGGAGCAGTACTAGCCCACTTATACCGGGAACTTGCTGAGGCTACTAAGCCTAAGAGGGCCAATATTGCAGGCTGCATTCACTTGCTTCAGATTTGGTGTTGGGAGCGACTTCATGTTGGACGACCTGCACTTCATGTCCCACATCATGTCAATTTGGATGGACTTTCTGTTGGCTATAGGTAACCAAAAACAAAAATGCTAATAATTATATATTTCATTTCTAATCATAACAATATATAAACTTTTGGTTTTTTTGTAGGTGGAATCAAGAATTCATAAGGCAGCTCCCAATAGGTTGCCTCAGCAGCTACAGAGATGAGTTAGATAGACTTTTAGACAGCCAGGTTTGTATTCTTTTTAGTAATATAGAAATTCCCTCTCAGTTCGCTGATATACAATTATTTGATTGGCTAGGTGATTTGGGAGCCGTACACCACTGAAGTTCGCTCTCAAGTCGCTGATATATGCTTATCAGGAGAAGCTAACTGGTTGGCTCGTGTGCCTCTGGTCTGTTGGACTCGAGTGGAGTGGCACCTCCCCGATAGAGTTGTTAGACAGTTTGGGCTTATTCCGACCACGGAGGTTCAACCAATGGAGCTCAAATTTGCACGAGTTGATGGGCGTGGTAAAGCTGATATAGATTGGATGGTGTACCACCTTCCTTACATTGGATTGTGGGAGGATAGACGAGCATATATCATTGAAGGAATTACTGCGGGACCTGATAGTGGACACTTCATTCACGAGTACTTACAGTGGTTCAGGTCCTGGGCGACATTATACATGTTGAAGCCACCAACAATACCACCGACTACATACTACCCCAGAGCACCTTCAGAGCGATATTTGGTATGTAATATCAATGTGTTATATACTTCATTTCTTAATAATTATAACATTATTGAAGTTCTATTTATTTTCCTTTCACTCAGCGTAATTTCTTCGTAGAGACAGAGAGGGCAGTGTTACCTATGGTTGGTTCAAATGGCTACAGCAATGCCGATAGTGTTATTAAGAGAATTGCTGAGATGACAGTGGATTTGCATAGAGAGCTTCATATCTCTGATTACCTATACTCTGAGCATGGATATACAGGGTATCCATACGAGTCCTTCAGTCCAGTGATAGGTGAGCCTCAATCTACTGATGCAGGACCATCATCGTATCAAGATTTGGGACCTTCTCAGCCTTTCTTTACTTAGCCGACTCAGCAGACTAAACCAGGCTGGTACCCACATGAGCATGTTCCAGACAGTACTCTAGCAGGCACAGTTGAGGCAGAGCAGGAGGGCGTCTTTGGCGTTGAGCAACATGTGTTACGTGACAGGCCTGTACGTCGACCACAGCATTACACACCAGGCAGTGATGCTTTACCCCATAGAGGACGTAGGAGACACTAGTTTATGATATGTTTTGATTATGTATTATGTAGACTTCTACTGATATTGCATTTGGTGATTAATGAATATGACTTTGCTTATCTTTCTTTCAGCTAACATACTACACACTTCAGTAATTAAATTAAATCAAATTAAATTTATTTGAAATTTGATGAGATTAACTAGTAAGGCAAAGTACTCTTTCAACATATAACTACAATTTGATTGAATTTAACAATACAATCACACATAAATAATTTCATAAGATAAGACATTTGGATTGAAATCAAAATACGAGACAAAATATCTACTTCAAATTATAGAATTCTTCATAAATAAAATCTTAGATATAAGTTAATGATATATATAATGATATATATATATATATATATTGTACATTCAATGCAACAATTATTATGGGTTAAAAAAATTTATTTTTTTAAAAAAAAAATTACATAAGTCGCCCGTTGATTGGGCGACTTAGAAGTCATCGATACAATAGGCGACTTTACTTCCAGCTTAAATCGCCGAATGAAACGGCGATTATGCCTACTTTTAAATTTTTTTTAATTATGCTTATCTTCTTAATTAACTTCTTAATGATGCTTAGACTGAAAATTTGCCCAATTAAATGTGTGTTTCTAGGTTATCCTACAGGTGTTAAAGGGTACAAATTATGAGATTTGAGTTCTACTGGAATTAAAATAATAGTCAACCGAGATGTTATTTTTAATGAAGACGGATTATATATTTTTGAGTCAGAAAATATAAAAAAAAAGATTATGCTAAAGATTATTATGAGTTTGAGATGGAGCCTCCTATATACACAAATTATGGAAGCGATTAACAAGTCTAGTATTCAACAATCAAGAACCAAAATAACATCTAATGATAACAATGATTATTTATTTTCAACTTATAGGAAAGCTAGGGTTATAGTTCTCGGTACTGCTAGGTACATGCTCGGTACAGCTAGGTATGTGCTCAGTACCGCTAGGTATATGCTCGGTACAGCTAGATATATGCTCGGTACAGCTAGGTATTTGCTCAGTACAGGTAGGTATTTGCTCGGTACAGCTAGGTATATGCTCGGTACAGCTAGGTATTTGCTCAGTACAGCTAGGTATTTGCTCGGTACAGCTAGGTATATGCTCGATACATCTAAGTATTTGCTCGGTACAGCTAGGTATTTGCTCGGAACTTCAAAATTACTCTTACAATAAAATTTTGTTTCCGGGTCGCTGCCCCCGGAAACCCCCGCAGGGGCACTGCCCCTTGACCCCGCGAGTCGAACCCCGCCAGGGGGCAGCACCCCCTTGGACCCCTGGCAGTCCAACATATTGTTCTATTCATCATCTTTAATAATAGTTGTTATTGTTAGTCTACTTCTTCATATTCATGCTTATTATTTATGTTTTTGTGTTTTATTTTGTATTTGTGCTTTAGAAAATATGGTTAGGGGCAAGGAAAAGACAAATACGTCATTGCGGCGTGACCCTTCTTGGAAATATAGTGTGCAAGTTGATGTAGGAAGCGGCGATAAGACATATGTGTATTTAAAATGTAATTTTTGTGATAAGGTGGTGAAGGGAGGAGTAACTCGCATGAAGGAACACTTATCCGGCTCACATAAGAATGTAGCAACTTGTGCGAATGTTCCGGATAAGGTGAAGGAGGAAATTACAGCTTATATGAGAAAGAGTACTATGGCCAAACATTTACAACAGGAGCAATTTGATGAAAGAATCGAACATGGTGCTTACTTTGGGAGTGAGAGTGGAAATGGCTCTTCCTCCACTATACATAATAGAGGTGCGCGGGGTCCTATGGACCAGTATATGACTAATCCAGGAGAGGATATAGGACAAGCACAGATGATGCCTGCGGCTGGTACCAGAGAGGGTCGACGGCAGGCTTGCATGGATATTGGCAGATTTTTTTTTGAGAATGGCATACCATTTAATGTTGTGACATCGCCGGCCTACTTCAATATGTTGAGGTCTGTAGGGTTGTATGGAAGAGGGTTGAAGGCACCTTCCATGTACGAGTTGCGAACAAGGATTTTGAAGGAGGAGCTACAGAACACAGAGCAGAGCATTGATGAAATTAAACGGACATAGAGTGAAACTGGTGTTACAATTATGTCAGATGGATGGTCTGACATGAAGAGCAGGAGCTTGATTAATATCCTTGTCAACAATCCCTATGGCACAGTGTTTTTACGATCAGTTGAAGTTTCAGATGAGGTTAAAAATGCTGAATTTATTTTCAATTTATTAGATGGGGTTGTTGAGAAGATTGGGGAGCAATTGGTTGTTCAGGTGGTGACTGACAATGCCAGTGCATACAAAGCAGCTGGTAAGATGTTGATGGAGAAGAGGAAACACCTATATTGGACCCCATGCGCAGCACATTGTATCGATCTAATATTGGATGAACTTGGTGATTTACCTCAACACAAGAGCGCTCTTTGTAGGGCGAAGAAGATTACAAAGTTCATATACAACCACTCATGGGTCCTAGCCTTAATGAGAAAGTTTTCAAAGAAGAAAATCATTCGCCCTGCAACCACTAGGTATCTTCTTACATTTGTGCACTGCAAATCATTGTCAATTCCTAATGTATGTTCTTAAATTTATGCACTGTAAATCTACAGGTTTGCCACATCTTATTTGACACTGCAGAGCCTGTTTGATGTGAGACAACCTCTGGAAGCAATGTTTACATCAACAGAATGGCTTAATTCTGCGTGGGGGAAGAAAAGTGAGGGGAAGGAAATAAGAAAAATAATTCTAAATGATAAATTTTTTGCTACTGTGACCTATGCCATATTGAGCACGAGACCCTTGATGCAAGTTTTACGTTTAGTGGATGCCGAGAAGAAACCAGCCATGGGTTTTATTTATAATGCTATGGATGAGCCAAAGAATTGATTGCACACAATTTGGGAGGAGAGGAGGCAAGTTATAGAGAGATTTGGAATATCATTGATGCTCGGTGGGAGGTACAGTTACACCGTCATCTACATGCAGCGGCATATTATCTCAATCCTCAATTTTAATATTCAGAGAGGAAATCTTCAAACCTAGAGGTGAAGCTTGGTCTGTATCATTGCATGGAACGACTAATACCGGAGCAGACAAATAGGGAGCTTGCAGATTTACAACTTGTTCTATTTCGGAATAAAGAGGATTTTTTTGGTTTGCATGCAGCAAAATCAACGATTGCCAAATGATCTCCATGTATACTTATTTTGTTAAATGCAAGACACTTTATTAAGTTCTGATTATCATTTTTCTTCTTAAAAATAGTTGAATGGTTGATCCAATTTGGTGATTCCACCCCTGAGTTACAGAGTTTTGCTGTAAGAGTTTTGAGCCTCACTTGTTCTTATTCTGGGTGTGAGCGAAATTGGAGTACATATAGTCAAGTGCAAACAAAGAGAAGAAATTAGTTATCAACACTCAGAATGAACTCCCTTGTATATATTATGCACAACAAGAGGTTAAGAGATAGGAGGTTGAGAAATAAGGGGTTAAATGATGATGAGGACCCGTTGGTGTGTGATGATGTGTTATCTGATAATGAGTGATTCATAGATGATGAGACAGATTTGTCATTATCAGACTTACAGCTAGAGGATCTAAATGTGGATGTCTTGAGGAGCGAAGCAGATCAAGTGGACACATCCACTAGTACCACACCGCACACATCCACTAGCTCTGCAGCACAACAATCAAGTAAGATATTTCACAACTTCTTATATGCTATTGCATTATATTTATATCAAGTGAGCAATTAACATGATAATGAATTAATGATCATTCTTATTGAACAGGGAAGAGAAAAATGAGTCATATTGAAGATGATGAAAATATGACGTTTATAGATACAATTAGAGAAGAAGATTCCCTTGAAGACCCATTTAGTGAAGAGATATGATTGGATTTTATATGTTTCTTCTTAATTGTATTTTGAGAGTTCTGATAGACTATAATTTTGTGGTTTTATACTTTGGAACATTCTCTTATTGCTTCTCTTTTCTTAATTTCCACTAATTCCACTTGTCATTTAGATGTTTTTATTGTATGATATAATATTGTTATTATTTACCTGCTAAATTCCTTAAATTTTCATTTACGCAATTCTGCATCCGTGAGGCTTAAGCCTCAGACCGCCTCGAGGCTTACGCCTCGCCTCACGGACGAAAGCCGCCTCAAGGCTTATTTACACAATTTTAAACCTTGGGTATTTGTTTTAGATCAAGTGTTGATGTTGTTGTGTTACATGTTTTGTTGACTCAAATTTTAAAAGAGATTTGAATAGAAGAAGATCTACTATAGGTAATGTGTTTGTGATTTATGAAGGTCCTGTCATGTAGTCTATTGTGGCATTATCCTCAATAGAAGCAGAAAATAATATAGCTACAGAGGCTATGAAAGAATCAGTTTGGTTATAGAGTCTGCTAAGTGAGCTTGGTATATTTCACAATGCCATCACAATTTATAAAGACAGATGGAGTGCTTTACATTTGTGTAAAAACTGGTATTTCGTGAAAGACAAAGCACGTGGATGTCCGTTTTAATTTCATACGTGACTTGGTAAATTCAAGTGCAGTGAAGCTTATAAAAGTGACAACACACAATAATCTAGCAGGCATGAAAACCAAGGTAGTTCCTCTCACAAAATTTAGATATTGTCTAAATTTTCTAAATGTACAAGTAAATTTGATATTATTTTTTAGCAATTTCTTTATGTTAATTCTTTTATTTTAAATTAAAGTGGAGAATTGATATAAGGGATTTAAAATTAATTAAAATTTTCCTTTTCTTTCTATTAATTATGATTAATTAATGTAATTTATTACAACTAATGATTATTATTTAAGAAATTCTTTGTGTTTGCGTGTGTGTGAAATAGAGAAGGGTTTTATCTTGTTTCTCTCTTTCTAGGTTTTTTTTCAAGGAGGAAGAATAAATCAACATGGTTGATTTGCTTGGTCCATTTGATTTTCCTTGCTCGGGTTTGCTCGGGTTCTTTGTAAGATCTATATCTTTGCATATGTTGGCTATAAGCTTGAATAATAAGTTTATCTTTCTTTCTAAAAAGTTTTTTTTTGAAGAAAGATTAGCAAAGTATAGTTTAGAGTTTTTTTTTTTTTTTTGCTTGAGATTGATAAATTCTATTTCTAATTTTTCTAATTAAATCAATTGTCTCTTTCATACATAAAGATTAACAAGATAATTAAGATCGAGGTTGTGATGTAGAACGGGTATGGGAATTTGAATCCTATGGGTCTTGAAGAGCAAATACAAAAGTCTAAACAGCAGCTTTTGGGTTCTTAGAAGTCTTGGACAGCAACTCTTCTTGTTGGAAATCCCTGGACAGCAATCCAATAATGTCCAGAAAAGCCTGGACAGTAATGGGTCGAATTCCGGGGCTAGCCAGCTGGTGTGGGATTGCAGAAAAACTGCTGGACAGCAGTTTAACAGCCTCCAGAATACGGGACAGCAACCCTGTTCAGGGAAAAATCAGGCTCTCTAGCTCCGGTGATCATTTAGTTGTTTGATAGGAAGCAGACAGCCACCACGAGCTCTCTGGATGCAGCTGGACAGCAATCTGTAATTTAGAGACCGCGGGACAGCAATAGGAGATTGCCAAGATTGCTAGATAGCAGTTTTGGTACTTGGAAAATTCTGGCCAGCCACCTACAATTGCTTAGGAAAGCTTGGACAGCCACTCAGTTCATGGGAAAACAAATTTTGGCTGATCCGTTGAAGGGAAGGAGGTGGAGTAGGGATCAAGAGCTTTCCTTAAGGCTCTCTCCTCCCGTGAATTAATTCAAGAATTGATTTAATTGGGGTGAGGGAAGGAGATGATTTGAATTTAATTCCAAAGGGAGAGTCCTGATCTTTGGAAAGAAATAAAGGAGGTGGGACTTGGGAATTTCGGCCAGGAGAGAGAGAGGGTGAGATGTCTAGGTGCAATGAATGTGTGGGAATTGGAATTAATGGAATAATCAATCTCAGATTTGTGATTGATTACTAATTAAAGGGGCTTTCCAAATTTAGGCGATTTTATTTAGGAAGGTGTTAGAATTTCAAATTCATTTTGAATTTGAATTCAAATTCTTTTCCAAAATACAAGTGGCTAAATATGGAAGGTATGAATGGGGAATTTTAAATTCAATCCAATTAGAGATTAATGTGGATTTGACTTGAAAACTTTCCAAAAATAGAGTTCTAAATTTGGAAAGATTTCAAAATTCAAATTTGATTGAACAATCAAAGTTTTCCAATGGAAGTTTCCAAACAAGGATTATGATATAGGAAAATTAATATTGAATCCAATTTATTTTGAATTTGATTGATGTCATGATTAACTTTCCTATTTTGGAATTCTAAAAATGGAAAGAATTCGAAATTTGAATTTCAAATGAATTCGAATTTTTCCTCTCATGCGTAGCTAAATTAGGGAATCATTATGATGATTGAAATCATCATAATGAAGGGCAATTATGATGGAAGGGGGGGGGGGGCAGATTGGCTAGGGAAGTGAATTGGTTAGGGGAGGCCGGCAGTTGAATGGGGCGGGTAAGAGGCCGGCGGCAAGGTGGATATGGAGACGACGTGATGGTGGAAGTAGGGAGAGGATGAAGATGACGACTAGAAACAACAAGAAGGAACAAAAATAAAAGATAAAAGATAAAACCGCGAGCCTTGGACTCTTTCGAAGACTGAAGGGTGATACTTTGCCCTCCTCCAAGGGACTTCAAGCCACGAGCCCGGACCCAACCTGCGGCTGGTGGAAACTCCGACTTCCTCCCATAGGGATTTCACTAACGTTCTTCCCAAAGAACACAAGTGCAAAACACAAATTTTATTATAATTCCATCATACCTAATACATGAGAAGGGATCTCTATATATAGGCCTCAAAAGAAATTAAAAGACACATTTGCCCCTTGGGCTTACATAAGACAAGAGGGTAAAAAGGGAAATTGCACAATTAAATCAAAATACACTAAATAAACTAAATAAAACAAAGTGATATTGGTCGTCGATCTTCAGCTCCTCCTCGGATAGGCATGGATGGTTGGATGTCCGCATCAGGTTGCCCCATGAATGTAGAGTTCTTAAGAACTCAAATCAAATAAATTTTGGTGTTCTTTCTACGTTCTTTCTAATGCCTATGATACATAAATCTTTCTTGCTATAAATTAGTTTTGCTACTACTTATATATAATTAATTGAAAATCTCATTGTGGTTGTTGCAAAGATTTGGTTAAAACAATAATATCTATCTTATAGCTCACTTTGGATTATTATTCATATGCCTTCATGTCTCTATGCTTTCAGATTTTAATCAAATTTATTTGCTAAATTTATTAAACTTTGATTGAGAATATATGCAAATTTCTTAAAGCCAAAGATCTAGATATGCTCTCTTTTATCACAGCAGATGTCAAAACCAAATGGTGATTAATAGGATGATGCAAAATTATTTTAAAGCTGTGAATGGGATGTCATTAATAATATCAAAGAAAATACATAATGGCTCCCAAAAAAATGTGCAATGAAACCGAACATGTGAAAGTCAAATAGGAGCATTTTAGAAGAACATAATATAATATTGGAAGAGAAGGCTTTAATAATGGGAAATTGGCTCATTCTTGTTCGAGAAAAAAATGTTGCCAGGAAATCACTCTTGAGGGTAAGATCAACTTAAAGATAAAGCAAATGTAACAACACAAGGACCGCATTATAACCATAGGACCAGCAAGCTACTTTGGATGGTGCAAAGGTAATCACATTGGCCATTAATATTCAAACTAATCATACATATTCAAATGAGCCATAAAAAATCATTTATTATTTGCAATAAAAATAAACTAATGGATGCCGTGCCCAAATTTTTTTCATCAAACAAAAATGATTCAAGCATTAGCTAGATTGAATTAGGGGGGATAAGTTTTTATTAGAACCTATCCTAGGTTAGGATCTTAATAAAGTGAGTTCTAGAATTTTAATAGGGACATACTTTGCCACTTCAAACTTGAAAGGACTTCAATCAAACGCTATAAAATTAATTATTTAATGTGTTAATTCGCAAGTTGCATAAGCCATATGTGATAATAGCATTGTTAGGATTTATTCCTTAGTTGTCTTCTCAGCCAGCCTTTTAGCCTTATATGCTTCGGATCTTGCTAGGACTTGAAGCCTTTTGTAATAACTAATAAGGAATATTGATCCCCACAAACAAGGAACTGGTAAGCTGAGATTTGGGTTCTCTAATCCAAGGAGCCCTTGCTTTTTCAAATGCACCTTTAATAAAGAGGAAAGATAAGCTGTTATCCCCTCCATTACTTGGACCTATAGTGCATTTTACAAATTGATCCAGATGGTTACCAGGATTTCAAAAGCTAGCTGAGTTGGATGAGTGGTTAATCTAAGACAGACAATGAAATAATCCACATGTGGTAGCAACTACTGAAGATATATATTCTACAGAATACACTCAAGAGGATTGAACTTGAACAAGGGAGCAAAACGACCATTAAAGAGGATGCAATATTTATATACATGCAATTATAGTTTACGGTTATGCTATGAGAACTGTTACTATTCTATTGTACCAGCGTTCGATATGGTGAATATTTCTCCTTTGCTTGTGGTTTTTATCCCTCTAAGATTTTTCATATAAATCTTAGTACTTCTTACTTGTTTAGTCGCCTATTTTTCAATATTATTATTACACTGAAAAAAAAAATATTTCTTTTCAACAGACAAGTATCAATTAGGTTCAATTTGCATGAATTCCCTATGCAAATTAACAAGAGAAACGAAATTCTTCTAACAGTTAATCACCTCCTCCTCTTTTCTTAAACTTACTTCAGTATACCAGGAGGTGGAGAATCATCAATAACAAAAATCATTTAAACACTGCACAATGTCATAATAACTTTACGGTGCTGTTTGGTTGTAAGAATTAGCTAGGATTTAAGCTAAATCTTGCCAAGTAATTTTTTGAGCCACATTAAATTTACTACCTACTTAAATCCAGTTTTCCTCCAGTTTAGGCTAAATCTCAGATTTAGTAAATCTTGTGAAAGAGGATTTAAGATATTTACACAACTTCTCCTCACTGATTCTGATTCTCTCCTTATTCTTTTAAATCCTAAATCTTGAAAGTATTTGTCAAACACTTTACTAGAATTTACTATATCAAATAATTTTCAAGTTTAACGTATCTACGATTTACTAACTCTGGATTTACAAGATCCACTAAATCCTGCAAGTAGCCAAACAACCCCTACATAATAAGAAATATATCAACAAAATGAAATTGTAGACAATTTTCAATATCAATTATCAAGCCAAACAAGCTCAAGAAGTAAACTTGATAACAACTCCAGAGAAACAGAGCTCCTGGAACCAATCTCCTACTAAGACATGGGAAAAACACCAAAATGTTACCAGATCTACTAATCAAGCCGCAATGCTTTCGATGACAACATTTAACAAAGAGTTCATGGGAAAACTATAAAATTTTAAATTTTAAAAGACTAAAAGTTTTAGATCGACAAAAACATGGAAGAAGGCGTTAATCCAAGTGGAAAAAAAAAGGTCAAATGGGAGATCTTTGAAGGTGCTTTACCTTAAAAGAACCATCGGGCTGGGACTGACCCAATCGCTGAATCTCTTCCTTGAGCCGCCCTACTTCTTCATCCACATTCATTACTCTCTCTCTCTCTCTTTCGCTCGCTCGCTCGCTTGCTCGCTTTTTCTCTCCGCTTCCTCCCCGATTTCCAACTTTAAAACTCTGAGGTTTCAGTTCATTGCGTGCTTTCTCAGGTTGGGTGTACCTTTGGTAGGTTTAATCTATTTGATTTAGAAAAATTAATTGGCTTTAATTTTAAATTAAAAAAATTAATCGATCAAATATGTTTTTTAAAATGGAATTGAATTTAGCTAATTTTTTTTCTTCGATTTTAAAAGAACTAAAATGTAATTAATTTAAAAAATAAATATAATTAATACTAAATAAAATATCAATAATTTTTATTAATGTATAAATGGTATTCACATTTTACTTATTTATTATCGAATATTTATTCACGACTCACATAGTTTATTAATTTAATATAATTTAATTTTTAATTTGATAAATTTAATAAAAATAAAATTAAAACCAAAATAAAAAATAAAAATTACATTAAAATTAATGATTAAACTTATATTTTCATAATTAAATCAAATCAATCAAATAAAACAACTTAAGTTATTTATATTATTATCATATTTTTTGGATGATAAATTGTATAAAGCATAGAGCAACAAAAATCTTCCACCACCACACCGAGCCTTTGGATGCCATTCATTATTGTACTTTCTAAAATATTCTTCAAGATATTCGACTAATATTTTTTACTATTGTAAACCAAGGATATAACAAAAAGATCTTTCTCATAGAGCTTGAATAAGGTCGACTTAAGTCACCGCCAATTCCAAGTTTTTTACGTCCAATATTTTTCTTTGGAACCTCACAATAAAATACCTTAGGGACTTGTCCTGCTCTTGTCTCATCTTCAACAAAGGTTGAAAGATCTTCAATGGCTTTTGCACACTAGTGATGTGGGCTATGAATAATTTTTTGAATTAGACAAAGAAGCTTATCATTTATGACGGAAGTTGAGAGTACCACTAGAGAAGTGATTCATCGAAGATTGTGAAGAATAATTAGCATATAATGGCATTGTTGAGATTTTGTAAGGAGGTGGATGACTTATAATACCCCACATTGAACATGGGATCTATCATGCCTTTATAAGATTTGAGGTAGGAAATTTTGAACCTATTCAGGGTATCACCTTTATGATATTCTAGAGAAAGCATTCAATTGTTGTGGTTTCCTTTTCTCCGCTCATCATGTTTAGGTGGATTTGTCATCATTGTTGGATAATAACTATCAACTGTTAAAGGATTTGAACATGATGCCCTTGTGCCTAACATTTTTCTCCAAATAGCTTAGATTGATAACCCCTTAGGTGCTTTTGCCCTCTAGAGGATTGTAAAGGCTTGCTCCAAATTCCCTATATCTTTCTAGTGAGTCTCTCTACCATCTTTACCAGCTATCCATTGGTAACAAAATAATAGTGATCCAAGTTAGTTGATTCCACTTGGATAGGTTGCTCAACTTCTCATAGAGCTTTGTTTTTAGCTTGTGGCAGAATTCAAGCTCATCGCTCCTTAGAAGATGTTAAATCCAAAATTATCCACAGCTGATACTTGGAGCCTACTTATAAGATTTTATGAGATTGGTGATGAGGAATGTGTTGAGTTTTATCAAAATGGACAAAATTATGAATATCAATGATTCGATGATGCTAGCACCCCCAGGCGTCTTATTTTATAGGCCTAGACCTACTATATATTATAAATTTTAATAACTTCCTCATTTAATTACAGAGGCACTAGCTCATTTTATAAGGAAATATGTCTTTTCTTCCTAGCATGAATTGTGGCAAATTGTGTGCTATTAATGTTTGAGCAATGTCATTGCCTTATAAACACTGTTATTAATTTTGTTTTTAAGGAGATTGCAAACTAGCTGAACATATAAATGTGAGCTAATCCTTGAGCGAGTGGTCCTATCTTCCTCGGAGCCGAGTGGGATGTAACAAGTTCTAATGGTCCTAACAAGTTACAAAGTTCTCTATCAATTGGCGATTTCTCCACTTTAATGAGCTTGCCTTGCTAAGATCCCTTGAATTGGGCTAGCTTAATTTGAGGCCCAGAGAATTTTTGGGTGTAGAACGGCTTCTCCACTTCTTCTCAGCCCTAACTTGCTAAGACAACCTTAATTTAACTAAATAACAATAATACTTTAATAAATCAAATCATTATATTCTAACAACATTATTTTAGCACATTTCTCCTTATATCAATTTTTAATGGGATATCATATAAAATAATGATAATAAAGATCTCCTTAGCTTGATTGTACAAAAGAAAATTTCGTCATAATAGACTGCATGAGAGAAATTTGAATACTTTTTAATTACCAAGATCATTTATCAATATCACTTAGGATGTCAAGGATTAACTTTTTCAAAATCACAACATTTTTGACAAACTTGAGTAGAATTAATACAAATCATTCAAAATGTATTAGATGACTGAGATTGGTAAATGCAGCTAACGAGGATCAGAATTCAAGTTTTGTTTGGGACAACTTTTGATCACTATTTTTTTCTAACTTTTAAGAATTTTTTGTATTAAAAAGCCGATTTATAAAGCAGTAAGAAAGTCGTCCAAAAAAAAACCTCAATATTGAGATGTTCAAACAGTGTTGACATTAAATTAATTGAGAGCACCATAGTTTAACTACTAAGATAAATTAGGATTGCAAAATACAATAATTTATCACATCAATACAATATAACACTAAAACATTTACAAACATCAATAAAACACATCAAACAAACCACACAATGTTACATAATTTAGACAATGACATAAATTAATCCCCTAAACTTGATAGATGTAGTAAACATATATCAATATTGTCTGCTCTCTTTCAACGAACACACCTCGTTTTGGCTAATTTCTTACCTCATAGTTAACACTTAAAAATAAAAGAAGCTTTCATTCCTCACAACCAAATAAAATAAAAGATAACATAAAAGCCATGAAACTGCAAATGTCATCACAAAGCAAAACTTCAAAGACATTTATAGTTTCACAAATCTTAAAGGACATCTTAGCTAAACCATAACAAGTATTTAAATCTAAAAAACTCCATGGAATGAGAGGCAATTAAGAAAGAAACATCAGGTGACAAAGATGACTGAAGGATCACAACAACACTCATCAAGAAGGAAGCAGCAGCACAGAGCAGCAAGACTGCACAAAATAACAAAAAAGCACAGTTTAATGACCAGGGAAAAGAATACAGAAGTTGTTCAGTTCAAAGTTGTGTGGATATCATTATTATCTTGAAAATGATAAGTTATATTACTGAAACAATATTATCTGAAACCCACAAATAGCTTGACTTCTAGATGTCGAATGATTTGGCCGACATCTAGCTAGATGTTATATCATTTATAAAATTATTTTTTTAATTATCATTAATCAAACATTAGATATCTGCTAATAACATGACTGAATCATACCATCCTTCAAGAAAGCCGGTTTCTTTTCGAGGCGGCGGAGCTGCAGAATACACTGGAGGTGCCATAACAGGTGGTTGGTAGTATCCTGCAAACAAATTAACAAGAAAACATGCCTCATAATTACTGTAAAAAATATATGGGGTAATACAAATATAGAAAGTTGGTTGCATCACAGTGAGTATGATTTCATGTAAACACAGTGAGTTGACAATCTTAGTATCTTAGTGAGTTAAAGATACAAAGAGGACTTCTTGCTAAGAGAAAGCATGCAGAAAACAAACAATACAAACTACTGAAACCAAGGAAAGTTGTAGATTTTAATTGGTAAAATAAATATTTATATTTACTTGCATTAAATCTAATTGTTTATTAGTATTAGTATATCATCTATTTCATTAACGCATATACTCATACTATATATGTGCTTGCTATAAAAGAAAAATTCTGTTAATTTGAAAAGAATATTGCATAAGTTATTTAAGAAACAAATGAAAATTTTGTTTATCTGTGTAAAATGTAGGGTATTAAATAGCTAAAAATAGTTAATATTTAATATATTAGGACTTGACTCAAATTACTTCATATTTTTACTAAAGGCTAATTTGTGCATAGTTAAAATCTATTACTAAGTTATATGCTTGTAAGACTTAAAAACAATAGAATAGCTTACCAATGATACTAAAGAACTGAATGGCACACCATTAAGTACAAATTTTTAATCTCAATTAGTTTTTTTAAGTTTAAGAAAAATGTTATTAATGAAAACATAGCACATTTGTGATACAAATATATGCATATTCATAGCAAAGTAAGCTGATTTAGAAGGAATCAAAAGATAAACCCAAGGAATCAAAGGAGGAATAATGTTTGGGAAAATATGTCAATAATTAAATTCTTTTTAATACAAAAGTTTAAGTTTATAACTAAAGACAAATCACCTAATATTTTTAAATCGACATATTTTTTTCAACTCTTTGATGTGAGATTAAGGTTTCGTTTGGGACAGTTTTTTTGTTGTTTCTTAAAGCAGCTTTCTAGTACAAAAATTAAAATTTTTGTTCTAGAAACATTTTTGTAATGAAAAGTTGCTTTAAGAAGCAACAAAAAAGTCATCTCAAACGAAGCTTAAACCTCAAATCTCAAGCGCCTGCGCCTTAACACCAACAAATCAAATAATTTACTTTTCCAAGTTTTTTGTTTATTTGAACAATTGAATGATGCAACACTACACAAATCATAGCACAAAGAAAGAAAAATCTTGATGAGTTGGCATGTTTATTTGACAAAAACAAACATTGGCATGATACAAGTTAAGCTTCTCTCTCCTTTCTCTTTTATGTTTCTCTTAGTGCTGAGTTTTCTGGAAATATTAAGCTTCGAACCTATGCCCTCTTGAACAATGGCAGAATCAGAATTTCAAATGAAAGGGGAAGAAAGGGTTTAACCAAGAGATAAGGCTTTTATAGCATACAAGATTAAAAGAAAATTTAACGATTACATTTTCAATTTATACCAAGCTACATACAATTTTCTCAAATCTAAGTAGACGAAAGCCAACCCCAGCCCACTAATTCCATTAATTCCACCATCGCTCTCAAATGAGAGAGAAATCACCAACTATTACAACAATCAAACACTCATCAAAACTTTTTTGGATATTTAATTAGGAAATACAGCAAATTGCCTTATACAAAATCATAAAGATAAGAAAAATGACAATTTTCAGAATCATAGATAAAAAGGGCACTTCAAGTGAAAATGAAAGCCGGAAGATAAGAAAAAGAAGAAGAAGAAGAGATTAATACCTTGAGCAGGATAAGGATAACCGTACTTCGGATCACTCATCGTTGAAAACAGAGAACTACCATTAAAAACAGAAAAATAAGAGAAGGAAACTAAAGCAGTGAAGAACTTAACATGGCCTCGCAGAGCAAGTTTTTATATACAAAGAAAGAGAAGGAAAGAAAGAGGGTAAAGAAAGTTGGGAGCTTTGGAATAAGACTACCATTATGGACAAAAAATCAGATTCTTTGGGGAAAGAATAAGTTCCATATATACCTTTAGAAAGAAAAAAAACACTATGCAAACTTTTTTCAAATAACTATTAGATTTATTTTTACAATACTACTTGAAATTTGATCCGTTTATGAAAAAAAATGTCATTATTTACTAAATGGGATAAATTAATATCCTTATTAATTAAATTTAAAATTATTATCTTTACAAACAAAAGGCTAAAGCGTATGATTTTTATACAAATATTCTATTTAAAATAATCAGGTTTTATTTTAGATAGAAATTTGTTCATGTTTCAACCTCTTTGTTATTAAATATTCTTAAAATTTCTAGAAGAATTCCTTGCAGAATTTCTTTCCCACCGACATTCCCAGTTCGGTGAATGCGAGCACTTTGCCTCCAAAACAAGTTATCTGCATTTACACTACAGAGAAAGCTAAGAACTGTAACGTTACAGCTTATTGTTTAGGCCGGGTAAGGTTGGAATAATACTACTACAACAACAACAACATTAATCTTTTGTCCCACTACGTAGGGTCGGCTATATGAATCCTTCTTATATAAAATATCTTAGTGAAAAAGACTAAGGGGCCGCTGAAAAAGGAATGCATAATAAAATGAATGCAGTGTGCAATAAAATTTAGGTGCTCGGTTTAATGAACAAGGAATGCAATGAACAAGGAATGCAATGTAAAATTTCAGTGAATTTTATTTTCACTCCATAGTTTATTTTTTGATGTATTGTAAACTTGCCTAACTTTGGTCCAATTCTTTTTTCACCGCAAGCTATTTACATTGTGACAGCCTGCCACCATCATTGCCCACCCGCAGACCACCTTAACTCGCTGCCTGTCACCATTAGCCACTATCACTCATCGCCGCCTGCCAATCATCAACATTGTCATCCATCGCCAAGCATCATCATCATTTTACTTTACATTGCATTCATTTTGACTTCAAGTCAAACAAAAAAAAATCTCTTGATTCCTTTTATACTCATTCAAACAACTTCAAATACTTTAAATACATTGCATTCTCTTTTGAGTAAACCAAACAGAAGAAAAACTGGGAAAAAAAAAACTAGTAAGTATAGTCCACCGAACATTTAATTAAAAATGAATTATCACTATAATAATTTTGATTTATAATTTTTTTTTAAAATATTATATTACATATTCATATATATATATATATATATATATATATATATATATTCTCTTTTTTTTTTATTAACACTGTCGTTGTCAGATTCCTACTCATGAATAAGAAAAATAGAGTGTCACATTAGATAGTCAACAACAAACGTAAAACTTATTGACCAATCAATATATGAGAAAGATGATAAGACTCCCTCAAGAGTTCATTTTCTTTAATCTTAGTTCATTTTATTATATTTTGCACCTAATTAGCTTAGGCTTTGCCCTCTTCTACAAGATTTTTGCTAAAAAATAAATTAAAAAAAATAGCAATATTAATTTTCTTGTAAAATAAGTTGTGCTACTCATATAAAGCAAATACCATTTAAGAGACCGCTCAAGCCCCCAGCTGTAACCCAGCTTCACTGGAATTATATGGACCGTCCATCTTCCATTCAAGGATCAGGATCAAATGTAGTAGCATGGCTAGGTGTTTTAAGAAAACTTTGGAATTAAATGAGTTTTAAATGAACAAATTTAAAAAAGTATAAATGCAAGTGGCACTTTCATACTTTTCTGATACATAAATGAAGGGAAGGAATAAGCAGATTCCCGTTAATTTAGCTATGATATTCTTAAAAGTCATTGATAATTTCCATCTCTTCTACATTTAAATTTACACTTTACATCAAGGAACAAGATTCCAAAGCAATTGCATGTGGGAAAGACACATTCTCTAAAGCTCTCCGCAAGCAAATAAATAAATAATAATAATAATAAAATAATTATACATAAAAGAAAGTACGCAAATGAGGCCAAATATGACTGTTCTCTAGGGGTTTCAAAAAATTGACATGACCTGAAACCTGACCCGAAAAAATTTAGGTTTGGGTCAAACCGTTTGTGAAATGGGTTGGGTCCGGGTTCGGATTTCCGACCCGTTTAGTTGACTCGGAAACCTGCGGGTCTACCAAATTTGACCCAGAAAATGGCTTTCGTGGCGCCGCCGACCCGCCGTGCCGCATCTGGTCCGAAGTTCGAACCCGCGTGGCACATGTCGGCTACCGGACATCTACAACCCTTGCTTGGCTCGCCCGCTGCGCTGGCCTCACCCGCGTTGGCCTCGATGGTTCGACCCGTGCTGGTGTCACCGCAGGCCGCACTCGCGCTGGCCTCACCTGCACTGGCCACGAGCCCTCGACACCTCGCCTGCAGCACTAGCCTCACTCGCACTGGCATCGACGCCTCGTCTACCGCACTCGGCCGCTGGCCTCGCATGTAGCGAACAGGTTAGGTTTCGCGGGTCGGGTCGGGTCAACCCAGTAAACCAACCAGGTCGGGTCTGGGTTTGCAATTCAAACCCGTTTAGCTAAATGGATCAGGTTCGGGTCAACCCGTTACACCTAGGTCAACTCGGGTTGGACCCGAACCCGACCCGTTGAACCGAATTGACACTTCTACTGTTCTCCACTTTTATGTCATCAAAATAAATGAAGTTCTAAATTGAGCATCCAAAATCCCTAAACAGCTTACTTGCACTTAATGGCAGAGTTTCAACCTTGTCCTGTAATCTAGCCTAAGAAATTTAGCATTGTAAACTTTAACATATTCTACCAGTTTCATATGAATGGATCCCTAAAATTTACAAATTCTATGAAGTTCATCAATATGGTGTCTCAATGTAGATTAATTAATTCTATGTGGACGTTGAATACCATCCGGAGACCAGACAGAGTCACAGAATGCACCACGTCACCCTTCTCTCGGTACCTCGACTCGGTACTGCTGACGTGGTGCACTCTGATTGGCCTCCGGACGTCATTTTGCATATGGCCTCCGCACAGAATAATTTCTCCTCAATGTAAACCAATTCATTATTTCTCATTAACATGTCATTATTTCTCACTTAGATGCCGATCATAGAATTCAAAGTTGTGAATGGCATATGCAACCCGGAGTTTATACTGGCATAAAAGCTAAGAGTTACAAAGATCGCATGAAATATAAATATATTGGGCAAGGGCAACAGTAACATGGAGCTACCTAAAATTTCACTTCTTTCAGATCATTTCAGCTGAAAGATATTCAAAATTGACAAAAATTTCATTTTATACTAGTTATAGCAGTTCCAATAAAAATTGCATAAGCTATGCTAAATAATCAAAACTCAACCAAAATCATCAAAACTTGATTGAAATCACTAGAAGTCAACCGAAACTTATCCAAAAAATTGTATTTATAATTTTAAAATTAGCAATACATTAATTGTTTTAAAATACTTTTTTCTAATAAATCATCAACAACAACAACAACATCAAGCCTTTATCCCACTACGTGGGGTCGGCTACATGAATCCTTTTTCTCCATTGTGTCCTATTAAAAGTCAAATTCTCGTTTAAATCTAATAAAGAAAGGTCATTCTTAATATTTTTTAACCAAGTCTTTTTAGGTCTACCCCTACCTTTCTTAACACAAGTCAAACCTAATACCTCTACTCTCCTAACCGGGTCATCGGAAGGCCGCCTTTTTATGTGACCAAACCATCTAAGGAGACTCTCTCTAATCTTATCTTCTACTGGAGCTACTCCAACCTTTTCACGTATATGCTCATTTCGTATCCTATCTCTAAGGGTAAAGTCACTCATCCACCTGAGCATCCTCATCTCTGCCACACTTAACTTAGTATTATGCTTCTCTTTTAATGGCCAAAATTCGGCACCATAAAGCATTGCAGGCCTCACTACCATCTTATAGAATTTTCCCTTAAGTTTGAGGGGTATATTTTTATCACATAACAAGCCCGATGCATTCCTCCACTTCAACCATCCAACTTGAATTCTGCTGATAATATCCCCATCTACTTCACCATCACTCTGAACAATAGATCCAAGATATCTAAAATGTGTACTCTTATTAACGACTTGATCGCCCAAAGTCACAATCCCCTCACTAGGCCTATTACTACTAAAATTACACTCCATAAATTCCGTTTTAGATCTACTCAAGTGAAAACCTTTAGACTCTAAGGTTGACCTCCATAATTCAAGTTTACCTTCAACTCCCTTTCTAGTCTTATCAACAAGAAGAATTTCATCAGCAAAAAGCATATACCAAGGTACATCCTCTTGCAAATGTCTAGTGAGAACATCCAAGACTAAAGCAAAAAGATATGGGCTTAAGGCTGATCCATGATGTAACCCAACCAAAATAGGGAAATACTTGGTCAAACGACCTTGTGTTTGAACCAAGTAATAGCTCCTACATACATATCTTTAATGATTTGAATATAAGCATTATTGACTCCTTTCTTTTCAAGAACTCTCCATAGCACTTCTCTTGGAACTTTTTTCTAATAAATCAAGGAGAATAAAAAATAACACCAAAATAGCCAAATACTATCAAATCCGACCAAATTCAAGCTCAAGGGACAGGATCGAAACAGAAATTAAGTTTAAAAAACTTGAGATTATTCATCTCCTAGAACTTTTAACCTATAAAAACAAAAAACTTGTAGCTTAGAATCCTGGATCTCAGTTAGCAATCACTTCAAATGAAGCATCCACAAAAATATTAACTATTTCTGAAATCAAAATATTGGCCCTACAATGCCTTGGGTGGCAAAATCAATGTGACAGGTAAAACCTTGTATCTCAGCAAATAAAGTTTAGTAAGAGAAAAGTCATCAATTCTAATATAGTTGATGCCTCCAGATTTCGTTTTAGCAACGTCATCATTAACCATATCCCTAATGTTTTGGATTGGCTTTACAAATCTATAGATGCCCTAGTTCACTTTCTTTGTGCCAATTGATTTCAGGGTTTTGAAAACAGAAAGAGCATGTAGTGCTTGATCCTCTAAATAATGAGCTCAATGAAGGGTTCACAAATGTGTTTAAGTGTGGCGATATAAGCCAAAAGAAATTATTTCAAACGTCAAAAATGAAATATAACACAACATAATAAATAAGGAATGCTAATAAACACTTAAACTTTATACACATCACCGAATATATAGCCATATCGTATTAACACCACCACAGATTCACTATGGTTGATTGTAGAGGTAAACAAATAACATAAATTCTATTGTACCCAATATGATGGTTCCTCCTCCTTTTATAAAGAAAGAAAAAAACAAGCTGAACAATACAATCAAAATTTCAAAATGATTTTAATGAAAGAACCACAAATATTTGACATGTTTTAGGAACTCCACCCACAAATCCCAGGGAGGAGGAAGAACCCTAAATTGTTTGTTTCCGAATCAAAGCAAACTTCCTAATCTAAATTTCAGGAAAAACTCCATTGTTTTTCACTAAAGGTATCAAATCATCCAAAACCTAGAATGAAGATGATCGACATCTCCCATGAATGAAAATAGTAGTACATTTACTTCAAATATCAACAAGGCTTGTTGTTATGATGTTTGGTATGAAATAAGCTTACAAGAAAGATTTCTTGTTAACCAAAACTAAATTAGTCCTACACAAAAACAAGAGTAATGATTCAATCAGTCGTGTAAACACTTCTAAACTGATATCTTCAGCATAAAACTCAATCTACCATAGAAGATGAAGTGTTTCAACTCAACGGAATAACAGTGGATCAATTGCACTAAATAGACCCTAAATATGATGAAGCATTTCTTCTTTAGGCTTCAAAAAAAAGTTTAAGGTAAAAAGCTCAACTCCTAAAATGCTTAAATCCTACAAAATACCAGTGTGAGACTGGTTCAAACATTTCATCAAACATGTGGCGGTCATTCTCTCTAACGGCCTCAAAAGGCTATCTTTCCCAATCGCTCCTTCTCCTAAGCCGCATTTCGATCTCCCTCCTTTCCATTCCTCTTTTCGTTCTCTTTATCTCCTCCATTTGATCCCCAAATCTGATCACTTATTTCGAAGGCCGTGCCGAAGACATCAGCATCGGCCTCGCTGCTGCTGATGCGGAAGCGGCGGCAGCACATATCCTCGTACCTCTTACGGAGCTGCTTGGTTTTTTGCACGATCTCCTTCGCCGTGAAGTCTCCGCCGACGGCTCGCCTGACGCGCTCCACCGGGGAGACCGTGGCGTCGAACGACTCCACCCGCTCTCGAGCAATCTCCAGTGCCGTACGAAGTAGCCGCACTTCCTCCTCCTCAGTCCACTGCGCTGTCTCCGACTTGTTTTCGCTGCCGCCAGCATCGGCATCGGCGGTTGCGGCGGCGGCGGCGGCGGCGGCGGCGGAAGGGGAACCGCGATGGTTCTGTTGCATTTGGGAGAAAAAAAAAGAGGGGAAAAAACAATGAAGCTCATATGAGCTAAAAAGTAAATAGCCCTACGCTAAGTGCATCTCCAACCGTACTCTTAGTGCTTGGATTGCCTACCTTTCGCTATTTGACTGTAGATGAACAGTGTGACGTCAATATTGGTGTTGTACTGTTCATCTCCGTTATTTTTATCTCTCTACTGAACTTGCCGCGGAAAAGAAGAGGCGACCGTTACTTGCAAAAGGGTGAAAAATGGAGTTCGATTGGAGATGAATCACGGCATTTCGGAGTGAAAAATGAGATTTTTAGTTGGAGACGCTCTAAGTCCATCTATAGCCGAAAAACTCAATTTTAAGTTTTTAAGTTTTAACTCTAAAATGCAATAATACTAAAAAAAAATTTGTAGTAACTCGTCTCCAATAGTAACTTGTCTCCAATAATAACTCGTCTCCAATTAATTTTATTTTTTACCATAAAAATGTGTTATTTTTTCATATTTTATTTTTATTAATTTTTAATCATATATTTATATTTATCAATTTTTTGAATTAAACATATTATAATTTTTAAAATATATATTTTTGTTTGATAAAATAAATTGGAATATTAGTATGTTATAAATAAATAAATATTTATTGAATAAAATAAAAACTACATTAGAACACAAATAGAAATGAAAAAAAAAAACAACTAAACATTAGAATTAGTATATTATTCTCACAAATGAAGAATCAAAGCATTTTGCAGTGAAATGCGAGTATATTTATTCCTAATTTGGGCGAGCAATAAATTCTTGAAATCGATTATTTTCATCCACTAACATTTCAACTTTCGGAGGTGGCGTGTCTCCTGCAACTTGAACTCGTCCATTAAGATTGCATTCATCTTAGATTATCATGTTATGAAAAATCACGCAATAATACCTCAACAAAATTTAAAAAAAAAAAACAGAACAAGTTCGGATAAGATAAAATTAAAATAATTAGTAATGACAATCTAATAATTTGGAAGATTGGTATCAGCTCCTCCGAGATTACTGAGATTTTGTTTGAATGAGTATGAAGAAGGAAGTTGTTGTTGATATTGTTGTCGTTCAAATCTCTTTTGTAAAATTCGTGCTTGTTTAACTTGAACAAATGCACGAACATTAGGATTCTGAATGAAACTTAAGTCTTAAAGCAATATTTTATTTTCTTTCTTGACTTCTTTCAAGATATAGTTCTTAGTTTGAATCTCTAAATAGTGTTGTCTCTGCACATTTTTTTTAAATTGCTCAATAAGTTATATATTTTCATCTTTCAAAGTATTAATAAAGGTTAACATCTATTTATCAATTTTTTTTTTAGTTTGACTTTCTTCACCCCAATAGTTCATTCAGATGAAGAGTCGCAAATATTATATTCTTCATAATCTATATTTAGAGAATGAAGCGTGTCCACAAGATTGTTGTTTACTAGATTTGGGGGTTAGATTTTCTGACTTCAATGAGGCATACCAAATGCTCGACATACAAGATGCATGTCGAGAACTAGATTAACCATCTTGAAATTTTTCAAATTTTTGACAATGGTCCACACATGATCAAATTTTCAATTTTGATTAAACTTCTTATCTTGCACAAACAATAGTTTGGCTTAATCTAACTGCAAATTGATATAAATAATTATAATTAAATAAGTTGTGAAATGAATAAAAGATATTTTAAAAAAATCATTAATACTCACAATATTTTCATTTAAACACCACCACTTTGTCTATTTTCAACCTATCGAATGCATACATGCATCTTTCTTGTTTTCTCAATAGTATGAATACAAAGACTAAAAATATCTTTTTGAACACATCTCCCAACAATGATATAAATTTGTTGGAGTCTTTTCATCTATTCTCCAATCTCACTTAAGGTATAGCTCCTTCATGTCATTACATCATTCAGGGAAAATAATATAACATGGGTTATTATTTGGCTGATAATATATATGCAAATTAGTCTACTATTGTGTAAACTATTTAAGAACCACGTACTCCAAAGAAATAATATTTTGCAATAAAATAAGAACCGCATAGAAAAAATGTAGAATGTGTTTTTGGAGCTCTCTAATTTCTTTTCACAATTGTAGCAGGGCCAATACATTTTTGGAGCAAAGAAGTACTACATGATATAATGACTACATGCATAATTTTGCATAACATGATAGTTAAAGATGAACAAAATCTCAATTAACCAATTTGTTGATTCTTGATTAGGTTGTTAAACCTAATCTATTGTCCTAAGGCTAACCAAGAGGAGAGTGAATTGGTAATTTTAAAATTTTCTCTTATATTTTTAAAATTCGAAACCTTTGATACTAATAGCAAGTTAATTAAATTTAAAAAACAAAATTTTCAACTACACTAAATAACTTGTAGTAAATAAAATATGGAAATTTAAAAGACACAAAAATCTATAGTAGTTTGATCAAACACGACCTACATCCACTCCCTAAAGACTCCCTCTTCAGGTTTTACACTATTACCAAACTGTCCTCCTTTTTCCCCCACAGTAATGCGGAGAAGCATTTACAAATCCTCTCTTCCACCAATCTCCAATGCGACAGAGAAATGTCATCCTTTCACACTCTCCAAGTGTCGACAGAGAACCGTCATCCTTTCACACTCTTCAAGTGTCAGCAGAGAACCGTCGTCCTTTTATACTTTTCAAGTATCAGTAGAGAACCGTCATCTGTTTACACTCTCCGAGGGTCGGTAAAGTACCAGATCTTCTTCAAAGATCTTCTCACGAGCTACTAAAAGATAAGAAAAAGAGTGATAACCAAAATCACAAAGAGATCCTTACATTTGAGTAATCTTCTAAACCCTTCACTTTCTACTTGCAAGAAATCTCTCTCAAATAGTCTCTCACACTCTCTCTTTCAATTGCTCTTGAAAAATCATAAAGACAAGACTTTTTCACGTTAGTTTTAGTGGATCTTTTATACGAAAGACACAAAAAATCGTCGAGAGAATTGAAATTTTTAATTTCGAGCGTACATGATCGTACAGTATGAACGAATGTTCGTACGTACGAACAGTTCAAAAATTGTTGTGTACAAACATGTTGTGAATCTGTACGAAATAATTCGTATGCGATCATCGTCCCGTACGAACTCAGTTTGTACAATACGAACAGTTAGAAAATTTTTCAACTTCGTCGGGACGAAGAGGCACCCCACAATTTCGTACCATATATGGTGTACGCACGATGACGACATCGTACGGTACGATCAGTTACAAAATTTTCAAGTTCATCGTATATTGATTATTTGTGGAATCAATATACTAATTTTAATGTTTAGTTGCCTTCAGTGGCGGAGTCAAAAATTTTATTTAGGCGGGAGGGGTGGGGGGACTAGATTAAAATAGTTATGTTTGTCGTCTCATCTAGAATGTCAGAATACATTAAGGTTTCGTTTGATTATTCGGTACCTTTTGTAAAAGGTAGTTTTAAAAATGCTATTTAAGAGAATGGAGGTTTTAAATCGGTATCAATAGTTTAAAATTTTTAATTAAAAAAATAAACTATTAAATATAAATTAAAGTACACTTACAATTTATAACATAAATTCTTCATATTAAAAAAAAAATTGAATAATAACATCATTGTCAATAAATTCATTTTGATCATATTTCATCTAAATTCAATCCATCCAACTTCTCTCTGTTGGCAGTACTGTACCCATGTCAAGGGATACTGTAATACCATCGTCAACTACAATAACAGCTTTACTTGGAGGTGAATTAGGAATGAATTCTTTCCTTTTCCACACAGTAGGGGCCTCATTTGAAGTTGAAAGGGGAATAACACTACTGGATCGTGGAGGGTGAACCGCAAGTTGAGGAAAATCTGAAGTTAGCTGCTTTGATGCATTTCCACAAACACCAGGACTGCAAGATCCTGTAGCTTTTGTATTGTAGAGTTGAGAAAGAAGGGATTTCTACAAACCTGCACGGTGGCCCAGTGGCCAAGTGTTCTTCATAAGCAATTACACTTTCCATTCCATTACAATACAGGTTTTTGCGAGAATATATAAAGAATATATTTTTTCGCGGTAGAAAATGAAGTTCGATTGGAGACGAATTACTGCATTTTGAAAGATTACTATACTTTGGATTAAAAATTAAAATTTTTAGTTGCAGATGGACTAAACAAGAAGCTCGTCTGAACTCGCTAGGAGAATATAAGATTTGCTAAGTGTATGACAAACTCCATTAACGATAATCTAGATGGTAGAAGGAATAAAATTTTTTGTGTTAAATATATAAACTTTAACAATTTTAGGTGGTATGTAGGTAGATCTCCCATTTTTATAATGCTGATATTTACTTAATTAATTAATATATTTATTTTTGTTTTATTCTCATTTAACTGTTTAAATATGTATTTTAAATTTCATATTTATTTCACAAATTTTTAATATAATTACATATCTAGAATTTAATTTTTCATATTTAGTTATATAAATGATATATCTTTGTCTAAATTATATTAAAATTATCACTGATATTAACTTATCTAAGATAACATACACAATCATCATTCATGAATATAATTTGTTGCAATTTACATATAAACATTATATAAATAAATATAATTTTTTATATTACATATATATTAAAATTGTGTTGTATATAAATAGCTCAATGATTAATTAATTAGTTATCATAATACATTCAACATCATTTGACCATTATTTTTCAACTTATATCACCCTATCACCAGGCAAATTATTATGTCTGGTCACCTGACAAAGAAATACATCCGGATTTATCTCTATCTACAATAAAGCACATTTACTGTAACAGCTACGCTTTGACTGCACTTTTACTGTAAACAGAGAAAAATCCAGATATATCTCTCTGTCAAGTGACCGGATATAATAATTTGCCCTATCACCATCACCCTGACTGCGAACATCATCCCTCCACGACTTCCACACAATCTCTATAACTACATAAGACAAATTAAATGCTCGCAACTTTGTAATCTAATTTTTTATTAAATAAATCTGGTTCATAAATAGAAAATTTTACATGTATAAATGAATTTGATTACATTGCCTAAATAAATCCAATAATTTATCAATTACATATAAATCAAACACTCAACATAAATTGCAAATTAAATGGCATTTTTAGTCCATCTGATAGCTTCAAACCAAATAAATATCAAGCGTGTGAGAGTTATACGCTTCGCTTGGGACGGTTTTTTTACTATTTCTTAAAACAACTTTCGAATACAAAAATTTTAACTTTTGTACTAAAAAATTATTTTAAGAAACAGTAAAAGAATCCATAATCTAACATATTGCTCACAAGTTAGAGACAATCTAACTGCAGATTTTAAGGAAGAAAAAAAATCAACTTTTATATAGCTAAAACTTCAATAAAAAAAGATATCTAAATAATTTAAAATCTTATCCCTAAAAAAATGTCAAAATAATAACACCAACCACAATAGTGCAGTATAATCTTATATGAACAACCTGTATCAACCTCAAAGCTCTCGAAATCTTAACCCTGAGAAATTATTAGGAAAAAAGTTCGTAGAACAACAGGATTAGGACCTTTGATCACAGCAAAAAGTATCAATTAATTACACTAGTCATCATATTCTCCCTGAGCAAACTTGATCTCTGGGTAAAAGATAGCAGTCACTTGGTTTCCACCAAATTTTCTACCGTGAAGTCCCTGCCTAGCTTTCACGGACCCTTCGGTGTCCGCATATTCCAAAAATACCTGGGATAAAAGAAATTTTTTTTTTAATCCGTATTGACATACAACACAAATATCAAGTTGTTGTGAAAATTTACAAGATTGGTTTATCTAGGAGGCAATATCTGATTCAGAAAATTTGGGACATTCCATAGGAAAAAAATTTAGTTAGTTTTAGGCTACGTTTGGGATGGCTTTATTATTGCTTTTTAAAGTAGCTTTTTAATAAAAAAAATTTAAATTTTGTACTAGAAATCTTCTTTAAGAAGCAGTAAGAAAGCCATCCCAAACGAAATCTTATTCAGACAATTTGGGATATTCGATAGGACAAAATTGCTTATCTAGAAGGTGAAACATGAAGAATAACATCCTTTCAGAGGCAACATCTAAATCAAATTTACTGTGTTGGAAATATAAAGGCTATTAGTCTATTACATAAAATGTTAGGAGAATGGATGTATTAGATTTGATTTATGTCAAGAAAAACAGAGGGATTATTCTGTGCGGATGCTGAACACTGCTCTATGTCAGGATACCAACTAGAATGAGCCACGTCAGTGACACTGAGTAGCGGTAGCGAGCCGCAGTACCGCGATACCGAGTGGTACTGAGTCGTGGGCTTAGATATCCGAAGAGGGTTTGGCTTCCACACAATATTTTTTCAGAAAAATAGAGGTAGACCTAAAAAGACTTGGCTATAAAATATTAAAAATGATTTTTTTACTAGATTAAAATAAGAATTTGACTCTTAACAAGACACAACGGAGAAAAAAGATTCATATAGCCAACCCCACACTGGGATAAATGATTGATGTTTGTTGTTGGAAATATAAAGGCTAAGTGGAAATGAGAAACGAATATAATGTCCTTTATCAATAAAGTTAGATGATTTTCAAAATGTAAGCGAAGTTTATGTACAAACCTTTCCAACTCCGGGAACTGGCTCGCCATTTGGACTGGGTCTTGGGATGACAGCATTCAGCAATGTTCCTGAAAAACATTAATAGATACTATGAGATCATAAGAGAGGTAAACATGTACCAACTTCTGCAATTAATGAAGATCATTCTGCAAATAAAACCCCAAAAAGAATTTTCTTAAGAGCATATTAAAAAATATATGCAAGGACCAACCATATTTGCCGCCTTCTCCCCTCATATCTTCCAATATATCTTCATATTCTTCATCATCTTTCAACTCATCCTCAGAAACCACATGTGTCAAGCATATCACCTTGGTTGGAAGGGATCCAGCTTGGTACACCAACTTCTGCAGGAACAGCATTTATTTTTTTAGAAAACCAAATTAAAAATGGATTAGGCTATGGAGTTTCTGGTTTTAAGCTTCACGAGAATGCGACAAAGTACACCAACTTCTACAAGAAGTACTGAGTACATGTTGACAAACAATACCATAAACTTCAATGATTAAATTCTACAAGCAAAGGCGAATATGGTATCAAGTTTATAAATACTAAATTTAATAGAGATAAGATCACCTACTCATACATTGCGAATAGACTATTTCATGATTGCCACCTATAATCTTTTAAGTTACAATGGATGAAACCGGGGAACTTGAATCACACCTCACATTGAATATACTTCAGTGCAGGGGCGGATCCCCTTGGAGCTCGAGGGGGGGGGAACTACCCCCCATAAAAAAAGAAAAAAAAATTAAATTATTCTTTAGGTAATTTGTCCTGCTCCATCTATTTTTTAGTCTTTATTATAAAAAATTTTACGTAATTGCCCCCCCTAAAAGTTTTAAAATACTATGATCTTTAGGCAATTGCTCCTAGTAAATAGTAAACAGACTTCATCATTTTATTTATTAATTTGAATTTTAAAAATATCCTTATAATCAAAATTTATTCTGAGGGCACTGTCCCCTTGAACCTTCTGGGGGCGCTGTCCCCTTATTAATTTGAATTTTAAAAATATCCATATTGGTCGTATAGTGCTTAGGTTGTAATGAAGAATGTTACATGCTATTTATCACGCTTGCTTAGTGCTCCACCTAAAAACAAATATAGAGTCTTTGCCCCTTCCAAGATTACTTGAAAGGTAGAATCTCATGCATTTGCGGTTAATTTTGTTATTAACATGAATATTTGTAGACTACTGAGTACTGACATTAGGTCACCTGGTCATTGCCTCTTATCACCAATAGAGAGGTAATGGGTTAGAAACGTTACGAGGAAAAGAAAAAAGGCCCAACATCAAACTAGTCCCACTTCTTCATTTCCCTGACACTTTATATTGGTGTCTCCATATGAAGAGTAACCGCTTCTTCAAGGTCAGTCACAAGGCCAATTATAATACAACAACCATTTAAATCCGACTAATAAGAGCTCACAAATAGTTCTCAATAGCAACACTCCAGTGATGTACCACCTGTTAACAGACGAGGTAATTCACTTATTTTTGGGCCTTACCAGAGTAATGCCACCTCTAGTCTCTAAGAGAAGAGAGCTTTCCCGCTGAGGGGAATTAATGGGAGACATCCATATTCCAGAGCACCTCCTTATTGGTTTTGGTTTTATGTTTTGTTTATAAGTTGCTTCATATAATTGATTTCTTTGAACTTCCACATCATTTGCTTTATCATTGCAGAGTTAAAAGGCCATTCTATTGATTTTATCATTCTTTTGCTAATAAAAATTATATTTATGCTTGAACATTTAAAGAATAAAGACTGCATTTAAAGATTCATGGTTAATGGACGATTTCACCATTTTAGTTGCTTTAAGAATTGGCCAAAATAATCTAAGGTTGGGTGACTCTTCTGTAAAGACCATGTTATTCCATCATAAAGTGTATAAAAGTGATTGGATCTCACCTTCAGAAGTGAGTTCCATAGTTTGTTTGGCTCAAATCATAAGAAATTGAGTTTTCAAACTCGCCTTCAAAAAGATGAGAAAAGAGTTTCAATCTTGAATGCTAGGAAGGCAACTCAAACTTATTTTTTTTACAATAGAATTGTTGTGTCCTAAAATATTCGCGGCGATAGGGAAATATAAAGTTTAACATCATAGCTATGTACGGAGATCCAACGCACAATCAGATAAAATAGAAAGTGTAGCGTTCATAAGAGACACTAGAGTTTTTATGTGGAAACCCCTTAAAAGGGGGGAAAACCACAAGGCGTGGCCCTATTTGAATGAATCCACTAGGGTTTGTAGTCAATTACAAATGAGGCCCTTCCTTAGGGGAAGGCCTTGGTTTGATGTAGCAAATATACATCATATAAAGTGCATTACATGGTGGGAATTGGAAGAATTAGTATTGACATGTTCGTTTAGTCAGCAGGACCATAGTCGGCGGGCAACGAAGGTCGGAAAGATTGTAGTCGGGTGACGGTGGTTGGAAGGACCACAGTCGACAAGAATTGGAGGTCGGAAGGACCGTTATTTGGCTACGGAGGTCGAAAGGAACTTAGTTGACGGGCGACGAAGGTCAGAAAGACGGTTGTCTGATGAAGGAGATCGGAAGGACTGTAGTCGGTATGCAATAGCGATTAGAAACACTGTTGTCTGGCAACGAAGGTTGAAAGGACCACAGTCAGCAGGCGACAGTAGTCAGAAAGAACGTTGTCTAATGACGGAGGTCGGAAGGACCGTAGTCGGTGAGCGACGAAGATTGGAAAGATCGTTGTCTGGAGGTTGGAAGGACCATAGTCGGCGGGTGACAGTGGTCAGAAAGACAGTTGTCTGGTCTGCAGGTGATGGAAGTTGGAAGAACCGTAGTCTGCGGGTGATGGAGGTCAGAAGGACCGTAGTCAGTGGGTGACAATGGTTAGAAAGACCGTTGTCTAGCAATGGAGGTCGGAAGGACAGTAGTCAGCGGGCGACTGGGGTCAGAAAGGCCGTTGTATGGTGACGGAGTTCGGAAAGACCATTGTATGTCAACGGAGTTTGGAAAGACCTAGTTGGCGAGTGACAATGGTTAGAAAGATCTTAGTATGACAACGGAGGTCGAAAGAAACGTAGTCGGTGGGTGACGAAGGTCGGAAAGACCGTAGTCTAGTGACGAAGGTCGGAAGAATCATAATCGATGAGCGACAGTGGTCAGAAAGACCGTTGTTTGGCAACGGAGGTCAGAAGTACCGTAGTTAGCGGGCAACATTGGTCAGAAAGATTGTTGTCAACAGGCGACGGAGGAAAGACCGTATTTTGGTGAAGAAGGTTGGAACAATCATAATCGGTGAGCGACAGTGGTCAGAAAGATCGTTGTTTGGCAACGGAGATCGGAAGGACTGTAGTCGGCGGGCAACATCGGTTAAAAAGGCCGTTGTCAGCGGGCGACAGAGTTTGGAAAGACCTTAGTCTGACGACGAATGTCGAAAGACCATAGTCGACGTGTGACAATGGTCATGAAGACAGTTATATGGCGACAAAAGTTGGAATGACCGTAGTCGGCGGGCGACAGAGGTTGGAAAGACCGTTGTCTAGCGATGAAGGTCGGAAGGACCGTAGTCGGCGAGCGACAATGGTCAAAAAGACTGCTGTCAGCGGGTGAAAGAGGTTGGAAAGACCGTCGATAGTCAATGGTTGAGTGTAAATCCAACATCAGTTGAGGGTTGAGCGGAAGTCTGGCATCACTCAGTGTCCGGGAGGAAGTCTAGTGCCAATCGGTGGCAAGGCAGAAGTCCAGCAATAATTGGAAGCTGGACAGAAGTCTGGTGTCAATCGGCGGCCAGGCGAAAGTCCGACGACGGTCAGTGGTCTGACAATGATCGAAGAGTCTAGTGGCAAGAGAATTCTAGTTTCTCTTCCTCTCTTGGGTCCCCTTTCCATGAGGAATGAGAGGTCTATTTATAGTTGTTTGAGAGTAGCATGACAAGTAAATAGGAGGGAGATCAAGGGTATGTAGGAATAGTTTGAATGGAAGACCGGTATTGATCCCCTTGATCGTGAACAGTTTACTGGGCATTTGAATGTCTTAATGATGCCAGAATTCAACGATCTTGGGCTAGTTGGATTCGTCTCGTCGAGCCACTCGATTCAACTATAAGAATGTAATGTTTAGAAACCTTTTGGTCATCTAATTTATAGTTTGAGCCTTCCAAATACGTTTCAGGTCTTCAATTTGGACCCATTTGGGCTTGGATTGAGTCGAATTTGGTGTCGTTGGGACGTTCAGTTCAATTGTAAGTTTGCAAAAATCAGAGTTCAGATGGTCCCAAATTTAATTTTGAAAGTTTCCAACTTGATTTTGCCTCGAGATTCATGCCCGATCAAGATAATTTTTTGATGATAAATCAAGAATAATATTAAATTAATAGGAATATAGATAAGGATATTACTTCTACTTATACTAAAAATAAAATAATGAAAAATTAATGATGGTGAATAAAATAGCTCACTGCAGCAGAAATTAACTTAGGACCTGAGTTCACAAGAAGTTTGTTCCTAGAAGCCAATAGATATCAAAACCTGTTTTAATGTGCTTTAATGCGGCTCACTACTAAACCGAGATCCAAATTCTTACAGTGAAAATAGTTAGCACTAAGTAATACAGAGAGCTGTGACACAAAAGGTATTCTTTTCTCCCTTCTTCTGTGACACAAAAGGTATTTTTTTCTCCCTTCTTCATCCCACATCTCTTTCTTCCATTCTCTTTGTTCTGTTCGTCATGAATTTTATAAATTTTCAGTGCTCAACATGTATAAATGGAAAATGATCCACAATAAATGGTTTTAAAATGGGAAAAAAGAAAAAAAATCAATATACAACCTCAGTTTTGCCCTAATGGGGCTCACAGGTGGTGATGAATGTATTGAAATCTTCTTTTCAGCACATTCTTGACACCAAGTGTGATCCTTCAAGGGACTACGGATGGAACAATAAGTTAGGCATAACAAAAGTTAAGTTTACCTTAAGGAACTGAAGTTTATCGGTATTTTTTCACTTAAAATGGTCTAGTTTTATTTTTGATTTTTTTTTTTGTTAAAAGAGGGAATTTGCTGAGTCTAAACTAGACCAGAGTTGTGCTCCTATGAGATCACAACATTATGAATGCAAATGGAAAATCAATAAAAATTTTAATATTTTGAGCAAAAACGTGAGTAACGAGGGAGGGAGAATATAAAAGTACCATACTGAAGTTTTCGATTACTTATAGAGTGGTGGTTCTCAAACTCAACATAGTGAAACTAGTAAAACGGGTACATTCAAACTGAAAATATCAAAACAACTACAATGATGACAGGAGATTTACACCAATGGGAACCAAACCTGATAGGAATTATGAGGGGCTCCAAGAAGGAAACTTCAATGAAATATTCAAGCAATGGTGAATAAAAATATGTGCAATTACCTGCAATGCTACCTGCTGTTGTGCCTGCAGCAATATAATTTCCTGCTCTGGTCTAGGCTGTGTTACACCTTGGTTTGCACGCCTAACTGTAAGGGTTTTATCTCCCATCTTGATGCCATTAAGTGCCGCACATGCTATATCCGTAACAGAGAGATCTTGGTAAACACAGAAAGCATAACCTTTTGAGTTGCCAGTTTCTCTGTCCTTGACAAGATCAAAACCACGAAGAGAACCAAATGACTCCAGCAACTCCCGCACCTGCGCTTCTGTGAAATAGTATGGAAGACCACCAACAAAAATACGATCGGGCCCTTCAAGGCCCCCAGTTGAGCCAGATGATAGACCAACAGCAGCAAGGTTCAGGTTGGGGTTGGGCTGGCTAGGTCCAAGAGCGGCGGCAAGAGAAGGGTTGTAGTCACTTGGCCTTCTTACCTTCACCGGTGCCCCCTGGATCCACAGAAGTACCTTAATAGTAGAACAGCAGAAAAAAAGAACCGAGTTGATTCAGCTTGATATTTCACTAACCTCAAAAATAATACCATCTAAGGCCATTGCATTGCTTGCTTCTTCCACGGACCTCATTTCCACAAAAGCAAACTTCTTCTCATGGTTTATATATACGTTAACAACAGCATCGCCTTCACGATGATAAAATAGGTTAAGTATTTCTTTCATCATCTTTCACGAAAGAATAGTACATATGGACATAAGACATGTAAACTCTTACCTGGACCAGCAGTGTTCCCCCCAATGGCTGCCATAACTTGGCTAAAAAAAGTTGCCACAGACTGAAGGAAAAAATTTATTTTTTTCAAATGACCAATTTTGAAAAAGTATGAATGACCGTGACTCTAATTAAAACCAATGATATTATCATCCATGGCCATAATTCAAGCTTATAAGAACAACAATATGAAATTATTAATTGCCATTCATTCCAGTGATTGTTTCCTTTATACTGTTTTAATTTAATTAAGATAAAGGAACTGCTTACAGGGTGGATAACAGATGACAATACCATCAATAAGAAGGACAAAAACAAAGGTAAATAATATAAGCTCTTCCTTGTTGATGAAATTAAAAGGAAACAATTAAAATAAAGAAAATGGCATTGTTTAGCGTTACAGAAAAATAATCATGTAGAATCAAACAATCAATAACAGAAAAACCATACGCACCTTAACATTTGAAGAAACACTGAGATTCAAACCTCAAAATTCCCACAAATCAAGAACTATTTTTTCATCACAGATCCAACATGTATGTTGAGGTGAAGCTACATCTCCCAAATTAAGTTTCAAGATTTTCAATCGGTGAAAAAAACATAAACCTTCCCAGAAAAAGTTTCAAGATTGTGAATAGGCTAAAAAAACCCGCCAGATAAAGTTTGAGTAGATCCACCCGGTTAAAACCTTAAAAGCTATCAACTTAATCTATTTTATCTTGATTTCAAGAACCTCTTTGCTTGCATCATTGATACTAGAAATCTACCTTTTTTTTTGTTCTATTGTTTCTCCCCCAGCCACATGAGATTTCAAAAGCCTCTTTGGTTGCTTCAATGGTACTTCATATATGATGCACAAATACAAATACTGTGACACGACAAAGACATTAGACACGTCAATTATTTAAAATATAGGATACGGATATGGCTTTGGACAAAGCCCCATAATTTTTAAATAGTGCTTAGAAATTAAATAAACATAATATTAAGAATAATAAAAAATGCAAATCATTGAGCTCTAATATTAGCTTTGTAAAGATGAAAGATCCATAATTAGTTGTCTAGCTTATGATATTAAAAAAAGTATAAACTTTTTAGTAGAACATCAAGATTCAATATTCAATAATCAACTATACACTAAAAGAAATAATAGGATTAACTTCATCATATATTTGTCTTTGATCTTCAATATTATCATTACTAAATAATATTGCTTCAAATTCTGGCTCATCGTGAGAAAAGTTTGCAATCTCCAAAATTCTCATATCATTGAGGGACTCAAAGCCATCTCCTGCAAGATCCCACATCTTGTTATCATCTTTCATATAAATTGGGATCTTTCTTGGTAGAAGACAAAAGTTTGTGCGCACATAAACTAAGCTTCAGTATGTTGCAGAATAATTTTGATCCTTATCATTAATTGAATGACTAAGTTCTCCAATTTAACTCACAAAAAGAGGAGGAAACATGACCAAAAAGTTTTATGACAATTATTTGAAGTAGAGGTGGTGAAGCTCCATCATTCAACCACTAAATCTTTGGATCCATCATCCACCTATCAAATAAAAATTCTTGATCTTCCAAATCCTATAGATATCCAAAAAATTTGACAAGCTCTGCATTCATCATTTTGTCTCTCCTCTTTTGGAAAATAATATTTCAAAACATGCCAATCTAATATTTGAAAATTCTAAATCTTTCTGTGAGGAAATATGTTGAGATCATATTAAAATAATTCTTTACTTGAATACCTTCCAAGAATATAAAAAAGAGGTAATTACTATTTTACAAAATGATAATTCATTATTAAAAAAATATCAAAATTTGTCTTGAATTTAAAAAATCTAAAGGCATCTTACTTTGCCCCATCTATTCTCCAAAATAGTATAAACAATACTTCAAAAACTTGAATCATTATCATTTGACTTTCTTTCTTGTCTATATATTAATTTCTTTCACTTTAGCCAAAATTAAATCTCACATCTCATAAATCAAGTGTAGTATACAAACAACAAATTCTAAATTTCACATTCCTTCCAGTAATCGGATTACAAACTGAAGCAATAGTCAAAGCCTCACAATTATACCAAAATAATAAAGTCAATAACAGGAGTAGAAACAAAATGTTGAACGCAACAAATTTAAACATCCTTGTGTTGCAACCATCAAATGGGCTTTACTTCAATACTCCTCAAACTACTATCTATTGCATTTGGCAAACTAAATCACATACCTCATTTTTTACAAGGATAATGTTAGATTTCATATTTGCAACGAAATATATTCCAATATTTTAACAGCACAATGCACAAAGCAAAGAGCTAGGCGTTATTCTGCTTCAAAGGGAAAAACAAGAGTCAAAGTAGAATTTATCTTTTGAAGTGCAAGCTTCAAAAAATTTCAAATCGCAAGCATACTTACAGTGGAAGACTTACAAGCCACATTTTTTGAAGCAAAACCAAATGGGTATTAATATGAGCGTGTACTAAATTAAGTAGAATAATAGAAAAACAACCAATAAGAATTAAATAATACATAGGATATACTACATCCCTCAAGAAGCATGCATACTTAAAGTAGCAGTGAACAGGATCGTCCTAAAAGAAAGGCAGAAGAATAAAAGAGATCATCAAACAAACTCCAAAAAAGTATCAGCATGAAAAAACAAAAAATAAAAAGAGTTAAGTTTCACCAGCATTTACAGGCAAAAAAAAGTCATTGCTTCGAAGTCAGACTCACCAAAAGAATATAAACTCAGTGAAGCTGAGAAAATCCATTAATAACAAAACGAGCATATAAGAACAACTTAAGAATTAAAAAAAAACAACTTAAGTATGGCAACTATTATGAAAGTAGGTTTTATTTGAAGCGTCCTCTTGGATTACTTGATCCTTTAAAAGCGAATCAAGTTTCCACATCTTCAAAACGCAGTTATATTCTACCTAGCATTTTAGGGTAAAACAAAAAAATTCTGTGCCTTTAATTCAATTCAAGTCGAAAGATTACAATGTAGTGCACTCTTAAGAACACTGAAATAGCCTGGCATAGTATGTTCTGCATCTAGAGCCAACGAAAAAATGCGAAGCATGCTTGAAAATGTTGCATCAAGCAGGACGTGGAAAAAAATAAAACAAGGCGGTATTAAAAGGTGCAAACCTGCTCATTAGCGCTAGGGGCAAGACCTCCAACATAGACTCGCCGAGCATGCCGAGTTGCCTAAAAGTTTCAAAAGTTTACACAGTGTCAACAACATAATGAATGTTGCACGAATAGGATTATACCTGTTGGGTCATAGCTTGAACTGGCATTACTGGAAGAGAAAACTACATGAAAAAGACAACAAGCATTACATACTAATAAAATTATATTACATTCACCAACTGTTAAAGATAAAAATAAACACAGGAAGCTTTGCTTGATGAGAGAATTAACCTGTCCAGGTGTTAAAGGAAAGATATTTGGGAACATCCCAGGAACAGCAGTCGGTGCAACAGGTACCTGGCCTATAAAATACATTAAATGCCACGACAGGAAAATCATACTTACCATCCACAATAGAACAAAGATAGAAGCAGAATGAGCTTTGTAGGTCTTGCTGATAACAAATTTTTGCTGTCTTCAAACAAGAAGTCATTAGAAAAGAGAATGCTAGTTAAGTACTGGAGGATGTACACATAAAGACTACCAAAAGGAAATAGTTGCTGATAGTAGATGAACAGATCCATCAAACCGATGTATTGATTCCTCCTTGTACAAAAAAGCTACAGTAGTCGGCTCACGCCCAGTGGCAGCACAGTCGGACAAGTAGCCCAACATTGCCTTCTTACAACCAGAATTATATACAAAACAAACAAACAACAACCAAAACAAAAGAACCAAATTCTGCTCAGTTTCCGCTTAAAAAAAGCACAATAAGAAAAAACAAATCAATCAGACAAATTAATCTTATCTAAAATCCTGATAGCCAAAGAAACACTACGCTTAAAATAATAAATAACTATAGCTGCGCAGGGCAAAATCAAGAACATTGAAACAAATGTCCTCATTAGCTATCAGTTTATAGAATGCACTCACAAAAGAAAACCATATCATAAACAAATGGGAGACTTACCTGGTACTGGTGCAGCAGGTATCATAAGAGGTCCAGAAGGTGCCATGTCAAAACCACTAACACGCTTGCTGCACAGAAAGAGTAAATTTAGATGATAACTTTTAAAAACTCCTAAGAGCAATGCAAGGAGAAAAAACAGGAGAGATCTAAGAAATGGAACAGCTTTCACATTTTATATCATAAATTAATATTTAAAATTAAAGGAAAATGACTTCAGATGCAATTGACATCGCATGGATGATGCCCAATCATCTCAAGTGGATGATGCACAGACACGGATACGACACGACACGGACTCGGGACACGTCAATTATTAAAAATATAGGGCACAGACATGGGTTGGAGTGTCGGACACAATATTCATATTTTTATATTTTAAAAAAAATTTATAAAAATTAAATAAGTATATTATTAAAATAATTTAAAAATAATAAGTTATTTAACCAGAATTTATGCTTAAAGTAATTAATATTAGGATGTCAAGAGCTGGACATCGATATCGTGTATCAGGCATCGAGAGAGGAGACGACAATGCCGTCGAGAGTTGAACATTGATGTTATGCAGTAAATATTGGGTGTCGAAGTCAAGAGGGCGTTTGTAGTCAATGTTGAGAGGACATTGGTCATCGATGTTAAGACGACGTTGGACAAAGATGAGCTATCAAGTTGTGGGTGTAAAAATTGTTAGCTTCGAGCATCAATGTCAAGACAATGCCAAACTTTGATATTGAGATGATTTTGAAATGTCGATGTTGTAATAACCCCAGACATCATTGTTGAGATGACATTGGGTGTTATTGAGATGACATTGGGCATTGTTGTGAAACCAAAGTTGCAACCCACCAAAAAAAAAAAAAAATATTCAATGAATGAGGTATTGAGCGCGGGCGATTGATTTAGTGTTTTGGATAAGAAATAAGAAATTTAATTTTATATTTTAAATAAATAAAAAATGTAAACAAGAATTTATATTTTAAATATCATCTATTATTGTTAAAAATCATTTAAAAGAGTTAAAAATTAAGTGGGTAGACTTATGAAGCTATATTGTGACAATGAGTAAATAATAAATATCACTCATAATCCAATTCAGTACAACAGACGAAAACAAATTGAATTGATAAATATTTCATCAAGGTAAAGCTAGATGGTCTAAACTGCATATCCTATGTATCCTCAAAAAATAAATTTGCTGATGTTTCTACCAAGAGACTCAATAGTGCAAGCTTTTATGAAAATATTTTCAAGCTCGGAAGATATCTATTATTCAACTTAAGAGGGAGTTAGAAAGCATTAAATCTCAAAAGGAAGCCCAACAGATACAAAGGAGCCTCAAAAGGGATTCCAACTAAATTACAAATCTCGATAATCCCAGCAAGCATATGGAAGGCACAACAAACTCATACAACAGCCCAAGGAATATTTCTAATTGAATAAAACTCTAAAATTAATTTTCATACACATTAGAAAGGTGCTTCATATACATCAGGTAGGCTTTTACACATCATTCAAACAAGGATATCTTGGTATAATATTTCTTTTCTATTTTCGTGTAGGATAGTTTCTTTTTTTCCCTTTCTATAGTAGTCAATATATAGTGCCATGTATCTGCACTTTTGAATAAATGAGGAGAGAATAACATTCCAGGCCTTTTCTTTATCAAAAATTTTCCCGTAGTTACATTTAAGACAAACGTTGCACGAAAATATACATTTTCAAAGGCTAATACTCATTTAATAGCATCCACATTGTAGTCCTATTGAATTTAACTTAAAATTTTGAGTCATGTCAGAAGACTTTTAAGTTAAAATAGGAACCCACAAATGCACATGCATACAATATCAAGTATATTGCTCAATTTTTTTTGTTTCAAATCCCTTAACCCGCACACCCCCAAACCGCAAAAAAAGGGAAAAAAAAACGAGCAAATGCAGAATGAATGCTTGGGAATCAAAGCTGGTGGATATTGAGCCTACTTGTTACATACCAGCAATACTTCAATAATAAAGAAAGACTCAATAAGCTGATAGGAAATACTTGAGTTCGCAAGTAACCCTAAGGTAATACTTGAGTTCGCAAGCAATCCTAATCCAAACCAGTGGAAATTTAACAGCGAAACTGCTGTCCACAGCAGTTTAACAGCAGCTAACACAGAAAATCTGAGAGAAAACGCTGTAGAACTCGTAGGGAAACGAAGCAAACACTTTTATTTCAATTGAAGATGAAAAGCACTTGCAAGATACAACTTTCCTTCAATTCGAGATGAAGGAAAAACTCTCCAACGATCTCCGGCAAAGCCAAGAGCCCAAGAACGCCAAACCCTAGATCTCAAAATAATTCAAATTCAAGATAATCTAAATCCCTCAAAAACTCCTAATTAAAGACAAAGGAATATTTCAAAATACCTAAACAGCCCTTAGTTCAAATAATTTCCCTCCTAATCTTGCATTGAGCCCATGGTGGGCTCCACAAGGCTTCCGCCCAAACCAGGAGTTCCGCCTGGTCTATTCCGGAATAGACCCGGACCGGCCCCTCCTGGACCGGTCCAGCCGGCCCCTCTGGGCCGGCATAACATTACCGCCCTCCCAAAGAATCACCTTGTCCTCAAGGTGAAAATCAGGGAACTGCTGTTTCATCCTCCCGTATGGCTCCCACGTAGCCTCGTAATCAGGAAGGTTCTTCCACTGGATCAACACTTAGTTTTATCTTCTTTCTGGCGAACACCTTTTAGCTCCATAGGTTCTAGAATCACCTCTAACTCCTCAGTCAGGGTCGCTGGTAGCTCGGAATTGGCGGTGTACTCCCCAATGGCTTTTCTTAATTGTGACACGTGAAAAACTGGATGTATAGTTGCCGATGGAGGTAGTTTCAATCTGTATGCTACTATCCCAATCTTCTCCAGCACTTCATATGGCCCAAAGTACCTTGGAGCCAGCTTTTCATTCCTCATGTTGGCGACTGTCTTCTGTCTATATGGTCGGAGCTTCAGAAACACCCTCTCCCCTGCTGCAAACTGTATGTCCTTCCAATGCCCATCCGCTTGCTTCTTCATAATTTGTTGTGCTCTCAGCAGATGCCTCTTTAGCTCTTCAAGTACTCGGTCTCTCTCCTCCAAGTACCCTTCTACTGACGAAACAGGGGTGACTGCTACTCTCAAAATGCACCAAGTGTGGGGGATCTCTTCCGTACAACACCTTGAAAGGGGTCATCTATGAAGCAGAATGAAACGATGTGTTGTACCAATATTCTGACCAGGATAGCCACTTAGCCCATAGCTTGGGAGTTTCTGACACAAAACACCTCAGGTACGTCTCCAAGCTCCTGTTGACTACTTCTGTCTGGCCATCCGTCTACGGGTGGTAAGCTGTACTCCTTTTTAGAATTGTCCCTTGTAATCTGAACAACTCTTTCCAGAAATGGCTGAGAAACACCTTATCCCTATCTGATACGATTGCCTCTGGTACTCCGTGCAGTCTGATTACTTCCCTGATGAATGCTGAAGCTACTGTCACTGCGGTTTAGGGGTGTCTAAGTGGAATGAAGTGCGCATATTTGCTCAGTCGGTTCACCACTACCAGTATCACTGTGAATCCTTCTGAGCAGGGCAGCCCATCTATAAAATCCATAGATATCTCCTCCCACACTCTCCCCGGTAGAGCCAATGGTTGCAGTAGTCTTCCTGGAGACATGGCCATATACTTATTCCTTTGACAGATCTCGCAACTTGCTACCATCTCCTCAACATCCTTGTGCATCCCCTTCCAGTACAGCTCTGCTGCTAACCTCCTGTATGTCTTTTGCACCCCGGAGTGACCTCTCACAGCACTTCCATGAAATTCCTGGAGTAAATTTGGGATGTGGATCGAAGTTTGGGGCATCACGAATCTCCCTTGGTAAAGCAGTTTGTCCCCTTCCAATGAGTACCCCTGGTGGCTCTCTTTTTCTTTCAGTAGATCTGACCTTATCTTTCTCAGTCCTTCATCTCTCGTGCTTTCTTCTCGGATGGCTTCCCAATCCAGCATTAAAAGAACAGACAGTGCCACTGTCTGCAACTCCCCCATACATCTGGACAAGGCATTTGCCGCCTTGTTCTCCACCCCCGGCCGATACTGAATCTCAAAGTCGTACCCAAGTAACTTGGACAGCCACCTCTGATGCTCTTCCGTCACCATGCGTTGTTCCAACAAGTACTTCAGGCTTCTTTGATCTGTCCTGACAATGAAATGCCTCCCCAGTAGGTAGGGTCGCCACTTCTGGATGGCCAAAACGATGGCCATTAATTCTCTTTCATATACTGATTTCAGCCTGGCTCTGGCAGTCAACACCTGGCTTAAATAAGCGATGGGCCTACAACTCTGCATAAGAACTGCTCCCAGCCCATAGCCTGATGCATCTGTCTCGACAATGAAGCTCTGAGTGAAGTCTGGCAAAGCTAAAACCGGCACCGTCGTCATCGCCTTCTTCAAGTTCTCAAACGTTGATGTGGCCATTTCCCCCCATAAGAAACCATCCTTCTTCAGCTGTTCCGTGAGTGGCCACGCTATAGTGTTGTATCCTTTCACAAACCTTCTGTAGTAACCTGTTAGTCCTAGGAATCCCCTCAACTCCTTCAGGTTCTTTGGCACTGGCCACTTGAGCATTGCCTTAATTTTGGACTGATCTGCTGCTACCCCGTCTTTCGATACCACGTGGCCCAAGTAGTCTACACTGGTTTGTGCAAAGTTACATTTCTTTAAATTAGCCCTCAGCTGGTGCTCTTGTAGTACCTCTAAAACCCTTTTCAAATTCTCCCAGTGTTCTTCCTCTGTCTTGCTATAGATCAGGATGTCGTAAAAAAATACCAGCACAAATCGTCTTAGAAAAGGTTTGAAAACCTCATTCATCAGGGCCTGGAATGTAGCGGGGGCATTGGTGAACCAAATGGCATCACTAGGAACTCATAATGTCCTTCATGAGTTCTAAAAGCCGTCTTGGGTACATCTTCCTTCTTCATCCGGATCTGATGGTAGCCCGACTTCAAGTCTATTTTGTTGAAGATCACTGTCCCACTCAATTCGTCTAATAGTTCATCGATGACTGGTATGGGAAATTTGTCAGGTACAGTCTCCTTGTTGAGCGCTCGGTAATCTACACAAAATCGCCAGCTGTCATCCTTCTTTTTCACCAACAAAACGACACTAGAGAAAGGGCTGATGCTGGGTCTGATGATCTCTGCCTCCAACATCTCTCTGATCAACCGTTCAATTTCATCTTTCTGGAACTGAGGGTAACGATAAGGACGTACATTGATGGGTGCAATGCCTTCCTTCAACACAATAGCATGCTCTCGCTCCCTCTGCGGTGGTAATCCCTGAGGTGGTTGAAACAACTACTGGAACTGCTGAATCAACGGTTGAACAGAGAGGGGTATGTCTCCTCCCTCTTCTATTCTTGCTCCCTCCAGACTGTGCAATTCCACCAAATAGCCTCCTCCTTCCTCCTGAATGGTCCTGATTAGGGATTTGAGAGAAACCCCGACCTTGGTCAGCCCCGCATCCCCTTGAATTCTTCTCTTTCTCCCTCCAATCATTAGTTCCATCCTCAGTGTACCCCAATTGATCTTAGTCTCCCCCAAAGTCTGCAGCCACTTTATCCCCAGGATGACATCAGTACTCCCCAATTCTAAAGGAAGAAAATCTTCCCTCACTTGTAGCCCTTGGATGGTCAAGACCACTCCCCTGCAAACCCCTCTTCCCATCTCCACCTTCCCCGTGCCCATCATCACCCCATAGCCTCCGGTATCGACTAGTTCCATTCCAATCTGGTCAACGATCTGGGTGGAAATGAAATTGTGGGTTGCCCCACTATCGATCAACACAACCACCTCGCGGTCAGCTATCTCTCCTCTCACTTTCATAGTGTGACTCGGGGTGAATCCCACTACAGAGTTGAGGGAGACTTCTGCCACATCCAGGTGCAACTTCTACTCCTCTTCAGTCCTGCTCCCACCTCCCTCCTCGTCTTCCTCGTCTTCACAGACTAGGAGAACTTGAAGAGTTCGGTCCTTGCATCTATGCCCCGGCATGTACTTCTCATCACAACGGAAGCACACCCCCTTTGCTCTCTTTTCTTGCATCTCCTTCTCTGTCAGCCTCTTGAATTGTCCCCCATTTCCTCCACCAGATCTCTCCTTGGGCACCTCCCTCTGGTTCCCTCGGGCTACCCCTTTGGAGGGTAATACAGCAGTAGTCATCTTGTACGATCCCCCTGAGTAGTTGCTTCGAGCTCCTCTTTCGGATCTCTTCTGATCTTCCACCAATTGTGCAAGCTCCATAGCCTTGCCTAAGTTCCTTGGCTCCAGCACTCTGACAGCTGTTCGTATCTCCGGTTTGAGCCCCTTCATGAAATTCCCCTCCAGGGCCGATTCTGAGATGTGATCCAAACGGCTAGCCAAGTACTCGAATCTGTCCCGATAGTCAGCCATGGTCCCCTCCTGAGTCAGAGCAAAGAACTGCTCATAGAAGTCTCCTCCCCCATCGGCTCGGAAATGACCTAATAAACAATCCTTGAACTCTCTCCAGTTCCTGATAGGCTCTCTCATGTCTCGCCACTGATACCATGCCAACGCCTTCCCTTCCAGACACAATCCTGCTATCGTCAGCTTCTCATCATCTGTCAACCCGTTGACTGCAAAGTAACGCTCTACCTTGTATATCCAGCCATAGCCATCTTCACCCTCAAAGATGGGCATATTCAACTTCCTCACCTTTGGATCCCTTCCATTACCCCGGTACTCTCCATAACCTCCCATTCCTCGAAGAGGAGGTGCTCCCCAAGTGTCCCGGTCCTCCCTCCGACGATGGTATCCAAATCCGTCGTCATATTCCCCTCTTCCCCTTTCAAAATCAGCACCTCGACGCTGAAATTCTTCTCTTCTTCCGCCAAAATCTGCACTTCCATCATATTCCCCTCTCCTGCCTTCAAAATCAGCACCTCGACGCTGAAAATCAGCACATCGGCGCTGAAATTCCTCTCTTCTTCCGCTAAAATCAGCACATATTCGATCATTTCCCATGCTCATCTCTTCTCTAGAAAGTGGCTCTAGAGGTGGCATGTCGTCTTCTCCCTCAAGGATCTCTACATCCGGATTCCTCCTCCCCCTAAGCGGGTTCGAATTTCCTCCTACGCCGTGGTCTCCGGTAGTCTCTCTTGCTTTCGATGTCGTCGGATTAGTCTTTATCTCCAGTAATTTCTTCATCATTTCTTCCATGGCCGTAAAATTTCCCTCCAACCTTTCATTGTTGGTGGTGATTTGATTTTGAAAATCAAAAAATCTTTCCTCCAAATCGGTTTTCAATTGACCGATTTCGCCTTTCAAGACGTCCACCTTCTTTCTGGCCATTGTTCTTCTAACGGATACCCAAAAAATCTTCTTCCGGAGACAATAAACTTGCTGAAATTTTAAAATTTCAGCCGCCGGTGGTCCCAAATCGATGCTCTGATACCAATTTGATAGGAAATACTTGAGTTCGCAAGCAATCCTAATCCAAACCAGTGGAAATTTAACAGCGAAACTGCTGTCCACAGCAGTTTAACAGCAGCAAACACAGAAAATCTGAGAGAAAACGCAGTAGAACTCGTAGGGAAACGAAGCAAACACTTTTATTTCAATTGAAGATGAAAAGCACTTGCAAGATACAAATTTCCTTCAATTCGAGAGGAAGGAAAAACTCTCCAACGATCTCCGGCAAAGCCAAGAGCCCAAGAACGCCAAACCCTAGATCTCAAAATAATTCAAATTCAAGATAATCTAAATCCCTCCAAAACTCCTAATTAAAGACAAAGGAATATTTCAAAATACCTAAACAGCCCTTAGTTCAAATAATTTCCCTCCTAATCTTGCATTGGGCCCATGGTGGGCTCCACAAGGCTTCCGCCCAAACCAGGAGTTCCGTCTGGTCTATTCCGTTGCCTGGAATAGACCCGGACCGGTCCCTCCTGGACCGGTCCAGCCGGCCCCTCCTGGACCGGTCCAGCCGGCCCCTCCTGGGCCGGCGTAACATAAGCCAATAAAAAAAATCAGTTCTTTGGTAGTAGAAATAACAAACATGTATACGTATAATAAAAAAAGCCCATATTCTAAAACAAAAAATAAAAACAAGCTAATTTTGCTTCCAAGTTACTAAAGAATACTCTCTATAAAGAAGGATAACATGTTGCAAAAAAAATCAACAATTATAGCAGTAATAGTACCTCTTTGATCTTGAGCGAGAACGAGACCTTGACCTATGTTTAGAATGACCTCTTGAACGAGATGTATGCCTCCTATGCTCGTCTCTATCTCTATAGTCCCTATCTCTATCAAGGTTTCTATGCCTGGAAAGAATTATCAGATGGATATTGATAATCAATATAGGCATTATTAGGGAATTTGCATAAGACAATGCAACAAAGCTCAAAATTCATTTCATAAGAAAATCATTTGCAAGCGGCTGATACATAAAAAAACATGTTGACAACCATATTTGCTGAACCTATTTGATATAGAAGTTGCAATATACTAATATTACATAAATACAACGATTTTATCATCCTACAAAGAAAATGATCATTTTTCGCCTAATTTTATTCATACATATAATATTTTATATAATACTCAAACTCAAGATCACACTGTTATTTGTGATCTAAAGCATAGAAATTGATTGAATAAAGTTTAATAAATTTTCATATTAATTTAACTATTCATTAAGCAAGTGAAAAAATAAGGTGATTTAATGATTGGAAGTTTGCTTAAAAGTAAAATTTTGCTCATGCATTCCATAAATCAAACAATTAAACAAACTCAAAATACTAAAAACCATGAAACTACAATCCACTTTGAAGTCTATATGCATTAAAATCACAATTATCTTCTCCTGCACATGATGCTAAGTCAACCAACTCCTTCGACAACAACGACACTACCCTCTTCCAAATCATAAAATAAATCAACTTACGTGATATTCAATAATATATATATATATATATATATATATATATATATATATATATATATATATATATATAAGATATTAAATATGTTTTTTTTTTTTATATAATAACATAAAAATTTTGAAAAAAAGTGATCTCAAGTTACTCCTTAGTCAATATAATGCAATGTTATGCTATATTTAATGAAAACTATTCGGTATAAATGTTGCTAAAGAATATTTAAACCTTTTTAGAAATGATAACATTTGCAATAAACAAAGTTTTCTATTGCATTCTTAATCATATCAACTAGTGCAACTAGTGCAATGACCAACACTAGTTTCTTTTTTTTGTTTTGTTTAAAAACTAGTGATGGTCATTAGATTAACCACTGTCATGTGATGGAACTGCACAAGCACTTTCATTGTTGGTTTTAAATTTAATAATAATAAAAACACTTTCATTGTTGGTAAAGGTATGTATTTGATGCAATGTAACAAAATTTGTTTGATTACTGATTTCAAAAAGTAAGTTCTTTCTATTTACTACCTTGGCATTCCCTTGCATAAAGGTCACAAAAAAACTTTTCTTTTTGATTAAATGTTTTATAGCATTTCTAAAAGGTTATCTGTTTGGGAATTTAAATTTCTTTCCAGGGGGGTTAGACTTGTTTTGATCAAGAGTGTCATTTGCTCCATATCCATTTATCTCATTCAAACTTTGAACCCCTCTCTACAGGTGTGTGATAGATTGGACAAGCTTATTAATAAGTTCTTCTAGGGCTCTTCTTTTAACTCCAAAAAGTTACATTGGTCTAATTGGAAGGCTTGCACTGGCCCTTTTAATGAGGGTGGTTTAGGTTGTAAACCCATAATGGAGAAAAAAGATTCATCTAGTTGATCCCACGTAGTGGGATAAAGGGTTGATATTACTATTGTTGCTATTGTTGTTGTCTTTATAAGGAATAAGAACCTGTTTAATGAACATAAAAATGTATGGATTAAATAATTATTATAGATGTAATACTATTCTAACTGGATATTTTTCGATCACTTCACAACAATTCTAATACTTGTCAATGCTCTATCAATCATCATTAATATCTTAATAACTTCAACACACCCTTGGCGCACATTTCTTCCATAATGCAGTCAAATCAATTCTTGTAGTAGTAGATTATATGCCTTCTCAAAATCAATAAAATAATATGAAAATCCTCTATCTATTTTCAATATCATTCCATTAATTCTATTAACAAGAAAAATCATATTCATGGTAAATATTTCTAATATGAAAACAAATTGATTAGCCAATATTGATATATTGAGTTCTGAACCTATGTTCTGTTAATCTCTCATAACTTCATCATATGAATCACAAGTTTGATTCCCTGATAATTAGTATAATTTTGAACATCTACTTTGCTCTTCAAAATTAATAACAAAGTATCGTTTCTTCAATTCCTTGACTTTTTTTTTTATTCTTTGAACTTTAACTAAAAAGATTTCTTAACCAAAAAATTATAATATCACCAAAACTCCAATCTAATAATTACTCAAAATAATATTTAAAATTTTCTTAACATCATAATCATTAACTAAGATTCTATTATATAATCTTCTAAAGCAAGTAACTTGCTAAGCTTCTAGATCTCTTATCCCTTGCCATTGTTATTTAATCTAGCTTATGATGTAGCATATCAATAGTTAAATCCAACCAGGCCACATGACTCATTACAAGAGTAAAAACAAAGGACCAAAACAACATTAGTCTATGAACAAAAGCCCATGACAAGGCCCTTTGTTTAAATTATTTAAACGTATTTTTATTTTCTTATTTTACATTTTCTACGCCCTTGAAATCATGTATTATTGGCCACCTTGATAAAGGAACATGATTAAAAAAAAACTTTAATCAAAATGTTGGAAAACTCCTACTTCATTAAGTGCCCAACTCATCCCTCTTTCTCAAACTACTATTTTAAATTATCTCCTAATCTAACTTAAAGTAAAGCATTAGCCACATTTACAATATTCATGATGGCTTTAGTGAAAATTAAATTAATAGCAATCTCCCATTCATATTGTTAACTTTTAAAACATAGGATAACTTCTAATATTCCATAATGATTCATAAGTTTTCCCCCACCATTTAGTTTCTAATAAGCAAGTAATATTTATTATTCTTCTAATCAGCCATGTGTAATGCCTAATATGCGAAAAATTTAAAATTGGATTCATTTCATCAATTTTGGCATAAAATTTTACAACAAGCTCTCAACGTAACACCCCAATATAACCTGCTCATTTGGACTTGGAACCATCAATGGTGATTTTCTTTTCAAGCTTAACACACAACATGCAAGTTACCATAAAATAGTGTTGAACTATCATGATTTTAATTCATTTGTTGCTATCTTTCTTCCTTATGCATGGCATTTATTAGTGTAGTGAAAATTATGCTAATCATGACTAGCTTAATCCAATCGTAGGCAATGCATATTTTTATAAAAACAGAAAAGCTTTCCCACTCCTTCACAAATAACCAGCTTTGTGATGCTAGCAAAGCAACAATTTTAATAGCTCCTTATTTGAAAACTAATGGCTTCAAAGTGAATTATAATTCCTTGTCAATGTATTAACAATTAAAGAGAATTCTCCAAGGAATAGCATTGCGTTGAGGCTACTCAAGGGATAAGCGTACACCTTAGGGCTACTTCTAATATAAGCTATCTTGTTTGCGCTAATCTCAGATAGCATTACCCTTTATAAGGCTACTCATGACCAAAATATCACCATAAATTCAATCAAGAAAACAAATTTAAGGTGAAGCTTTATTTATTTATTTATTTGTGGGTAGGGGGGCAAGAATTACAACTTCAAACTATTATCAACCAGGGTTGAAATTTTGAATGGATTTAGCACCATGTTGAATGTAGGTAATATTAAACGATTAGGTATAATACAAGTGATGGATCATACATTTGTTTTATTTAAATATATCTTTATCTAAATAAGATCTGAGATTCATTTTGTTATATTTAATACTAGTTTACCGAATTACACATTTTTTGTCAGATAATCATATGATTGGATCTTATTACTTAAGAAATAACAAAAACACCAAGTTAGAAAGTAAAAATACATTGATATCCTATTTACTTTATTTATGCTTGAATTGTTCTTACTAACCAACTTTTTCAAAATAAAGGCTTAAGCTCCTTCAAGTCTGTTTTAAAAAAAAATTACGTACAATCCAAAATATCAACATTGTTCTTAAAAACTTCCTAATTTGTTTATTGAATTATCCTTAGCTTAGGCTCACACAAAATGAAGCCTTAGAGGAACTACTTGTCAATATTAATTTCAACATCATTAGAAAATAAAGGTAGAAGACAAATAATTATATTGGACATTAAAATCACTCGATTTTAAACATTGTGCATCACTCACAATTGACAATTGTATTATATTCAAGAGAATTTTGGTAAAAAGCCGGATTTAAAATGTTGCACACCAAGTAAGACATTATAAACTAAGTGATTGTCATAGTTCAATGCTATTTGATAACGATTTTATTTGCCAAGTGTTTGTGGTATTTGGTTTGGTGTTATTATACTAATAGATGCCAATATTATCTAGAATTTTAGCACTTTGGCTTGATGTTATATCTAAAGTTCAGTATAATAATACTAAAACTAACCTCCTACAGTTTAAGGCTTCATTTAGGGGATGTTTATTATTTTTTGTTTTATTTTTAAAACCACAGTTTCAACAATACTATCCAAAAAAATAACTTTTTAAAGGCAAATTTTTTTTTAAATAATGAAAAAACTATCATACAACAGAGACCACTTTTTGTTGGCTAATTTTCTACCACAAAAGTAATAAAAAAACTATCACAAATAAAGCATTAAGTTGTTTTAATTAATTACTTTATTCACATTTACAATTAATATCATAATATTTAATTCCTAATTTGAGAAATACAACAACAACAACAACATCAAGCCTTTTTCCCACTATGTGGGGTCGGCTACATGAATCTTTTTTCTCTATTGTGTCCGATTAAGAGTCAAATTCTCATTTAGATCTAATAAAGAAATGTCATTTCTAATATTTTCTAACCAAGTCTTTTTAGGTCTATCTTTACCTTTCTTAACATAGGTTAAATCTAATACATCTACTCTCCTAACCGAGTCATCGGAAGACAGCCATTTCATATGACCAAACCATCTAAGGCGACTCTCTCTAATCTTATCTGCCACTGGAGCTACTCAATCTTTTCACATATATGCTCATTTCGTATCTTGTCTCTAAGAGTAAAGCACGCATCCACCTGAGCATCCTCATCTCTGCAACACTTAACTTAATATTATGCATCTCTTTTAATGGCCAACGTTCTACGCCATAACGCATTGCAGGTCTATCCACCATCTTACAGAATTTTCCCTTATGCTTGAGTGGTACTTTTCTATCACACAACAAGCCTGATGCATTCCTCAACTTCATTCATCCAACTTGAATTCTACTAATAATATCTCCATCTATTTCACCATCACTCTAAACAATAGACCCAAGATATATAAAATGTGTACTCTTATTAATGACTTCATCGCTCAAAGTCACAAACCCCCACTAGAAATACATTCCAAAAAAATTGATGAAGAAGCGTCATTAGAAGAAGAAATTCGTACCAAAATATATGATAATTTAAATAATTAACAAAAAATATCTAAGAAGACTCAAGGGTTATGACATTTTTAAATATCGACAGTTAAGCATATAATATTTACATTCAACTCACACCCTTCTTCTGCATGAATTCCTACATCTTAGAATTACTCCACTTGGGTTTTGCCTCGTGATGTTTCTGACATATGCAATTCTTAAGATTTATCGCTCATGCAAAAATTGCTCAAAAGAAGAGCAATCATGATAAAAAGATATAAGGAGCAAACATTGAGAATTAGGTTCAAGAGGACAGCAGAAATAACAAGACAATAACATATAAATGTTTGCCAATTAGAGTGACATATCTAATCATTCAGAGGTGTCGAAAAACCTGGACAATTGACATCTCGTAAAGAGATGACAATATATCATAAATGTCAGTGAACCAAAAAAACTAATAAGATATCACTAGTTTGGAAGAGAAAAGCTAAAAAGTTGCAGCAAATCAACAATTTGTTCTCCTTGTCATCGTAGTGCCATTTTCCTTACCTCATAAAACCTTATTATTCCATTTCATCCCTTTATCACACTCATCAGCATAAAATTACTCTCTGGGAATACAAGCAAAGAAGAGGAAGGCTAGGCAGCATGTAGGGGTGTCAATTTGGGTCAACGGGTCGGGTTCGAGTCGAACCCGAAAATGACCCGACACTGTTCGGGTCAACCCGAACCCAACCCGTCAGGTTTCCAGACCCGAACCCGACCCGATTCGGGTCCGGGTCAACCCGACCTGACACGATTGACCCGAAGTTGACCTAAAATTGCTAGTTTTCGGGTCAAAATCGGGTCAATCTTTGATTTTCGGGTCAAAATCGGGTAAAAAACGGGTCAATCTCGGGTTTCCAGATCAAATAGGAGTTTTTGGGTTCGGTTGCTGGGTCAACCCAAACCCGACCCGATTTTTAAAACAGGTTGATTTGTTGAATCCGAACCCGACCCGTTTCGGGTCCGGGTTGACCCTAACCCGAATTTTTTCGGGTCGGGTTCAGGTCGTGTCAAAAATTGACACCCCTAGCAACATAGTCAGGCAATGTAATATTCCTCATAGGTTGACCCTCTGTTGTAAACCACCAAGAGCACACATCTAAAGAATAAATAAGAACCCTTTACCTTTTACCTAATGCTATGTAATTTGCTTCAATTTGTTAGTTGTTAAAAAAAGGAATGAGTTAACCTACTATGTTTGAAGCCACTAAATGGATAAGTATAAAACTATCTGACGCCTATGAATATTAAGTGGGAAAATAGGGAATATGGTAACACTGGCATATGGATGGTAGCCTGGAAAGATATGATGAGTAATACATTAATTATTCAAACGAAGAGTGAGGAAAATTTAGATGAAAGAAATCATCATAAGATTCCTCAAAAAACTGTTATCCCACTTCAAAAATTCAATAACTTTCACCTTCACAAGCAATAATGGAAAAGAGGCACATAAGGCCCAATAAGCACCAAAAAAACAAATCTTCATTACAACCAATTAATTATATACTAGTAAGATAGGTTGGCTAATATGTGGACTGCGATGGAAGCCAAAGACCTACATCAGCAAATCAAAATAACTCTAACAAACTTATTGATTAGAAACAATTCGTTTGGAACAGTTTCTAAAGAAATTGAAAAAAAACATTTGTCATTCAATGTTTCATTAACCCTGCCTCATTTTATTGTTAAAACACCCTACTTTGCATTGTAAAAGAATCCCCTAGTTTTATATTAGTAAATACCAATTTTACATAATCTGAAGTTGCCAACAACCAAATAAAAGGAATCATTCGTGCTTCATTATCCAATTTGAATGATAAAATTCATATTCATATTCCCCAAAATTAAAAGGCATCTAAATGGACATGTAGAATTCTCAATTGAAATTCCACATCTGAAATATGTGCAAAGAGAGATATATGATAACTTATCCACAAAACAAATGTCCATACCTTTCATAGTCTCTATCACGAGAATGATGGTGATCTCGATCATCATATTTTTCTCGTTCATGATCTCTTCTTCTACTTCTATCACCATCTCTGTCTCTATGGTGACGATCACGCACCTTGTCTCGTTCCCTCCTCTTATCCCGATCTCTATCTCTATCCCCTTCCCTATCCCTATGCCGCTCCCTATCTTTCTCCTTTTCCCTCCCTCTGCTTTTGGAAGATCCTCTTTCATGATCTTGATAATCATGCTGCTAAGGAATAAACATATATTAGGAGAATACAAATGCAAAAATATCCATCAACAAAACTGTTTGAAAAGACAATGGTGGTCAATTTAGCACTAACAAAGAGTTTACTTGATATATGAAAGTATTAAACACTCCATCTTCATACAAAAAGTGTACATCTAGGCGACTAAAACAACATTTAAAGGACTATTAGAAAAATCTAAAACCCAATAGATCATTCAACAGATTTTAAAAACAAATCATTCATCATGCACAACAAACACAAAATTTCTTTAAATACCAACAAATTGATTTGTTCTCGAGATGAAAAAATAGCAAATTTTCTAGCATATTAGAAAAAAAAAATGCTAAACCTTACATGGGAAGTAACTACTCATAAAAACAATCATTTAAAGTTCATTTCCATTTTGGGTCACACAAACAAACTATTCATGAAACAAACATATTAAAAGCCAAACATAAATGAAAAATAAATAAACTTCCTTAATTCCTCATTATATAATTTTGCAGAACCTTTTGAATCATGATGGGTAACAACTAAGCACATGAAATTTTCAAATTAAGCATCATTGAAAATAAAAAGGACCATTAAATCATCATCATCAACAGCCTTATTCAATCCATTCAGGTCAGTTTAAGATCAGGAATTTTTCTCTATGGCTCATTCCTCTTAAAACCTGCATCTGTTTTCTACTAAATTGGATAGATTTGTTCAACTTATAGCCATGTTCTCTATGGCCAACCCTTCATCTTACCGAAACAACTGTGATAATCCAACCCCTAAGCATTATGGATGTAATTTCAAGCACTTAAAACGCTCTAAACATGACAATCAATACTTTTAAGATCTACCCCAAATTTTGTCTATATTGAAATTCGGAACTTTAAAAAAAAAACTAGTTTTTTTTTCTTTCTTCAGATTCATCTTAGCATGCTCATTCATTATATAGTGCTACTGTTTGTTCACGAATTCTTTCCATCCCAACGATCTGTTCATATTGAATAATAAAAAATTTTCCCTTGAGCAAAGTTATCATATTTCGATCAAACACTCGTGGTCTCTCTCCATGTTAACCATCAAATAATAATAAATTATCATACGTAATGATCTTCAATATTTATATAGGCCAAAGATAACCTAAAAGAGCCCTCCAAGAGATAAACTATAAAAGAAGATACTAACAGCTAGCAAAGATTACATCAAACTGTTGACTGCCAAAACTCTAACCTTCATATAATTTCACGGTGTTCAATTCTTTTGAAAAAAACGAGAAGGAATCAAGAAGCGGGAAAGATGATGAGGGTTAGTAGAAGAAAACCTGAAAATTCAGATCCCCGCGGTCATCGAAGCCACTGCTCCGCGGTGGAGGAGAAGAGACACCATAGTCCTGGTAGTTTCCTTCGTATCGTTCCTCAAAATCAGCCATAACTTATCTCTCCTCTCTCTCTCTCTCGCTCGTTTTCTCGCTGTGCTCCAGTTTAGGGCATACCTATGTACGGCCGGGTTAATAAATAAACATAATGCTCTCTCTAACCTTTTGTCTTTCGGCTTTTTGCTAATTTTAAAAATAATAATGTATTTTAAATATGTAGAATAATTAGGATGCACTTTCAAAATACTATTACATATTTAATTGAGTATATATATATATATTGGTTATCCTATATTTTAAGCATATTAAGGCTTCGTTTGGGACGGCTTTTTTATTGCTTTCTAAAATGGAGTTTTAGTACAAAATTTTTTAATTTTGTACTAAAACTCCATTTTAGAAAGCAATAAAAAAGCCGTCCCAAACGAAGCCTAAGTATGTACATATAAAGCAGTTCTTATTGATTTATTAGCAATGAGTTTGGCTCTCAACTAAGAAGTTTTGGGTTCAAGTCTCACGTATGTGTTGTGTGTGTTTGGATGATGCCTCTAATTTCCCAAAAAAAGTATGTACACATAACAAGCAGTTGCTGAGTGTTAAATGTGGTTGGGTGTGTTTAGTATTTGATAATTTATGGCGACGATAATGATTGAAGGTGTCGACCGACAATAATGACTAAAGGCGTCGACTGACAATGATGGAGGGGAAGGCTAGCTGATGGAGGTTCTTAGGGACAACTGTGGTAGTGGTTAGAAATCAACAATAGTGAGTGGGAAGGGTGAGGTCATTTGTTGTGAGTTTTCTCTGCATTTGATTGATTTTGACACATTTCAAATTAACATATATTTTAGGATATTCCAAATCAAATGTCAAAAGAATTTAAATTTATACAACAACATCAAGCATTTGTCCCACTACGTGGGGTCGGCTACATGAATCTTTTTTTCTCTATTGTGTCATGTTAAAAGTAAAATTCTCATTTAAATCAAATAAAGAAAGATAATTTCAAATATGTTCTAACCAAGTCTTTTTAGGTTTATCTCTACATTTCTTAACATAAGTTAAATCTAATATCTCCACTTTTCTAACCGGGTTATCGAAAGGTTGCAGTTTTATGTGATCAAACCATCTAAGGCGACTCTCTTTAATCTTATCTTCCACTGGCTCTACTCCAACCTTTTCACGTATATGCTCATTTTGTATCATATCTCTAAGGGTAAAGTAAGCCATCCACGTGAGCATCCTCATTTGAGCAACACTTAACTTAGTATTATGCTTCTCTTTTAATAATTCGGTACCATAAAGCATTGCAGGTCTCATCACCATTTTATAGAATTCTCTCTTAAGTTTGAGGGATACTTTTCTATCACACAACAAGCCTGGTGCATTCCTCCATTTCAACCATCCAACTTGAATTCTACTGATAATATTCCTATCTATTTCACTATCACTCTGAACGATAAATCCAAAATATATAAAATTTGTGCTCTTATTATTTACTTGATCGCCCAAAGTCATAATCTCTTCACTATGTCTATTACTACTAAAATTACACTCAATATATTCGATTTTAGATCTACTCAAGAAAACCCCTTTAGACTCAATATATATATATATAATTCTTACAGTCATACAACCTCTTAATAATTTGATTCAACATATATTATTTGTATTATTATTATATTAAGTATCTTTCTAGATAATAAAAAATAATAATAATGGGCAATATTAAAAGGTTGTCGAGTATGCTGCAATATGAAATTAAAATTTTCAAAGATGGCAACGAGTGGCATGCCCATTCTAATTATTTCTATATAAATATTGATCCGGCATCAAACATCATCTTGGTTTAGCGTGAATCTAAATGCAATTTTGGCACTCTTAATTGCCTCACATATTTTCTGTAGTTAATTTTGAGTAATTTTAAAATATTTAAAGCTTATATATATATATATATATATATATATATATATATATATATATATATATACATCAATGCGTGTAAAAAGTAAAATATCTTTAATTATAATTTTTTAAAGTTTCATGATGTCAGTGCTTCGATCGAGGCAAAAAAAGCAGAAAATTTGATTTGAAGTTTTTAAAATTGCTTGAAATCTGCTGTAGAAGATTCATGAGGCTCTAAAATTGTAAAAATTTAGTTCAAAAACATAGAAAAATAACTTTAAAACCTTAAAAGCATCGAAATAGACATATTAGAGAAAATTCTTTTTTTACAATATCATTGCATCATTTTTAAGTTGTTCGACCTACGAATTAAATTTTTATATAAAGTTTGGCTCTACAAATAATTTTACTCCATTATTAAATCAAGCAAGACTAGAAGGTTTTAGATAACACAATATTATAGAAAATTAGATTTTTCAATGGTGTGCAAACAAATTTTCATATTATTGTTGTGATGCCCATAAAATCTCAAAAAAAAAAAAAAAAAAAAAGTAGAGGTCATAATGCCATAAAACTTTCAAGTAAATGAATAATTGCATAATAATATCATATTCCAAATTCCTCTTAGGATTAGATCCAAATACCTACAAGTTTATTTTAATAAACACAATAACATATTTCTATACAAATTTGTGGATAGATTAACCTTGCAAGATAAGAAACAAGATATTGACATAGCTATATATTCTTATGGGTTTTTTGTTGATTTAATTCTTAAGCCATTTAAAGAAGATTTCAAAATTTAGCCACATAGTTATGAGTTTCGACTATGTTTGCTCGGACACATGGAGGAGATATAATACTTACATCATGCCTAAGAAACACCAATATATATGAAAAGCCATTTACATTTATATATGAGTACATATTTCTCAATTTTTTATATTTGGGAAGTACAGGTTGCGGGGTTGGAGACACTAAATTATCAGTATAATTTGAAGGATTAGAATCCTTTCATAGAATATGATTACTTTCAAATCAGAAGTTGACAAGATATTGGTAAATGGCCAGTCAAGATAGAAATAGTAGATCATGAAAAGAATGGAATATACATTATGTATATAGAAAAAGGGACAATAAAGCCAAAGCATGGCTAATTTTGGGGATAATGAATACAAGCATATGCGTGCATAAAGGTATCTCATATTAAGAATTCTATTACTCTGAAGAATGAGAAGGCATAAACGAGCTCTCTATTCTTCTGTCTAGCTATTGTAGCATTGGTGGCTGCTCGTAGTTATCATGCACAATTATTTTGGCAAGGTATTTTATTTTGGTGTTAGATTTGGCTTTGATAAAGTTGGCATGATAGTGTGGCTATGTGCTATGACTCGAAAGGCTTCCTGAGAGAGAAGCATTGTTGAGAAATCTTGAAGAGGAAGAAGCTTCTTGATCTTTCTTAGATGAGAGGAAGAGGGAGAGAAGGGAGAAAGGAGTTTTGGAGGAAAATAAAACTCAACTTTATTCAATTTCCCCCCATCAAACACCTACAAGCCACTCATACTTATAATAAAATAATTTGAGGGGCAAAATAAGAAGACCTAAACTAAACACTTAAATCTAGATCAAATATCAACAATCTCCATCTTGATCTAGATCAAAATTGTTTGGATTTTTGGAGGAAGAAGAAGCTTCCTCTTGAGCTTCTTGGAAGAGAGGGAGAGAGATAGAAGAGAGAGAGGGGTTTTGGAGGAAAACTAATTTAAAGCTTTATTCGATTTTTCCCATCAAACGCCTACAAGCCACCCCTGCTTATAATAATATAATTAGAAGGGAAAAATAGTAAAATATGAACTAAACATTTACATCTAGATCAAATATTAACAGTCTCCACCTTGATTTGGTTTTACAATGTCTAAATAGAAAGACATATTTCCTTGCTTCCCTGTTTAGACCTAGAGCTTCTTCCGTCAGAACTATGTCCAAGAAATGGCCCATCTGCTTACACCCGTGTAGCCCTTGGCCTACATACACTTGTAGTATGTGTGTATGTGTGTGTGCGCGTGTGTATTTATATATATGTATGACACTTTACCTTTCAAGAAAAGCCTCATTGCTCATTGGTATGACTTCCTGAGTTAATTATTCCAAGAATTGTACTTGAGCGCAATATGAGATAATTAAGACTTAGTTTGGGATAGCTTTCTTACTACTTCTTAAGTAGCTCTTGTAACGTCCCAGATATCAATAGTGAAAGGATTCATCTGACATTCTTTTTCCATATTATTTTTTCTTCTCCTTTTTCTTCTCGTTCAGATCAATACAGTCATCCAGAGATAATTGCATTACAGGAAAGAAATACAACATCTACTATAATCCACATATCAACATATACACAGTCCAAAGAGAGTCCAAAAGAATATGTACAATAGCCATACGGTTACAAAACAAAAGCCTAACAAGGGCTACAAAACACAAAGCTACAGCGATCGAAGAAGCTTCACGCGGGAGGCTCTGCACCTGAAATATTAACCACATATAATGAGCTTAAATAGCCCAACAGGTCACCAAAGCCTACAACTGAAATCAAAGCACGACACTGAAAACAATATGCAGGTCAATCAAATCAAGTTAAATCGATCAGTCGTACATGATCAATGAGTCAATGCAGATACGGAAATCAATACGGAACAGAAATCAATAAAATCAATGAACAGTAGAGAATCCATAAAGCTCAAGAAATCAATGCGTGTATCAAATCTCTACAATCTTTATCATAGCAATCGATAACATCAATTACATCAATACGGTCGCCTAGCCATCTTATATATCGTATCAGTCTATAACATCAGTCAAATTAATAGAATGGAATCGTATCAGCACATACACTTGCAAATCAATCTATCGTTCAATCTCACTTACTTCCTGTCAGTACGGCAGCGTATGTATCAATATCCATAAAGAGGACAATCCATTGACGATCACGAACGATGCTACAATAGTGAAACCGCGTCAATCAATTCAGTAAAACAATTACTTCCGGTCAATAATATCCATCGGCTCAAAATCCCAATAAACGATCAAATCAATACAGCGAAATAGCATGATCGATATAATCGGCAAATACAATTGAAATCAATCAATGCAATAAAATCATATACAACAATCAAATCGATAAATCAATAAACAATCAATCCAATCAATCAATGATCGGTACTATGAATCAATGTATCAGTGGATCTATAGTATCAGTACCCGTATCAGTAGTATCAATCATGTCCGTGAATCAATAAATCCATAATATCGATGAATCAATAATGTCGGTATCTATATCCACAAATCAATACCACATCCATATCCATAGCGGTGTCGGTATCCATGAATCAATACAACATCCATCCATATCCATAGCGGTGTCGGTATCCAGTGACAAGGGTAACATGCAATATCAATGAAATCGTACAGTAACGATAAATCCGTAAATCCATAAATCCGTCAATAAAATCCAATCAGTAATAAGTCAATTCAATACAATAAATCCGTCAAATCCGTCAATATCAATAAATGAATCAGAAATCAATAGATCAATGCATATCAGGAAATCCATACAATGCAATATCATACATATGCAATTTCATACAATGGTCTTACTGAACAAGTACAAACACTGGCTATTATCAATAGTGCTGTTGTAGAAATCCATAGTGCTGTTGTAGAATCCATATTGCTGTTGTAGATATCCATATGTTGGTTTCAATAAGAGTCGTCACTCTGTGCCCGTCGGCCGCCCGTCGGGATATTAAACTCCTTATGACTCCCAATCGTTATATCGATAATCAATGGTTTAAAGGAAAGCCCGTCGGCCCACCATCCTGTACAGGTCAAGTCAATCTCCAACCAACGTTCAACCAGGTTCCACTTGTCTTTCAGCATCAATAATCAGATAGTCACATTCATATGCATTCAAATCATCAATTTCGGGAGAATCGGAAATCGTAGGAAAATCCAGCGACACAACGGCAGTATACAGAATTTACACAAAATTCATCAAAACAGAAATTTACCAAATTAATACAGAACGTGCACAACAACAATATAAGACTTTTATTCTACTGAATCAATATCAATAAACATCCTGATATTTTTCTATTCGATCAAAATCGCACAGAACCCAAAATAACCGGTAGAATCGTTACAGAAAATACTCAAAACGTGTAGAAAAATCATATCAATAACATATTAAAAGTTGTGCGGTGAAAGTTTCGTCAATACAAAACGGTGCGCGTTTTTCGGTAACGAAAACACAAATCTGAGCACAAAACGACCAAAACTCAACATCTTCGAAAACAGAAATAGGATTCGGAGTCCTTACCATGAGATAAACACTTTTCCCAACAGCGGCGTCGGACGAAAAGCGCTCCGCGGCCTCCGAAAATGAACTTTTCCTTCGCTTTCCTTCTCTTTCTCTCTCCTCAGATATTTTGATTTTTTTAAAATGATTTTCTCTCTCCTCAAAACGAGCTGATTTCCTTATATCATAAGCCTGATCGGCCCGGCCGATCACCACATCGTCCAGGACGATGAGAACAAATTCCAATCGTCCAGGACGATTCCTCAGGACGATAATTTCGATTTTGCTCTCGGGATTCTTGTCGTATCTGATCGTCCCAGGACGATCCAAAATCGGCCTGAACGATCCCAGTCCAGAAAAATCAGCTGTTTCAATGCACTGATCGTCCTGGACGATCTCAATATCGTCCCGGACGATCCTGAGAGGAAAACTCAAATCTGAGAAGGCAAATCAAAGGAACAAGCTCTCACAGCTCTTTAGTACAAAAATTAAAAAAAAAATTATACTTAAAAACTGCATTTAAAGTAGTAAAAAAGTTATCCCAAACAAAGCCTAAGTAGGATACCATATAGCATTTGGAAGCTATGAATTCCTAGCATCTGCTATAAACTAGCAGCATTACAAGGATAGTTGTAAAACTCCTGATTGTCATAGTGGGTGCTATGTGAAATCTATAATAAGTATCTAAGTGATTTGATTGGCAAAATATAACAAGTTCATGCTAAGAGAATGAGTATTTAGGGAAAGTATTAGAGTGATATAGGTTTTATTTGGATAACTTTCTTACTACTTTCTAAAATATTTTTTAGTACAAAAATTTCTTGAATTAGAAATTTTTGCACTAGAAAATATTTTTAAAAAATAGTAAGAAAACTATCCCAAACGAAGCAAAAATTTCTAATCAAGATATACAAGGGAAGGTCCTTGAGAGGCATCTCTAGATTGACCTTGAGAGATCTCTGGAGAGGATATACAGAGAATTTCTAAGAGCAAGAAAAATCCAGTGCTTTATCTTAATTTTTCATATGACTGGTCCATGTCTAAGATGATAAAAAGTATTTTATATGATAATGTTTTGAAATGTCCACACTTCACACCTTTTACAGCTTCTAGAATGCTCATGCTTTCTCGAGTATTTTTTAACAGCACTTGCAGCTTGTAAGATGGCTCCAATGCGGGACAAGGGTGCCACGTACAAGTTTTCTCCTCCAAAATAGGTAGATAGATTCAAATCAAATCAAAGAAATTAAGATATTATAAGAATGAATGTATTCTTACACCCGAATGAACACTATGTGTGATGAAGCCGAGCTCATCAAACATCAAAATATTAATGGATCTTGTCATTCCGAAGCAGGCACATCTTATCTCTCATTTAGATTAAAAAAATCTCTCTTAGATCCTTGCAAAAGAAAATGGCTTGACTGCTGGTTTTGGAATTGAAGCTCTTACGGTTTATGTGTGTGAGCGTTTGTTGACCCCTAAACATCAAAATATGGAAAAAGATTGTTTGTTGGGTGGAACATTCATGAATAAGATGCAAAGGACATGTGACGAATCTGAAACTTATGATGAACAAGATCCGAAATATAATTTGTTTGAAAAAAGAAAAAGCAACAAGGTTTCAACTTGCGAGCAACGACATAAATATTCCCAATATTAAGAGTTATCATGAGGATTGGAATGCAAACGTAAACACCGTAAGGTCCATCATGCATGTTGCAGACCACTTTCAAAAAACAACAAAGAATTTATAATTAAAAGTTTTAAAACATGAATTTGCAAGCTAATACGCCAAACTCTTGCAAGCGATGACGACCAATATACAATGAGAACGAATCGTATGTGATGAACATGATAGTGCCTTACAACCAATATTATAATACAAGCAAGCATATTTGATCTTGTAGACAATGGAATGGGAAGGGGAAGTATAATCACGAACAGATGTACAAAGCGCCTTAAGTAAATTGCATAAAAATGCAGTAGTCGATGTGTGAAGTTCATACAAGTCATGTAAGAGAATATGGAAGTTCCTACAAGCGATGCCAACTAAAATGAAAACATCAACAAACAAATTCACTATATAAAACACAAGCTGTCTTCTAAGGCAATGAAAAGCTTAGGATATGTGACATGACTCACACCCAAGAATGACCAATGAAAATTGTAGGGGATATGACGATATACTTGCAAGCAATAGTGTGTGGAACCTCTAATGAATAATACAACTCAATCGCAAGAGGCAATGACCGATCTATAGTGTCACGCTACAATTTGCCTATAAGCAAAAAATAGGGAAATTCATAGCACAAAATGCATCCCACTGATAAATTGAGGCAACAAATTTGTTATGTCAGGCTGTCATGCCGAATAAATCAATTTACTTGCATACAAGTGGAAGATTCTTGATACATTGTGTAGAGTATTTGCCGGCAGAAACACAACCCTACAAGTTGAGCGTCAATGAAGATGACAACTTGCATAAGATGAACAAGCTAAACTACATTGTCAATGGCTCAATGCGCTAAAAATGAAATTGAATGCGCTATAACACCATGCCACCGGATCCGCAACATACATACATGCGGACATGAGGCGTGTGTAAATTCTCAAGTGAAGTCCTATGCATTTCTCAATAATAATTCATCTGCAAGAAGCAACAAATAACCATAGTACAACATACTGCCACCGGATTTGCAACATGCTCACAAGCGGACAAAAAGACATATATAGGCTTTTAAATGAGACCCAGCGTACTATGATACCATACCACCAAATCCTCTATACGTACAAGCAGACATAAGACGTCTACAAGATTTCAGCTATAATGTTGTAAGCACTTAAACAATAGTCGACAACATAACTGATAAGTACCAAAATTTTTAAAATGACTTCGCACATGCATTGCAACATGCAAAGCTTATTATTTAAACATGCAAGCACTCATGAAAAATGTGTATGCAAATATGCATATACGATATACATATTTGTTCTACATTTATGACAATCGTATAATTGCATCGTACAAACTGCATGCAAAATCATATACCCGAACGGATCCCGACGAGCGTATTATGGGTATACACGCGATATCCGAGGACGTTGCGCAAGTCAAATAACAAATTTAAGCTCGAGTTTGATCCTTCTATGCGAGTAAATAGGAGTCGATGTGGCTTGAACTATCAAACAAATATGCGTTCACGATGTCGACCAAGATATTTATTTTAATATATTCATACTAGGCCTTCAAGACCCATGATAATGAAAAAATTCACTAATAAAAGCATACAAACGATAATGAACCTGATCCTCTGTTGACATATAGATATAATCGATAATATTCAATCAATGAAATAGCCCATTGTAACTCTGATGATGGCCGTATTAAATGTTTATCTCAACCAGAGGAGATTCCCAAACAAGAAAATGCCTCGTTTGCTCCATCCTATCTGCAAAACACTCGCCATTCACGTGAGGGTGAATAATGTGACGCTAATATTGACGTCGCACTGTTCTCACGCTATTTTTTTTTATGTGTAATTTTTTTAAATAAAAAAAATGATAAATAGAAATATATGATTAAAATTAAATATAAAATAAAGTATGAGAAATAATGTCATCCGTGTCTAATAATGATAAGCTAGTCGGGCTCACGCCCAGTGGCAGCACAGTCAGGACAAGTAGCCAAACATTGCACTTCTTTACAAACCAGAATTATATACAAAAAAACAAAAAACAAAAACAACCAAAACAAAAGAACCAAAATTCTGCTCTCGTTTCCGCTTAAAAAATGCACAATAAGAAAAAACAATCAATCGACAAAATTAATTTATCTAATAATCCTGTAATGCAAAGAAAACACTACGCTTAAAATAATATAATAACTATAGCTGCGCGGGCACCAATCAAGAACATTGAAACAAATGTCTATATTGCTATCGTTATAGAATGCATCACTAACAAGAAGAAAACCTATTTCATAAACATTGGGTGCACTGTACCTTGGTACTGGTGCAGCAGGTATCATAAAGAGGTACAGAAGGTGCCATAGTCAAAAACCACTAACCACGCTTGCTGCACAGAAAGGAGTAAATTTAGTGATAACTTTTAATAAACCTAATTAGAGCATGGCAAGGAGAGAATAAACGAGGGAAGAGATCTAAGAAAATGGAACAGCTTTCAATTTTTATCTAATAATTTAATATTTAAAATTAAAGGAAAAAATGACGTATGATGCAAATTGACATCGACTGGTGATGCCCAATTCTCTCAAGTGGATGAGCACAAGACCACCGGATACGACACGACACGGACTCGGGAACGTCAATTATTAAAAATATAGGGGCACAGACATGGGTGGAGTGTCGGACGACAATATTCATATTTTTTTTTTAAAAAAAATTTATAAAATAATAAGTATATTATTAAAATAATTAAAATAATAGTTATTTAACCAGAATTTATGCTTAAAGTAATTAATATTAGGATGTCAAGAGTGGACATCGATTCGTGTATCAGCATTATCGAGAGAGGAGACGACAATGCCGTCGAGAGTTGAAACATGATGTTATGCAGTAATTTATTGGGTGTCAGAAGTCAGAGGGCGTTTGTCTGTAGTCATTGTTGAGAGGACATTGGTCATTCGATGTTTAGACGACGTGGACCAAGATGTAGCTAATCAGTGTGGGTGTAAAAATTGGTTAGTCTTCGGCATCAATGTCAAGAACAATGCCAAACTTTGATATTGAGATGATTTTGAAATGTCGATGTTGTAATTAACCCCAGACATTTGTTGAGATGACATTGGGTTGTTTTGAGATGAATTTGGGCATTGTTGTTATGAAACCAAATAGTGCACCCACCAAAAAAAAAAAAAATATTAATGAAATGAGGTATTGAGCCGCGGGGACGATTGATTAGTGTCTTTGGATAAGAAATAGAAATTAATTTATATTTTTAATAAATAAAAATGTAAACAAGATTTTATTTGTAAAATATATCTATTATGTTAAAAAAAAATTCATTTTAAAGAGTTAAAAATTAAGTGGGTAGGACTTATGATCTATATTGAGACAATATGGTAATAATAAAATTCACTCATAATACCAATTCATGTACAACAAGACGAAAACAAATTGAAATTGATAACTATTTCATCAGGTAAGTAAGCTGATGGTCTAAAATGCATATACCTATGTTATCCTCAATAAAATACAATTTGTGATGTTTCTACCAAGAGACATCAATAGTGCAAAGCTTTTGTGTAAATATTTTCAAGCTAACGGAAGATATCTATTATTCAACTTAAGAGGGAGATTAGAAAGCATTAAATATCAAAAGGAGGCCCGCAACTAGATACACAAAGGAGCCTCAAAAGGGATTCACAACTAAATTACAAATATCGATAATCAGCATGACTTATGGGAAGGCACAACAAACTCATACAACAGCCCAAGGAATTATTTCTAATTGAATAAAACTCTAATAATTAATTTTCTTACACATAGAGGTGCTCATATACATCAGGTAGGCATTTTACACATCATTTCAAACAAGGTTATCTTGGTATTAATATTTCTTTCTTCTATTTTCGTGTAGGATAGTTTCTTTTTTTTCCCTCTTCTTTAGTAGTCATTATATAGTTGCCAATGGTATCTGCAATTTTGATAATTAAATGGGAGTCCCAAATTCTCAGGCATTTTTTTATCAAAAATTTCCCAGTAGTTACATTTAAGCAATAACGTTGCACGAAATTATTACATTTACAAAGGCTATACTCATTTAATAGACCCACATTGTAGTCCTTATTTTGAATTTAATTAAAATTTTGATAGTCATGTCAAGAAGACTTTTTGTTAAAATTAAGGAACCCACAAATGCACCAGCAATACAATTCAAGTATATTGCTCAATTTTTTTGTTGTCAATAATCCTTAACCCGACACACCACCAACCGCAAAAAAAAAGGGAAAAAATAAAAACGGAGCAAATGCGAATGAATGCTTGGGAATCAAACTGATGGTTATTGAGCTACTTTGTTAAATACAGCTACTTACATCAATAATAAAGAAGACTAATAAGATGATTGGAAAATTACTGACGTTCCAAGTAACCCTAAGGGTAATTACTTGAGTTCGCAATGCATATCCAATCCAAAACAGTGGAAATAATTTAACACGCAGAAACTGCTGTCCACAGGCAGTTTTAACAGCAAGCAACAAGAAAAAATCTGAGAGAAAACGCTGTGAACTCAGTAGGGAAAACGAAGCAAACAAATTTTATTTCAATTGAAGATGAAAAGCACTTGCAAAGATACAATTTCCTTAAATTCGTAGATGAAGGAAAAAATATCTCCAACGATCTCGGCAAAAGCCCAAGAGCCACCAAGACGCCTAACCTATTGTCTCAAAATTATTCAAATTCAAGATATTCTAAATCCTCTAATAAACTCCTATTAAAGACAAAGGAAATTTTCAAAATACACTAAACAGCCCTTAGTTCAAAATTTTCCCTCACTATATTGCATTGAGCCATGGGTGGGCTCCACATAGGCTTCCGCCCAAAACCCACAGGAGTGTCCGCCGGTCTATTCCGGAATAGACCGGACAGGCCCCTCTGGACACCGGTCCAGCCGGGCCCCTCTGGGCCGCATAACATTACAGCCCCTCACAAAACCAAAGAATCACCTTGTCCTCAAAGGTGAAAATCAGGGAAACTGCTGTTTCATCCTCACCGTATGGGCTCCTCAAGTAGCTCGTAATTAGGAACGGTTCATTCCACTGGATCAAACACTTAGGTTTTCATCTTCCTTTTGGGCGAACACCTTTTAGCTCCATTGGTTCTAGAATCAACCTCTAACTCACTCAAGTCAGGGTCGCTGGTAGCTCGGAATTGGCGGTGTACTCCCCAATGGCTTTTCTAACCTGTGTGTGACACGTTGGAAAAACTGGATGTATAGTTGCCGATGGAGGTAGTTTCAATCTGTATGCTACTAATCCACAATCTTCCTCCTGCACTCATATGGCCAAAGTATTGGAGCCGCTTTTCATTCCTCATGTTGGCGAACTATCTTCTGTCTTATGGTCGGAGTTAGAACACCCTGCCTACCCTGCTGCAAATGTTTGTCTTACATGACCAGCCGATTGCTTCTTCATAATTATGTTTTGCTCTCAGAGATGCCTCTTTAGCTCTTCAAGTATTCGGTCTCTTCATCCAAGTACCCTTCTACTGACGAACACGGGTGATGCTACTCATCAAAATGCACCAAGTGGTGGGGGAATCTTTACGTCCAAAACCTTGAAAAGGGGTCATTCTATGAAGCAGGAATGTACGATGGTCTGTACATATATTAGACCAGGGATTAGCCAATTGCACATAGCTTGGGGGGTTTCTGAACAAAAACACCTCAGGATAGTCTACAATGATCACTGTTGACTACTTCGTGTCTGGCCATCCGTCTTCAAGGGTGGTAAGATGTCTCCTTTTTAGAATTGTCCACTTGTAATCTGAACAACTTCTTTCCAGAAATGGCTGAGGAACACCCTTAACCCTATTCTGATACGTTGCTCTGGAGTACTCAAGTGCAGTTTGATTACATTCCTGATGAATGCTGAAGCAATCTTGTCACTGCGGTTTGGGGTGGTGGTGTTTAAGTGGAATGAAGTGCGCATATTTGCCGTGCGGTTCATCCTACCAGTAGTTTCACGTGATTCCTCTGAGCAGGGCGTGCCATCTATAAAATCCTACGATATCTCCTCCCACACTATCCCGGGTGGTAGAGCCATGGTCTGCAGTTGTCTTCCTGAGAGCCATGGCCATTATACTTATTCCTTTGACAGATCTCGCAAACTTGCTACCATCTCCTCAACATCCTTGTCATCCATCCAGTACGTCTGCTGCTCTCCTGTATGTCTTTTGACACCCCGGAAATCGTGACCTTCACAGCACTATCCATGAAAATTCCTTGGAGTATAAATTTGGGTGGGATCGAGTTTGGGCATCTACGAATTCTCCCTTGGTAAAGCCAGTTTGTCCCACTTCCATGAGTTACCCTTGGTGGATCTTCTTTTTCTTTCAGTAGGAGATCTGACCTTATCTTTCTCAAGTACCTTCAGTCTCTCGTGCTTTTCTTCTCGGATGCGCTTCCAATCCAGCATTAAAATGAACAGACTAGTGCCTCTGTCTGCAACTCCCCAGTAACTTTGGACAAGGCTTTGCCGCCTTGTTCTCCCCCGGCGTTATGAAATCTCAAAGTCGTGACCCAAGTAACTTGGAACATGAGCCACTCTGATGGCTCTTCGTCACCATGCGTTGTTCAACAAGTACTTAGGCTTCTTTGATCTGTCCGACATGAAATGCCATCCACTGAGGGTAGGTGTAGCCACTTCTGGGATGGCCAAAACGAGTGGCCATTAACTTTTATCTTAATATACTGATTTCAGCATGGCTTGGCAAGTCAAAACACATGCTTGCTAAATAAGCGATGGGCCTAAAACTTGCAGTAAGAATGCTTTCCCAGCCCATAGGCCTGATTGCATCTGTCTCCGACAATGAAGCTCTGAGTGAATGTCTGGCAAAGCTAAAACCGGCAGGCAGTCACGTCGTTCAGCCTTCTTCAAGTTCTTCAAATCGTGGTGATGTGGCCATTTTCCCCCCATAGAAAACCTCCTTCTTCAGTGTTCCGTGTAGTGGCCCACGCATTAGTGTTGTAACCTTTCACAAACACTTCTGTAGTATACCATGTTAGTCTCTAGGAATTCACACCTCTAATCCGTCAGGTTTCTTTGGCACTGAGCACATTGAGCATTGCCCCTTAATTTTGGATGATATGCTGCTACCCCCGTCTTTCGATTACACGTGGCCCAAGTTATCTACATGGTTTGTGCAAAAGTTAACATTTCATTTAATTAGCCCTCAGCTGGTGCTCTTGTATACCTCTCTAAAACCTTTTCAAATTCTCCCAGTGTTCTTCATATGTCTTGCTATAGATCAGGATCAGTCGTTAAAAATTTACAGCACACTATATCGGCTTGTAGAAAGGTGTTGAATAACCTCATTCATATGGGCCTGGAATGTAGGCGGGGGCATTGGTGAACCAAATGGGCATCATTAGGAACTCAAATTGTCCTTCATGTGTTCTATAATGCCGTCATTGGGTACAACTCTTCCTTTTCATCCGGAATCTGATGGTTAGACCGACTTCAAGTCTATTTTGTTGAGATCACTGTCCATCAATTCGTCTAATAGTTCAATCGATGACTGGTATGGGAAATTTGTCATGGTACGTCTCCTTGTTGAGCGCTCGTGTAATCTACACAAATTACGCCAGCTGGTCATCCTCTTTTCCAACAAAACGACACTGTGAAAGGGCTGATGTGGGTCTGATGATTCATGACTCCAACACTCTCTAGAATTCAACCGTTCAATTTACATCTTTCTGGAATGAGGGTAACGATAAGGACGTACATTGATGGGTTGCAATGCCTTCCTTCAACACATATGCATGCTACTCGCTCCCTCTGCGGGGTAATCTACCTGAGGTGGTTGGAAACACTAATGGAACTGCTGAATTCAAATCGATTGAACTGAGAGGGGTTTGTCCCTCCCTCTTCTATTCTTGCTCCCTCAAGTGTGCAATTCCACCAAATAGCTCATCTCCTTCCTCCTGAATGGTCCTAGATTAGGGATTTGAAGAGAAACCCCGACCTTGGTCAGCCGCTTCCCCTTGGATTCTTCTCTTTTCTACCTCCAATATTAGTTCAATCCTCAGGTTGTACCCCAATTGATTTAGTTCACCCCAAGTCTGCAGCCACTTTATCCTCACAGGATGGACTCAGTACTCCCAATTCTATAAGGGAGAAAATATTCTCCTCACTTGCTAGCCCTTGGATGGTCAATATCCACTCCCCATGCAAAACCCCTCTTCCCATCTCCACCTTCCCCGTGGCCCATATCACCCATTAGCCTCGGTATCGACAGTTCCATTCCAATCTGGTCAACGATCTGGTGGTGGAAATGAATTAGTGGGTGTTGCCCATTACGATAAACACAACCACTCCTCGCGGGTCAGATATCTCTCCTCTCACTTTCATAGGTGTGACGCGGGGTGAATCAAACTACAGAGTTGGATGGGGGGACTTCTGCCCAAAATCCAGGTGTCAACTCTACCTCCTCTTACAGTCCTGCTCCCATCACTCCATCGTCTTCCTCGTCTTCACAGGTCTAGATGAACTTGAAGATGTTCGGTACTGCATCTATGGCCCGGTTATGTACTTTCAATAACAACGGACAAGCACACCCCCTTTGCTCAATCTTTTCTTGCATCTCCATTCTTGGTCCAGCCATTTGAATTGTCCCACATTTCTCCACCAGTTCTCACTTGGGCACCTCCCTATGGTTCCTCGGGGCTACCCCTTTGGAGGGGTAAGTACAGCAAGTGTATCTTGTAACGATCCCTTGAGTAGTTGCTTTCGAGCTCCTCTTTTCGGATCTCTTCTGATCTTACCTCCAATTGTGCAAGCTCCTAGGCCTTCTGCCATGTTACTTGGATCACAGCACTCTGACAGCTGTTCGTTCTCCGGTTTAGCAACCTTCATGAAAATTCCCCTCCAGGCCGACGAGATCTGAGAATGTGATCCAAACGGGCTAGCCAAGTTATTCGAATCTTGTCCCGATAGTCAGCATGGTCCCTCTCTGGTCAAGAGCAAAGAATTGCTCATAGAAAGTCTCCTCCCCTCATCAGGCTCGGATAAGTGACTAATAAACAATTCCTTGAAAATCTCTCCAGTTCCATATAGGCTCCTCTCAGGGTCTCGCCACTGTATCCATGCCAACGCCTCATTCAGCACCACTTCCTGCTTCGTAGCTTCTATCATCTGTCTAACCCGTTGACTTGCAAAGTATACGCCTATACCTTGTATATTCAAGCCATTAGCAATCTTCACCCTCAAAGATGGGAACCTATTCACATTCCTCACCTTTGGATCTCATTCCTTTTAACCCCGGGTACTCTCCATAACTCAACTTCCTCGAGAGGAGGTGATCCCCAAGTGTCCCGGTCTTCCCTCGACGATGGTATCCAAATCCGTGTCATATTCCCCTCTTCCCTTTCATTAAGCACCTCGACGTGGAAATTATTCTCTTCATTCCGCACAAAATCTGGCCTTCATCCTAATTCCCCCTTCCTGATCTCAAAAAATCAGCACCTCGACGCTGAAATTCAGACTTACGGCGCTGATGAAATTCACTTCTTTTACGCTAAAATCGCACATATTCGATCATTTCCATGCTCATTCTCTTCTCTAGCAAAAGGGCTATAGAGGTGGCCATGTCAGTCTTCTCCCTCAAGATCTCTGACATTCGGATTCCTCAATCCCCCTAAGCGGGTTAGAATTTCTCTCTACGAGCGTGGTTCCGGTAGTTGCTTCTTGCTTTCGATGTCGTCGGATTAGTCTGTTATCTCAGTAATTTTCTTATCATTCTTTCCCATGGCCGTTAAAATTTCCCTCCAACCTTCATGTTGTTGGTGGTGATTTGATTTTGAAAAAAAATAATCTTTCCTCCAAATCGGTTTTCAATTGATTGATTTCGCCTTTCAAGACGTCACACCTTTCTTTCTGGCCATTGTTCTTCTAAAGGCATACCCAAAAAAATCTTCTTCGGGACAAAAATTGCTGAACATTTTAAAATTTCAGCCGGCCGAGGTGGTCCACAAATCGTGCTCTGTTACCAATTTGATAGGAAATACTTGAGGTCGAAGCAATCCTAATCCAAAACCAGTGATATTTAACTGAGCGAAAACTGCCTGGCCAACAGCGTTTACAGCAGAAAAACAGAAAATCTGAGATTGAAGAAAACGCAGTATAAGTAAAAACTCGTAGGGAAGAAGAAGCAATACACTTTTATTTCATATTGAAGATTGAACAAGCATTGCAAAATTTACAAATTTCTTCAATTCGATGAGGAAAGGAAAAACCCTCTCCAACGATCTCCGGCTAAAGCCAAGAGCACCAAGACGCCAACCCTAGATCTCAAAAATAATTCAAATTCACAGATATTCTAAATCCCTCCTAAACTACTCATAATAAAGACAAAGGAATATTTTCAATACCTAATACATGCACCTTAGTAAAATAATTTCCCTCTAATCTTGCATTGGGCCCATGGTGGGCTCACAAGGCTTACGCGCCAAACCAGTGAGTTCCGTCTGGTCTATTCCGTTGCGGAAGGAACACGGACGGGTTTCCTCCGTGGACGGTCCAGCTGGCCCTCCTGGACCGGTCCAGCCGGCCCCTCTGGGCCGAGTCGTAACATTAAGCCAATAAAAAAAAATCAGTTCTTTGGTGCTAGGAATAATACAATCATGTATACGTATAATAAAAAAGCCCTATATTCTAAAACAAAATTAAAAACAAGCTAATTTTGCTTCAAGTTACTAAGATATACTCTCTATAAGAAGGATAGTTACATGTTGCAAAAAAAATCAACAATTATTGCTAGTATAGTACCTCTTTGATCGTTGAGCGTGAACGGACCTGTGACCATATGTTAGAATGACCTATTGAAACGAGATGTATGCTCCTATGCATCGTCTCTATTTATCTAGTCTCATCATATCTTATCAAGGTTTCTATGCCTGGGAATAGAAGTTATCATGATGGATATTTGATAAATATATAGGCATTGATTAGGGAATTTGCATAAGACAATGGCACAAATGATCAAAATTCATTTCATAATTGAAATTCATTGCAAGCGGCGTGATACATTAAATATACCCATTGTTGAAACCATATTTGCTGAACCTATTTGAGTTAGAAGTTTGCATATACAATTTTTCATATAATATCAACATCGATTTTATCATTCTACAAAGAAAATGACATTTTTTCGCCCTAAATTTTATTCATACATATAATATTTTATATAATACTAACTCAAGATCATCACTGTTATTTGTGATTTATAAGCATAGAAATTGATTTGAATAAAGTTTAATAACTTTTCATCTATTTATTTAACAACACTTTCATTAAGCAAGTGAAACACAATATAAGGTGATTAAATGTTGGAAGTTTGCCTTATAAAGTAAAAATTTGCTTGCATTCCATAAATCAAACAAATTAAACAAACTCAATAATACTAATTATTACATGAAACATACAATCCACTTGAAGTCTATATGCATCTTAAAATTCACCAATTTATCTTCTCCCTGCCACATGATGCTAAGTCACACTAAACTCCTTGACCATCAACGGACACTACCTCTTCCAAATATAAAATAAATTCAAACTTACGTGATGATTCAATTTTTATATATATTATATTATATATATAATAGTTATTTATATAGATATATATTATTTATATAAGTTATTATAATTTGTTTTTTTTTTTTTTTAATAACATATAAATTATGTGAAAAAATAGTGATTCAAGTTAATCCTTAGTCATATAATGCAATGTTATTGCTATTTTTAATGAAAACATATTCGGTATAAATGTTGCTAAATGAATATTAACCTTTTTTGAATATGATAACAATTTGCAATAAACATAAGGTTTCTATTGATTCTTAATAATATTCAAACTAGTGCAACTAGTGCATTGATCCACACTAGTTTCTTTTTTTTTTGTTTTGTATAAAAACTAGTGTTGTATTAGGATGTTAAACACTGTTCAATGTGATATTGGAACTGCACAAGCAATTTCATTGTCTGGTTGTAAATTTAATAATAATAAAAACACTTTCATTGTTGGTAAGGTATGTTTATGAGTTGCAAATGTAACAAAATTTGTTTGATTATCTGTTTCACAAAATGTAAGTTCCTTTCGTATTTACTACCTTGGAATTCCCTTGCATAAAGGTCACAAAAAAATTTTCTTTTTGATTAAAGTTTATAGCATTTCTATAAAGGTAGATCTGTTTGGGAATTTAGTTTCTTTCCAGGGGGGGTTTGACTTGTTTTTGATCAAGAGTGTCATTTGCTCCTATCCATTTTATTCATTTCAAACTTTGAACCCCTCTCATAACTGGTGTGTCCGAGTTCTTAGTTTGGACAAGCTTATTAATAAGTTTTCAGGGCTCTTCTTTAACTCCAAAAGTTACATTTGGTACTAATCTGGGAAGGCTTGCACTGGCCCTTATATGAGGGTGGTTTTTTAGGGTTGTAAACCCATAATGGAGAGAAAAAGATTCATCTAGTTGATCCACGTGTGTGGATATAGAGGGTTGATATTACTATGTTGCTATTGTTGTTGTCCATTATAAGGGAATATGAACCTTTTTAATGAACATAAAAATGTATGGATTAAATAATTATTATAGATGGTAATACTATTCTAACTGGATATTTTTCGATCATCTTCACAACAATTCTAATACTTGTCAATTGCTCTATTCTAATCACATTAATTCATTAATCAACTTCAAAACACACCTTGGCGCACATTTCATTCATATATGCTGTTCAAATCAATTCTTGTCAGTAGATTGATTATTATGGCCTTCTCAAAAAAAATAATTAATATGAAATCCTCTATCTATTTTCAATATTCATTCCATTTAATTCTATTAACAAGAAAACTCATATTTCATGGTAAAATATTTCTAATATGAAATCAAATTGATTAGCCAATATTGTATATGAGTTCTGAAACCTTGTGTTCTGTAGAATCGCCTAATAACTTTCACATATGAATCACAAGTTTGATTCCCATGATAATTAGTATATTTTTGAACATCTTACTTTGCTCTTCAAAAATTAATAACAAAGTACATCGTTCTGTCAATTACTGGTTTTTTTTTATCTTTGAACTTTAACTAAAAAAGTTTCTTAACCAAAAAATTATTAATTTCCCAAAATAACCACCAATCAATATTATTACTCAAAATAATATTTAAAATTTTCCTTCAACATCTAATCATTAACTATGATTCTATTAATTTAATCTTCTAAAGAAGTATAATGCTAAGCTTTCATAGATCTCTTATCCATTAGCCAATGGTATTTATATCTAGTTTATGATGTAGTCTTCATATAGTTACAATCCAACCAGGCCACATGACTCATAAAAGAGTAAAAAAAAAGGACCAAAAAACAAATTAGTCTATGAATACAAAAGCCATGAACAAGGCCCATTTGTTAATTATTTAAACGTATTTTTATTTTCTTATTTTAATTTTCTCGCCCTTGAAATCATGTATTTATTTGGCCACCTTGATAAAGGACTTGATTAAAAAAAAATTTATCAAATATGTTGGAAACTTCCTACTTCATTAAGTGCCCCAACTCATCACCTCATTTATCAAACTTACTATTGTAAAATTATCTCCTAATCTAACTTAAAGTAAAAGTTTAGCCACATTTACATTTAATGATGGCTTTAGTGGTAATTAATTAATAGCAATCTCCATTCATTTGTTAACTTTTTAAAACGATGGATAACTTCTAATATTCCATAATGTTCATAAGTTTTCCCACCACCATTTTAGTTCTAATAATAGCAAGTAAATATTATTATTCTTTCTAATCTGCCATGTTGTAATGCCTAATATGCGAAAAATTTAAATTGGATTCATTTCAATCAATTTTGGCATAAAATTTTACAACCAAGCTCTCAACCGTAAACACACCCCAATATAACCTGCTCATTTTGGGACTTGGAAACCATCAATGTGATTTTCTTTTCAAGCTTAAACACACAAACATGCAAGTTACATAAAATAGTGTTGAACTCATGATTTTAATTCTTTGTTGCTCATCTTTCTTCCTTGATGGACTGGCATTTATTAGTGTAGTGAAAATTATGCTAATCATGACTAGCGTTAATTCCAAATCGTAGGCAATGCTATAGTTTGAACTAAAAACAGGACAATACCAAGGCTTTCCCACTCCTTCACTAATATACAGCTTGTGATGCTAGCATCAAACAATTTAAAATTTAATAAGTGCTCTTATTTGGAAAACTAATGGCTTCAAGTGAATTAAATTCACTTGTCATTGTTTAACAATAAAGAAGAATTCTCCAAGGACATAGAATTGCGTTGAGGATACTCAAGGGATAAGCGTAATCCTTAGAGGCTACTTCTAATATAAGCATCTTGTTTGCGCTATCTCAAGATAGCTTTACCCTTTATAAGGCTATCATGACCAAAATATCACCATTAATAATTCAAATCAAGAAAACAAATCTTAAGGTGTGAAGCTTTATTATTTATATTATTTGTGGGTTAGGGGGAGCAAGGAATTACAACTTCAAACTATTTATCAACCGGGTTGAAATTTTGAATGGGATTTAGCACCTGTTGAATGTAGGTAATATTAAACGATTAGGATAATACAGTGATGGAATCATACATTTGTTTTATTTAAATATTATCTTTATCTAAATACGTTCTTAGATTCATTTTGTTTATTTAATACTAGTTTTACCGAATTACACATTTTTGTCAGATAATCAGTATGATGGATTCATTATTTACTTTTAGAAATAAACAAAACACCAAGTTTATGAAACGTAAAAAATCATTTGATAATACTATTTTCTTTATTTATGACTTGAATTGTTCTTACTAACCAACTTTTTCAAAGTATAAGGCTCTTATGCTCCTTAAAGTCTGTTTATAAAAAAAAAATTACGTACATTCCAAAATATCACTTGTTCTTAAAAAAACTTCCTAATTTGTTTATTGAACTTATCTTAGTTAGGATCACACAAAATGAAGCCTTAAGTGGATCTACTTGGTCAATATTAATTCAACATCATTAGAAATATAAGGTTAGAAGACAAATAATTATAATGGACATTAAAAATCACTCGATTTTAAACCATTGTGCAATCATCTACACAATTTACAATTGTATTATATTCAAGTGAGGAATTTTGGATAAAAAGCCGGTTTATAAAGTTGATCACCAAGTAAGACATTATAAACTAAGTGATGTCTAGTTCAATGCTATTTGATAACGATTTTATTTGCCAAGTGTTTGTGGTATTTGGTTTGGTGTTTAATTATACTAATTGATGCCAATATTATCTGATTTTTTAGCCTTTGGCTTTGATGTTATATCTAAAGTTCAGTATGATAATACTAAAAAACTAACATCCTACAGGTTAAGGCTTCATTTAGTGGGAGTTTATTATTTTTTTTTTTATTTTATAAAACACCATCAGTTTCAACATAGACTATCCAAAAAAATTTTACTTTTTAAAGGCAAAATTTTTTTTTTAAATAAATGAAAAAACTTCATACAAAGAGACCACTTTTTGTTGGCTAATTTTCTACCAGCAAAAGATAATAAAAAAACTTCACCAATAAAGCAATAAGTTGTTTTAATTAATTACTTTATTCACATTTACAATTAATTTCTAATATTTAATTCCTAATTTGAGAAATACAACTAACAACAACAAAATCAAGCCTTTTTCCCACTATGTGGGGTCGGCTACCATGAATCTTTGTTTCTCTATTGGGTCTCCCGAATTAAGAGTCTAATTCTCATTTAGATCTAATAAAGAAATGTCATTTCTTTTTTTTTTAGAATATTTCTCAACAAGTCTTTTTTAGGTCTATTCTTTACTTTCTTAATCATAGGTTATAATCTAATACATCTACTCTCCTACAACCGAGTCATCGGAAAGACAGCCTTTTATGCCAAAACACATCTAGGCGACTCTACTCTATCTTATTGCCCTGGAGCTACTCAATCTTTTTCAACATATTATGCTTATTTGTTTCTTGCTCTAAGAGTAAAGCACGCATCACCTGATGCCAATCTCATTCTCCTGCAACTACATTAACTTAATTATTATGCTCTCTTTTTATGGCAACGTTCTACGCCATATACGCATTCAGGTCTATCCACCATCTTACAGAATTTTACCTTTGCTTGAGTCGGTACTTTTTCTATCACACAAAACAAGCTGATGCATTCCTCATAATTCATTCATCCAACTTGAATTTCTAATTATATATCTCCATCTATTTAACCAATCACTCTAAACAATAGACCAAGTTATAAAAATGGTTTACTCTTATTAATGACTTCATCGCCTCAAGTCACAAAACCCCTAGAAAATACATTCCAAAATAAATTGATGAAAGCGTCATTAGAAGAAGAAATTCGTACCAAAATATATGATAATTTAAAATAATTAACAAAATTTATCTAAGAAAGAATCAAGGGTTTATGACATTTTTTATATACGACAGTGTTAGCATATCTATTTACATTTCAACTCACACCCTTCTTCTGCTAATGAATTCCTACATCTTAGATTAACACCTTGGGGATTTGCCTCGTGATGTTTCTGAAACATATTTTTGCAATTCTAAGTTGTTTATCGCTCATTGCACAAAAAATGCCTCAAAAGAAAGGAGCAATTCCATGATTAAAAGGATATAAGGAGCAAACATTGAGATAATTAGGTTCAAGAGGTACAGACAGAATATAACTAAGACAATTACTATAAATGTTTGCCAATTTAGAGTGACATAATCTAATCATTCAGAGGTGTCGAAAAATCCTGGACATTTGACCATCTCGTAAAGAGATGACAATATATCTTAATACAATGTACAAGTTGAACCAAAAATAACTATAAGATATCACTAGTTTGGAAGATGAAAGCTAAAAAAGTTTGCAGCAAAATGCAACATTTGGTTCTCCTTGTATCCACGTAGTGCCAATTTTCCTTTACCTCATTAAAACCTTATTATTCCCATTTCATCCTTTATACACTCTCAGCTATAAAGTTACTCTATGGGATACAAGTAAAAGAGCGAGCGATAGGCTTGCGCATGTAGGGGTGTCAATTTGGGTCAACGGGTCGGGTCGAGATCGGAACACCGAAAATGGACCACGACACATGTTGGGTTCAACCCGGAACCCAACAGTCAGGTTTCCGACCCGACCCGACCGATCAGGGTATGGGTCACCCGACAGACACGATTGACCCGAAGTTGACCTAAATTCTGACGTTTTGGGTGTCAAAATCGGTCAGTCAATATTTGAATTTTGGGTCTTCGTATAAAAAATGATTAAATATAAAATACGGGGTCATCTCGGGTTTCCAGATCATATAGGAGTTTTTGGCGCTTCGGTTGCTGGGTCAACCCAAACCAGACCCGGATTTTTATAAATCAGGTTGATTTGTTGATTCGAACTCCGACACCGTTCGGGTCCGGGTTGACCATAATCCCGATTTTTTCGTGTCGGGTTCAGGTCGTGTCAAAAGTGCACTCCACTAGAAAGCTAGGTAAGTAGGTATTCTTCATAGGTTTGCTCTCTGTTGTAAAACCAAAAAGAGCACACAATCTACAGGAATAAATAAGACCCTTTAACCTTTTTACCTAATGACTATGTTAATTTGCTTCAATTTGTTTAGTTGTTAAAAAAAGGAATGGTTAAACACTACTATGTTTTGAAGCCACTAATATGGATAAGTTAAATAAAATATCTGGGGACGCCTATGAATATAAGTGGGGGGGAAAATAGGGAAATGGTCAACTCGGCATATGGATGGTAAGCCTGGAAGAAAGATATGTTGGGAATACATTATTATTCAAACGAAGGTGAGGAAAAATTTAGATGAAAGAATCTCAATAAGATTCCTCAAAAAACTGGTATCCCACTTCAAAAATTCAATAACTTTCACCTTCAATTAATGCAATAAATGGAAAAGAGGACAATAAGGACCAATTAAGCACCAAAAAAAACTAATCTTCATTTACAACAATTATTATTATATTACTAGTAGATAGGTTGGCTAATATGTGGACTGCGATGGAAGCCAAGACCTACATCAGCCAAATCAAAATAACTCTAAACAAACTTATTGATTTGAAACAATTCGTTTGGAAACAGTTTCTAAAGAAAATTGAAAAAAAAACATTTGTCATTACAATGTTTCCTTATCCATGACATATTTGTATTGTTAAAACACCCTTTACTTTGCATTGTAAAAGTTCCCCTAGTTTTATATTAGTTAATAGACAATTTTACATATCTGAAGTTGCCAACAACCAATAAAAGGAATTATTCGTGCTTCATTATCAATTTAGAATGAATTTAAAAATTCATATTCATATTCCCCATAAATTTAAAGGCACTAACTTCGGTCATGTAGAATTTTAATTGAAAGTCCAATCTGAAATATGTGCAAAAGGAGAGATATATGATAACTTATCACAAAACAACATGTCACAAACCTTTCATTACGTCATCTTATACAGGTCGGAAAAATGATGGTGATCTCGGACATCATATTTTTCTCTTCTTGTCTCTTCTTCTACTTCTATCCACCATCTCTGGTCTCATATGGTGTCATCACGCACCTTGTCTCGTTTTCCCTCCTCTTATCCCGAATCTACTATCTCTATCCCTTCCCTATCCCTATGCCATCGCTATATCTTCTCCTTTTCCTCCCTCTGCTTTTGGAAGATCCTCTTTCATGATCTTGATAATCATGCTGCTAAGGGGAATATACATATTAGGAGATACAAATGCAAAAAAATATCATCAAACGAAAACTGTTTTGTAAAAGACATTGGTGGTCAATTTAGCATAACACTAGAGTTTACTTGATATATGGAAGTATTTTAAACACTCCATCTTCATTACAAAAAGTGTACTAAATCTCTGGCGACCTAAAAAACATATTAAAGGACTATTAGAAAAAATCTAATAACCACTAGACATTCAACAGCATTTTAAAACAAATCATTCTTCATGCACAACAAACACTAAAAATTTCTTTAAATACAAACAAAATTGATTTGTTCTCGAGTATGAAAAAATTAGCAAATTGTTCTAGCTATTAGAAAAAAAAAAAATGCTAAACCTTACATGGGGAGTAATACAATAAAAACATAGATTTGAAGGTTCATTTCCATTTTGGGTCACACAAACAAAACTATTCATGAAAACAAACATTTTAAAGCCTACATAAATGAAAAATAAATAAACTTCTTAATTCCTCATTATTTAATTTTAGCAGACATTTTGAATCATGATGAGGTATAACAACTAAGCACATGAAATTTTCAAATTATGCTCATTGAAAATAAAAAGGTACCATTATAATCATCTTCATCAACAGCCTTATAATCATTCAAGGATCAGTTTTAAGATCAGAATTTTTCTCTATGGCTCATTCCTCTTAAAACATGCATCTGTTTACTACTAAATGGATAGATTGTGTTCAACTTATTAGCCATGTTCTCTATGTGGCATACCCTTCAATCTTTACAAAACAAATGTGATTAATCCAACCCCTAAGCATTCTTGGATGTAATTTCAAGCACTTAAAACGATCTAAACAATGACAAATCAATCTTTTAAGATCTACCCAAATTTTCTTGTCTATATGATATTCGGAGATTTAAAAAAAAAACTAGTTTTTTTTTCTTTCTTCGTATTCATCTAGCATTGCTATTTCATTATATAGTGTATCTGTTTGTTCACGAGATTACTTTCCATCCCAACGATCTGTTGCACTGATTGAATAATAAAAAATTTCCCTTGAGCATAAGTTATTCATATTTCGATCATCACTCGTGGTCTCCTCTCCATGTTTAACCATCCAAATATTATAAATTATCATACGTAATGATCCTTCAATATTTATATAGGCCAATGATAACCTAAAAAGGCCCTCCAAGAGATAAACTTACAAAGAGTTACTAACAGCTAGCAAAGATTACATCAAACTGTTGACTGCCAAAACTTAACCTTCATATAATTTCACGGTTGTTCATTCTTTTGAAAAAACGAGAAGGAATCAAATGAAGCGGGAAAGATTGATGAGGGGTTAGTAGAAGTGAGAAAAACTGGAAAAAATTCCGATCCCAGCGGTTATCGAAGCCACTGTCGCGGTTGGAGGAGAAGAGACACCCATTAGTCCTGGTAGTATCGTCTTCGTAGCGTTCCTCTAAATCAGCCATACTTATCTATCCTCTCCTCTTCTCAGCATCGTTTTCTACGCTTGTGCTCCAAGGTTTAGGCCATACTATGTACGGCCCGGTTTAAAAATATAAACATATCTGCTCTCTCTAACCTTTTGTCTTTCGGCTGTTTTGCTAATTTTAAAAATTATATTGTTTTTTAAATATTGAGATTAATTAGGATGCACTTTCAAATACTATACATATTTATTGATGTAGATATTATATATATTGCGTTTCACTTATATTTTACGCATATTAAGGCTTGTTTAGGGACGGCTTTTTTATTGCTTCTAAAAATGGAAGGTTTTGTACAAATATTTTTAATTTTGTACTAAACTCCTTTTAGAATGCAATAAAAAAGCCGTCCCAACGAAGCCATAGTATGTACATATAAAGCAGTTCTTATTGATTTATTAGCAACTGTGTTTGGAGCTTCAAATAAGAAAGTTTTGGGTTCTAGTCTCACGTATTGTGTTGTGTGTGGTTTGGTATGATGCCTCTAATTTCCCAAAAATAAAGTATGTAACATTAACAAGCAGTTGCTATGTGTTAAATGGGTTTGGGTGGTGTTTTTAGTATTTGATAATTTATTGGCGAGATAATGGATTGAAGGTAGTCGACCGTACAATAATGACTAAAGGCGTCGATTTGACAATGGATGGAGGGGAAAGGCTAGCTGATGGAGGTTTTAGAGGACAATTGTGATAGTGCGTGTAAAATCAACAATGTGATGTGGGAGGGTGAAGGTCATTTGTTGTGAGTCTTTCTCTGCTTTTGATTGATTTTGACAACATTTCAAATTAACATATATTTTGGTATTCCAATATCAAATGCTCAAAATAAGAATTAAATTTATACAACACATCAAGCATTTGGTCCCATTACGTGGGGTAGGCTACATGAATCTTTTTTCCTATTGTGTCATTGTTTTAAAGGTAAAATTCTCATTTTAAATCAATAAAGAAAGATTAATTTCAAATATGTTCTTATACCAGTCTTTTAGGTTATCTATCTACATTTTTAACATAAGTATAAATCTAATATTCACACTTTTCTAAACGGGTATCGATAAGGTTGCAGTTTTATTGTGATAAACCATCTAAGGCGACTCTCTTTAGATTTATCTTCCACTGGCTCTCCTCTCCCAACCTTTTTAGTATATGCTCATTTTGTATCATAATCTCTAAGGGTTAAAGTAAGCCATCCCACGTGTAGCATCTCTCATTTGAGCAACACTTAACCTTAGTATTATGCTTCTCTTTTAATAATTCGTGTACCAAAAGCATTGCAGGTCTCATCACACATTTTATAGAATTTCTTCTTAAGTTGAGCGGGATTACTTCTTCTATCACACAACAAGCTGGTTGCATTCCTCCATTTCAACCATCCAACTTGATTCTACTGATTATATTCTTCATTTCACCTATCACTCTGAACGATAATATCCTAAATAATATATAAAATTTGTGCCTTATTATTTACTTGATCGCCCAAAGTTATATCTCTTCACTTATGTCTTTTTACTACTAAAATTACACTCATATATTCGATTTTTAGATATACTCAAGAAACCCCTTTAGACTCAATATATATATATATAATTATTACAGCATACAACTCATTAATAATTTGATTTCAACATATTATTATTTGTATTATTATATATTAAGTATCTTTCTAGTAATAAAAATAACAATAATGGGCAATATTAAAAGGTTGTCGAGTATGGGCAATATGAAATTAAAATTTTCAAGATGGCAACGAGTGGCATGCCCATTCTAATTATTTCTATATAAAAGATATGATCCGGCATCAAAAATCATCTTGGTTTAGAGTGAATCTAAATGCAAAATTTTGGTACTCTTAATTGCCCTCACATATTTTCTGTAGTTAAATTTGAGTAATTTTAAAATATTTAAAAGGCTTATATATACTATATATATATACGATATATTTATATATTATTATTACAATCATGCGTGTAAAAAGATTAATATCTTTTAATTATAATTTTTTAAAAGTTTCATGATGTCAGTGCTTCGATCGAGGCAAAAAAAAGCAGGAAAATTTGATTTTGAAGTTTTTAAAATTGCTTGAATATTGCTGATAGAAGCATTCATGAGGCTCTAAAAATTGTAAAAATTTGTTCAAAAACCATAGAAGAATAAATTAAACTTTTAAAATCCGGAAATCAATAAAAGAACAACGAAATAGACAATTTAGAGAAATTCATTTTTTTTACAATATCATGGCATCCATTTGTTAAGTTGTTCGACCTACAGAATTAAATTTTTATATAAAGTTTGGCTTACAAATAATTTTACTACATATTAAATCAGGCAAGACTAGAAGGTTTTAGATAACCATATTATTTAGAAAATTAGGATTTTTCAATGCTGCTGTATTTGTGAAACAAATTTTCATATTTTTGTTGTGTTGCCCAATAAATTCTCCAAAAAAAAAGAAAAAAAAAGTAGAGGTCATATGCCATAAAACTTTCAAGTAAAATGATATTGCATATAATATCATATTCCCAAGAATCCTCATAGGATTTAGATTCCAAATCACTAAAGTTTATTTTTAATAAACACAATATACATAGTTCTATACAAATTTGTGGATATGATTAACCTTGCAAGATAAGAAACAAGATATTTGACTAGCTATATTATTCTTATGGGTTTTTTTTTTTATTTAATTCTTAAGCCAAATTTAAAGTAGATTCGTCAAAATTTTGCCACATAGTTATGAGTTTCGCTATGTTTGCTCGGGACAATGGAGGAGACTACTAATACTTACATCATGCCTAAGAAAACATCCTTTATTTATGAAAAGCATTTACATTTATATATGAGTATCATATGTTCTCAAATTTTTATATTTGGGAAGTACAGGTTGGCGGTGGTTGGGAGACACTCTAAGTTTATCAGTTTAATTTGAAGGATTGAATGCCATTTCATAGATATGATTACTGTAAAATCAGAAGTTGACAAGAATTGGTAAATGGCCAGTCAAGAATGAATAGTAGATCTATGAAAAGAAGGGAAATATACAATTTGTTATATAAAGAAAAAGGGCAATAAAGCAAGCACAGGCTAATTTTGGGGATAATGATTAACAAGCATTTGCGTGCTAATAAAGGTTTATCATATTTAAGAATTTATTCTCTGGAAAAAAGAATGAGAAGGCAATAAAACGGCTCTCTATTTCTTCTGTCTAGCTATAGTAGCATTGTGGCTGCTCGTTTATCTTGCACAATGATTTTGGCAAGGTATTTTATTTTGTGTAGATTTTGGCTATTGATAAAGTTGGCTGTTAGTGTGGGATTGTGATATGACTCGAAGGCATTCCTGTAGATGAGAAGCTTTGTTGCAGTATAATCTTGAAGAGGAAGAGCTTCTTGATCTTTATTAGATGAGAGGAAAGAGAGCGAGAGAAGGGAGAAGGGTTTTGGAGGAAATAAAAACTAACTTATTCAAATTCCCCACCATCAAAACTCTACTAAGCACTTGCCATACTTATTATACAAATTAATTTGGGGGCAAAATAAGAGACCCTAATAAAACACATTATATCTAGATCAAATCATCAACAATCTCCATCTTGTTCTGATCATAATTGTTTGGATTGTGGGGTAAGGAAGAAGAAGCTTACTCTGTAGCTTCTTGGAAGTGAGGGGAGGTAGATAGATGAGCAGGAGGGGTTTTGGCGGGAAAACTATATTTAAAGCTTTATTCGATTTTATCCCATTAAACGCCTTCACAAGGCCACCCTGCTTTATATAATATAATTAGAGGGAAAAAAATAGTAATTATTGAACTAAACATTTACTTCAGATCAAATTACTTAACAGTCCTCCACCTTGATTTGGTTTTTCAATGTTATATACATAATGAATACTTTCCTTGTTTCCCTGTCTAGACTGAGGCTTCTTCACATTGACTATGTCCAAGAAATGGCCATCTATGCTTACACCCGTGTTAGCCCATTGGCCTACATACCTTGTATTAGATATGTGTGTTGTGTGATGTGCGCGGGTGTATTATATATATGTATGACACTTTACCTTTCAAGAAAAGCCAATTCATTGACTCATTGGTATGCTTCATGAGTTAATTTATTAACAAGAATTGTACTTGAGCGCAAATTATTGAGATAAATTAAGACTTAGTTTGGGATAGCTTTCTTACTAATTCTTAGTTGCTCTTGTAACGTCCAGATTCAATATGTGAAAGGATTCATCTGACAATTCTTTTTCCATATTATTATTTTCTTCTCTTTTTCTTCTCGTCAGATCAATACTGTCATCCTAGAGATAATTGCATTACAGGAAAGAAATACAAACATCTACTCTAACAACATATCAACTCTATCACATGTCACTATAGAGAGTCCAAAAGGAATATGTTACTATTAGCATACGGTTACAAAACAAAAAGCTATCAAGGGCTACAAAAAACACATAGATACAGCGATCGACGAGAAGCTTCACGGGGAGGCTCTGCCATGATATATTAACACATATAAGAGCTTAAATAGCCCAACAGGTCACCAAGCCTACACTGAAATATAATGCAACGACATAGAAAACATATATGCTGGTCAATCAAATTCGCTTAATATCCGATCAGTCGTTCAGGTTCAATGAGTCAATGCAGTTACGGGAAATCAATACAGGAACAGAATTCAATAAAACTCTAATTGAATCATGTATGAGAATCCATATAAGCTCAAGAGTATCATGCGTGTAGCAAATCTCTACCAATCATGTATCATTAGCTATCGATACCTCTATCTCATCATCAATTCAGGATCGGCCTATGGCATCTTAATCTATCGTATCTAGTCTATGAACACTCAGTCTAAATTAATAGAATGGAATCGTATCTGCACATACACTCGTGCAAATCAATCTATCGTTCAATTCTCACTTACTTCTGTCAGTAGGCAGCGACGTATGTATCAATTCCATAAAAGAGGACAATCCATTGTCGATCACGAATCGAAGCTACATAGTGAAAACCGCGTGACATCAATTCAGTAAAACTGTTAACTTCCGGCATAATATATCCATCGGCTCAATAATCCCAATAAACGTTCAAATAATACAAGCGAAATAGCATGATCGATACAATCGGCAAAACTATTTGATTTCAATCAATGCATTAAATGATACCAAACTATACACATCAAATCGTTAAATTCCTTAAACAATCAATCCAATCAATCAATGATCGGTACTATGAATCAAGTATCAGTCGGATCTATAGTATCAGTACCCGATATCAGTAGTATCAATTCATGTCCAGTGAATCAATAATCCACTATATCGATGATCAATAATGTCGGTATCTTATATCCACAAATCATATACCACATCCATTCCATAGCGGTGTCGGTATCCATGATCAATACAAACATCCATCCTATCCATAGCACGGGTCGGTATCCAGTGACAAAGGGTACGGTATGCCAATATCAATGAAATCGTACAGTACGATAAATCCGTGTATCCATAAATCCGTCAATAACAATACCAATCAGTAATAAGTTCATTCAATACTATATCCGTCAAATTCCTAATATCAATAAAGGAATCAGAAATAAATAGATCAATGGCATATCAGGAAATCCATTACAAAATGCAATATTTCACATATGCAATTTCATACAATGGTTTATCTGAACATAGTACAAAAATGGCTATTATCATAGGTGCTGTATGTAGGAAAATCCATAGTGCTGTTGAGAATCCATATTGCTGTTGTAGAATCCATATGTTGGTTATCATAAAGTGTCGTCACTCTGTGCCCGTCGGCCCGCACAGATCGGTGATATTAATACTCCTTATGCTCCCATATCGTTATATCGATAATCATATGGTTTAAAGGAAAGCCTCGGCCCACCCATCCTGTACAGGGTCAAGTCAAATCTCCAACTCACGTTCAAACCAGGTTCACTCTTGTCTTTCAGCATCATAATCAGATAGTCACATTCATATGGCATTTCAAACATAATTCGGGAGATCGGAAATCGTTAGGAAATCCTGCGACCACAACGGCAAGTATGTTTACAGATTTAACCAAAATTCATCAAAACAAAATTTACCAAATTAAACAGACGTGCACACAACATTATAGATTTTATTCTACTGAATCAAATCATATAAACATCCTGTATTTTTCTATTCGTCAAAATCGCTCAGAAACCCAAAAAACGGGTTAGTTCGTGTACAGAAAATACTCAAAAGTGTAGAAAAATCATATCAATATACATATTAAAACGTTGTGCGGTTGTGAAAGTTTCGTCAATACAAAGGTGCGGTTTTTCGGTAACGAAAACACAAATCTGAGCACAAAACGCCAAAACTCAACACTCTTCGAAACAAGGAAATACGGATTCAGAGTCCTTACCATGAGATAAAACACTTTTCCCAAACACGGCGTCGAGGACGTAAACGCGCTCCGCGGCCTCAAAATGAAAACTTTTCATTCGGCTTTCCTTCCTCTTTATCCTCTCCTAGTATATTTTGATTTTTTTAAAATTTTTTTCTCTCTCCTCAAACGAGCTGATTTCCTTATATCATAAGCCATATCCGGCCGCCGATCCACCAAATCGTCAGGGCGATGAGAACAAATTTCCAATCGTCCAGGCGATTCCTCAGGACGAATTAATTTCGATTTTGCTCTCGGGATTCTGGTCGTATTGATCGTCCCAGGACGATTTCCAAAATCGGACTGAACGATTCACAGTGCAGAAAAATCAGCTGTTATTATGCATCAGGATCATGGTCCTGGACGAGTCTCAATATGTACCGGCACGATCCTGGGAGAAAACTCAAATCTGAGGAAGGCAAATCAAAAGGAACAAGCTCTCACAGCTCTTTAGTACAAAAAATTAAAAAAAAAAAATTATACTTAAAAACTGCATTAAATGTAGTAAAAAAGTTATCCCAAACAAAGCCTAAGTAGGATACCATATAGCATTTGGAGCTATGAATTCCTAGCATCTGCTAATAAATAGTGCGATTACAAGGATGTTGTAAATACTCCTGTTGCATAGTGGGTTGCATGTGAATTCTATAATAGGTATTAAGTGATTTGATTGGCAAAATATATACATAGTTCATGCTAAGAGAATGTGTATTTTGGGAAAGTATTAGGTGATATAGGTTTGATTCTGGATAACTTTACTTACTACTTTCTATATATTTTTAGTACAAATTTTTCTTCATTTAGGAATTTTTTGCACTAGAAAATATTTTTAATAAATAGTAAGTAAACTATTCCCAAACGAAGCAAAAAATTTTCTAATAAGATTTACTAGGGGAAGGTCCTGAGAGGCATCTCTAGATTGACCGGAGAGGATCTCTGGTGAGGATATACAGAGAATTTCTAAAGAGCAAGAAAAATCCAGTGCTTATCTTAATTTTTCATATGACTGGTCCTTGTCTATGTTGTATTAAAAGTAATTTTAATGATACTGTCTTTGAAAAATGTCCTCAATTCACACATTTTACAGTCTTCTAGAATGCTCATCCATCTCCTGCAAGATCCCACATCTTGTTATCATCTTTCATATAAATTGGGATCTTTCTTGGTAGAAGACAAAAGTTTGTGCGCACATAAACTAAGCTTCAGTATGTTGCAGAATAATTTTGATCCTTATCATTAATTGAATGACTAAGTTCTCCAATTTAACTCACAAAAAGAGGAGGAAACATGACCAAAAAGTTTTATGACAATTATTTGAAGTAGAGGTGGTGAAGCTCCATCATTCAACCACTAAATCTTTGGATCCATCATCCACCTATCAAATAAAAATTCTTGATCTTCCAAATCCTATAGATATCCAAAAAAATTTGACAAGCTCTGCATTCATCATTTTGTCTCTCCTCTTTTGGAAAATAATATTTCAAAACATGCCAATCTAATATTTGAAAATTCTAAATCTTTCTGTGAGGAAATATGTTGAGATCATATTAAAATAATTCTTTACTTGAATACCTTCCAAGAATATAAAAAAGAGGTAATTACTATTTTACAAAATGATAATTCATTATTAAAAAAATATCAAAATTTGTCTTGAATTTAAAAAATCTAAAGGCATCTTACTTTGCCCCATCTATTCTCCAAAATAGTATAAACAATACTTCAAAAACTTGAATCATTATCATTTGACTTTCTTTCTTGTCTATATATTAATTTCTTTCACTTTAGCCAAAATTAAATCTCACATCTCATAAATCAAGTGTAGTATACAAACAACAAATTCTAAATTTCACATTCCTTCCAGTAATCGGATTACAAACTGAAGCAATAGTCAAAGCCTCACAATTATACCAAAATAATAAAGTCAATAACAGGAGTAGAAACAAAATGTTGAACGCAACAAATTTAAACATCCTTGTGTTGCAACCATCAAATGGGCTTTACTTCAATACTCCTCAAACTACTATCTATTGCATTTGGCAAACTAAATCACATACCTCATCATTTTACAAGGATAATGTTAGATTTCATATTTGCAACGAAATATATTCCAATATTTTAACAGCACAATGCACAAAGCAAAGAGCTAGGCGTTATTCTGCTTCAAAGGGAAAAACAAGAGTCAAAGTAGAATTTATCTTTTGAAGTGCAAGCTTCAAAAAATTTCAAATCGCAAGCATACTTACAGTGGAAGACTTACAAGCCACATTTTTTGAAGCAAAACCAAATGGGTATTAATATGAGCGTGTACTAAATTAAGTAGAATAATAGAAAAACAACCAATAAGAATTAAATAATACATAGGATATACTACATCCCTCAAGAAGCATGCATACTTAAAGTAGCAGTGAACAGGATCGTCCTAAAAGAAAGGCAGAAGAATAAAAGAGATCATCAAACAAACTCCAAAAAAGTATCAGCATGAAAAAACAAAAAATAAAAAGAGTTAAGTTTCACCAGCATTTACAGGCAAAAAAAAGTCATTGCTTCGAAGTCAGACTCACCAAAAGAATATAAACTCAGTGAAGCTGAGAAAATCCATTAATAACAAAACGAGCATATAAGAACAACTTAAGAATTAAAAAAAACAACTTAAGTATGGCAACTATTATGAAAGTAGTTTTATTTGAAGCGTCCTCTTGGATTACTTGATCCTTTAAAAGCGAATCAAGTTTCCACATCTTCAAAACGCAGTTATATTCTACCTAGCATTTTAGGGTAAAACAAAAAAATTCTGTGCCTTTAATTCAATTCAAGTCGAAAGATTACAATGTAGTGCACTCTTAAGAACACTGAAATAGCCTGGCATAGTATGTTCTGCATCTAGAGCCAACGAAAAAATGCGAAGCATGCTTGAAAATGTTGCATCAAGCAGGACGTGGAAAAAAAATAAAACAAGGCGGTATTAAAAGGTGCAAACCTGCTCATTAGCGCTAGGGGCAAGACCTCCAACATAGACTCGCCGAGCATGCCGAGTTGCCTAAAAGTTTCAAAAGTTTACACAGTGTCAACAACATAATGAATGTTGCACGAATAGGATTATACCTGTTGGGTCATAGCTTGAACTGGCATTACTGGAAGAGAAAACTACATGAAAAAGACAACAAGCATTACATACTAATAAAATTATATTACATTCACACCAACTGTTAAAGATAAAAATAAACACAGGAAGCTTTGCTTGATGAGAGAATTAACCTGTCCAGGTGTTAAAGGAAAGATATTTGGGAACATCCCAGGAACAGCAGTCGGTGCAACAGGTACCTGGCCTATAAAATACATTAAATGCCACGACAGGAAAATCATACTTACCATCCACAATAGAACAAAGATAGAAGCAGAATGAGCTTTGTAGGTCTTGCTGATAACAAATTTTTGCTGTCTTCAAACAAGAAGTCATTAGAAAAGAGAATGCTAGTTAAGTACTGGAGGATGTACACATAAAGACTACCAAAAGGAAATAGTTGCTGATAGTAGATGAACAGATCCATCAAACCGATGTATTGATTCCTCCTTGTACAAAAAAGCTACAGTAGTCGGCTCACGCCCAGTGGCAGCACAGTCGGACAAGTAGCCCAACATTGCCTTCTTACAACCAGAATTATATACAAAACAAACAAACAACAACCAAAACAAAAGAACCAAATTCTGCTCAGTTTCCGCTTAAAAAAAGCACAATAAGAAAAAACAAATCAATCAGACAAATTAATCTTATCTAAAATCCTGATAGCCAAAGAAACACTACGCTTAAAATAATAAATAACTATAGCTGCGCAGGCAAAATCAAGAACATTGAAACAAATGTCCTCATTAGCTATCAGTTTATAGAATGCACTCACAAAAGAAAACCATATCATAAACAAATGGGAGACTTACCTGGTACTGGTGCAGCAGGTATCATAAGAGGTCCAGAAGGTGCCATGTCAAAACCACTAACACGCTTGCTGCACAGAAAGAGTAAATTTAGATGATAACTTTTAAAAACTCCTAAGAGCAATGCAAGGAGAAAAAACAGGAGAGATCTAAGAAATGGAACAGCTTTCACATTTTATATCATAAATTAATATTTAAAATTAAAGGAAAATGACTTCAGATGCAATTGACATCGCATGGATGATGCCCAATCATCTCAAGTGGATGATGCACAGACACGGATACGACACGACACGGACTCGGGACACGTCAATTATTAAAAATATAGGGCACAGACATGGGTTGGAGTGTCGGACACAATATTCATATTTTTATATTATAAAAAAAATTTATAAAAATAAATAAGTATATTATTAAAATAATTTAAAAATAATAAGTTATTTAACCAGAATTTATGCTTAAAGTAATTAATATTAGGATGTCAAGAGCTGGACATCGATATCGTGTATCAGGCATCGAGAGAGGAGACGACAATGCCGTCGAGAGTTGAACATTGATGTTATGCAGTAAATATTGGGTGTCGAAGTCAAGAGGGCGTTTGTAGTCAATGTTGAGAGGACATTGGTCATCGATGTTAAGACGACGTTGGACAAAGATGAGCTATCAAGTTGTGGGTGTAAAAATTGTTAGCTTCGAGCATCAATGTCAAGACAATGCCAAACTTTGATATTGAGATGATTTTGAAATGTCGATGTTGTAATAACCCCAGACATCATTGTTGAGATGACATTGGGTGTTATTGAGATGACATTGGGCATTGTTGTGAAACCAAAGTTGCAACCCACCAAAAAAAAAAAAAAAATATTCAATGAATGAGGTATTGAGCGCGGGCGATTGATTTAGTGTTTTGGATAAGAAATAAGAAATTTAATTTTATATTTTAAATAAATAAAAAATGTAAACAAGAATTTATATTTTAAATATCATCTATTATTGTTAAAAATCATTTAAAAGAGTTAAAAATTAAGTGGGTAGACTTATGAAGCTATATTGTGACAATGAGTAAATAATAAATATCACTCATAATCCAATTCAGTACAACAGACGAAAACAAATTGAATTGATAAATATTTCATCAAGGTAAAGCTAGATGGTCTAAACTGCATATCCTATGTATCCTCAAAAAATAAATTTGCTGATGTTTCTACCAAGAGACTCAATAGTGCAAGCTTTTATGAAAATATTTTCAAGCTCGGAAGATATCTATTATTCAACTTAAGAGGGAGTTAGAAAGCATTAAATCTCAAAAGGAAGCCCAACAGATACAAAGGAGCCTCAAAAGGGATTCCAACTAAATTACAAATCTCGATAATCCCAGCAAGCATATGGAAGGCACAACAAACTCATACAACAGCCCAAGGAATATTTCTAATTGAATAAAACTCTAAAATTAATTTTCATACACATTAGAAAGGTGCTTCATATACATCAGGTAGGCTTTTACACATCATTCAAACAAGGATATCTTGGTATAATATTTCTTTTCTATTTTCGTGTAGGATAGTTTCTTTTTTTTCCCTTTCTATAGTAGTCAATATATAGTGCCATGTATCTGCACTTTTGAATAAATGAGGAGAGAATAACATTCCAGGCCTTTTCTTTATCAAAAATTTTCCCGTAGTTACATTTAAGACAAACGTTGCACGAAAATATACATTTTCAAAGGCTAATACTCATTTATAGCATCCACATTGTAGTCCTATTGAATTTAACTTAAAATTTTGAGTCATGTCAGAAGACTTTTAAGTTAAAATAGGAACCCACAAATGCACATGCATACAATATCAAGTATATTGCTCAATTTTTTTTGTTTCAAATCCCTTAACCCGCACACCCCCAAACCGCAAAAAAAGGGAAAAAAAAACGAGCAAATGCAGAATGAATGCTTGGGAATCAAAGCTGGTGGATATTGAGCCTACTTGTTACATACCAGCAATACTTCAATAATAAAGAAAGACTCAATAAGCTGATAGGAAATACTTGAGTTCGCAAGTAACCCTAAGGTAATACTTGAGTTCGCAAGCAATCCTAATCCAAACCAGTGGAAATTTAACAGCGAAACTGCTGTCCACAGCAGTTTAACAGCAGCTAACACAGAAAATCTGAGAGAAAACGCTGTAGAACTCGTAGGGAAACGAAGCAAACACTTTTATTTCAATTGAAGATGAAAAGCACTTGCAAGATACAACTTTCCTTCAATTCGAGATGAAGGAAAAACTCTCCAACGATCTCCGGCAAAGCCAAGAGCCCAAGAACGCCAAACCCTAGATCTCAAAATAATTCAAATTCAAGATAATCTAAATCCCTCAAAAACTCCTAATTAAAGACAAAGGAATATTTCAAAATACCTAAACAGCCCTTAGTTCAAATAATTTCCCTCCTAATCTTGCATTGAGCCCATGGTGGGCTCCACAAGGCTTCCGCCCAAACCAGGAGTTCCGCCTGGTCTATTCCGGAATAGACCCGGACCGGCCCCTCCTGGACCGGTCCAGCCGGCCCCTCTGGGCCGGCATAACATTACCGCCCTCCCAAAGAATCACCTTGTCCTCAAGGTGAAAATCAGGGAACTGCTGTTTCATCCTCCCGTATGGCTCCCACGTAGCCTCGTAATCAGGAAGGTTCTTCCACTGGATCAACACTTAGTTTTATCTTCTTTCTGGCGAACACCTTTTAGCTCCATAGGTTCTAGAATCACCTCTAACTCCTCAGTCAGGGTCGCTGGTAGCTCGGAATTGGCGGTGTACTCCCCAATGGCTTTTCTTAATTGTGACACGTGAAAAACTGGATGTATAGTTGCCGATGGAGGTAGTTTCAATCTGTATGCTACTATCCCAATCTTCTCCAGCACTTCATATGGCCCAAAGTACCTTGGAGCCAGCTTTTCATTCCTCATGTTGGCGACTATCTTCTGTCTATATGGTCGGAGCTTCAGAAACACCCTCTCCCCTGCTGCAAACTGTATGTCCTTCCAATGCCCATCCGCTTGCTTCTTCATAATTTGTTGTGCTCTCAGCAGATGCCTCTTTAGCTCTTCAAGTACTCGGTCTCTCTCCTCCAAGTACCCTTCTACTGACGAAACAGGGTGACTGCTACTCTCAAAATGCACCAAGTGTGGGGGATCTCTTCCGTACAACACCTTGAAGGGGTCATCTATGAAGCAGAATGAAACGATGTGTTGTACCAATATTCTGACCAGGATAGCCACTTAGCCCATAGCTTGGGAGTTTCTGACACAAAACACCTCAGGTACGTCTCCAAGCTCCTGTTGACTACTTCTGTCTGGCCATCCGTCTACGGGTGGTAAGCTGTACTCCTTTTTAGAATTGTCCCTTGTAATCTGAACAACTCTTTCCAGAAATGGCTGAGAAACACCTTATCCCTATCTGATACGATTGCCTCTGGTACTCCGTGCAGTCTGATTACTTCCCTGATGAATGCTGAAGCTACTGTCACTGCGGTTTAGGGGTGTCTAAGTGGAATGAAGTGCGCATATTTGCTCAGTCGGTTCACCACTACCAGTATCACTGTGAATCCTTCTGAGCAGGGCAGCCCATCTATAAAATCCATAGATATCTCCTCCCACACTCTCCCGGTAGAGCCAATGGTTGCAGTAGTCTTCCTGGAGACATGGCCATATACTTATTCCTTTGACAGATCTCGCAACTTGCTACCATCTCCTCAACATCCTTGTGCATCCCCTTCCAGTACAGCTCTGCTGCTAACCTCCTGTATGTCTTTTGCACCCCGGAGTGACCTCTCACAGCACTTCCATGAAATTCCTGGAGTAAATTTGGGATGTGGATCGAAGTTTGGGGCATCACGAATCTCCCTTGGTAAAGCAGTTTGTCCCCTTCCAATGAGTACCCCTGGTGGCTCTCTTTTTCTTTCAGTAGATCTGACCTTATCTTTCTCAGTCCTTCATCTCTCGTGCTTTCTTCTCGGATGGCTTCCCAATCCAGCATTAAAAGAACAGACAGTGCCACTGTCTGCAACTCCCCCATACATCTGGACAAGGCATTTGCCGCCTTGTTCTCCACCCCCGGCCGATACTGAATCTCAAAGTCGTACCCAAGTAACTTGGACAGCCACCTCTGATGCTCTTCCGTCACCATGCGTTGTTCCAACAAGTACTTCAGGCTTCTTTGATCTGTCCTGACAATGAAATGCCTCCCCAGTAGGTAGGGTCGCCACTTCTGGATGGCCAAAACGATGGCCATTAATTCTCTTTCATATACTGATTTCAGCCTGGCTCTGGCAGTCAACACCTGGCTTAAATAAGCGATGGGCCTACAACTCTGCATAAGAACTGCTCCCAGCCCATAGCCTGATGCATCTGTCTCGACAATGAAGCTCTGAGTGAAGTCTGGCAAAGCTAAAACCGGCACCGTCGTCATCGCCTTCTTCAAGTTCTCAAACGTTGATGTGGCCATTTCCCCCCATAAGAAACCATCCTTCTTCAGCTGTTCCGTGAGTGGCCACGCTATAGTGTTGTATCCTTTCACAAACCTTCTGTAGTAACCTGTTAGTCCTAGGAATCCCCTCAACTCCTTCAGGTTCTTTGGCACTGGCCACTTGAGCATTGCCTTAATTTTGGACTGATCTGCTGCTACCCCCGTCTTTCGATACCACGTGGCCCAAGTAGTCTACACTGGTTTGTGCAAAGTTACATTTCTTTAAATTAGCCCTCAGCTGGTGCTCTTGTAGTACCTCTAAAACCCTTTTCAAATTCTCCCAGTGTTCTTCCTCTGTCTTGCTATAGATCAGGATGTCGTAAAAAAATACCAGCACAAATCGTCTTAGAAAAGGTTTGAAAACCTCATTCATCAGGGCCTGGAATGTAGCGGGGGCATTGGTGAACCAAATGGCATCACTAGGAACTCATAATGTCCTTCATGAGTTCTAAAAGCCGTCTTGGGTACATCTTCCTTCTTCATCCGGATCTGATGGTAGCCCGACTTCAAGTCTATTTTGTTGAAGATCACTGTCCCACTCAATTCGTCTAATAGTTCATCGATGACTGGTATGGGAAATTTGTCAGGTACAGTCTCCTTGTTGAGCGCTCGGTAATCTACACAAAATCGCCAGCTGTCATCCTTCTTTTTCACCAACAAAACGACACTAGAGAAAGGGCTGATGCTGGGTCTGATGATCTCTGCCTCCAACATCTCTCTGATCAACCGTTCAATTTCATCTTTCTGGAACTGAGGGTAACGATAAGGACGTACATTGATGGGTGCAATGCCTTCCTTCAACACAATAGCATGCTCTCGCTCCCTCTGCGGTGGTAATCCCTGAGGTGGTTGAAACAACTACTGGAACTGCTGAATCAACGGTTGAACAGAGAGGGGTATGTCTCCTCCCTCTTCTATTCTTGCTCCCTCCAGACTGTGCAATTCCACCAAATAGCCTCCTCCTTCCTCCTGAATGGTCCTGATTAGGGATTTGAGAGAAACCCCGACCTTGGTCAGCCCCGCATCCCCTTGAATTCTTCTCTTTCTCCCTCCAATCATTAGTTCCATCCTCAGTGTACCCCAATTGATCTTAGTCTCCCCCAAAGTCTGCAGCCACTTTATCCCCAGGATGACATCAGTACTCCCCAATTCTAAAGGAAGAAAATCTTCCCTCACTTGTAGCCCTTGGATGGTCAAGACCACTCCCCTGCAAACCCCTCTTCCCATCTCCACCTTCCCCGTGCCCATCATCACCCCATAGCCTCCGGTATCGACTAGTTCCATTCCAATCTGGTCAACGATCTGGGTGGAAATGAAATTGTGGGTTGCCCCACTATCGATCAACACAACCACCTCGCGGTCAGCTATCTCTCCTCTCACTTTCATAGTGTGACTCGGGGTGAATCCCACTACAGAGTTGAGGGAGACTTCTGCCACATCCAGGTGCAACTTCTACTCCTCTTCAGTCCTGCTCCCACCTCCCTCCTCGTCTTCCTCGTCTTCACAGACTAGGAGAACTTGAAGAGTTCGGTCCTTGCATCTATGCCCCGGCATGTACTTCTCATCACAACGGAAGCACACCCCCTTTGCTCTCTTTTCTTGCATCTCCTTCTCTGTCAGCCTCTTGAATTGTCCCCCATTTCCTCCACCAGATCTCTCCTTGGGCACCTCCCTCTGGTTCCCTCGGGCTACCCCTTTGGAGGGTAATACAGCAGTAGTCATCTTGTACGATCCCCCTGAGTAGTTGCTTCGAGCTCCTCTTTCGGATCTCTTCTGATCTTCCACCAATTGTGCAAGCTCCATAGCCTTGCCTAAGTTCCTTGGCTCCAGCACTCTGACAGCTGTTCGTATCTCCGGTTTGAGCCCCTTCATGAAATTCCCCTCCAGGGCCGATTCTGAGATGTGATCCAAACGGCTAGCCAAGTACTCGAATCTGTCCCGATAGTCAGCCATGGTCCCCTCCTGAGTCAGAGCAAAGAACTGCTCATAGAAGTCTCCTCCCCCATCGGCTCGGAAATGACCTAATAAACAATCCTTGAACTCTCTCCAGTTCCTGATAGGCTCTCTCATGTCTCGCCACTGATACCATGCCAACGCCTTCCCTTCCAGACACAATCCTGCTATCGTCAGCTTCTCATCATCTGTCAACCCGTTGACTGCAAAGTAACGCTCTACCTTGTATATCCAGCCATAGCCATCTTCACCCTCAAAGATGGGCATATTCAACTTCCTCACCTTTGGATCCCTTCCATTACCCCGGTACTCTCCATAACCTCCCATTCCTCGAAGAGGAGGTGCTCCCCAAGTGTCCCGGTCCTCCCTCCGACGATGGTATCCAAATCCGTCGTCATATTCCCCTCTTCCCCTTTCAAAATCAGCACCTCGACGCTGAAATTCTTCTCTTCTTCCGCCAAAATCTGCACTTCCATCATATTCCCCTCTCCTGCCTTCAAAATCAGCACCTCGACGCTGAAAATCAGCACATCGGCGCTGAAATTCCTCTCTTCTTCCGCTAAAATCAGCACATATTCGATCATTTCCCATGCTCATCTCTTCTCTAGAAAGTGGCTCTAGAGGTGGCATGTCGTCTTCTCCCTCAAGGATCTCTACATCCGGATTCCTCCTCCCCCTAAGCGGGTTCGAATTTCCTCCTACGCCGTGGTCTCCGGTAGTCTCTCTTGCTTTCGATGTCGTCGGATTAGTCTTTATCTCCAGTAATTTCTTCATCATTTCTTCCATGGCCGTAAAATTTCCCTCCAACCTTTCATTGTTGGTGGTGATTTGATTTTGAAAATCAAAAAATCTTTCCTCCAAATCGGTTTTCAATTGACCGATTTCGCCTTTCAAGACGTCCACCTTCTTTCTGGCCATTGTTCTTCTAACGGATACCCAAAAAATCTTCTTCCGGAGACAATAAACTTGCTGAAATTTTAAAATTTCAGCCGCCGGTGGTCCCAAATCGATGCTCTGATACCAATTTGATAGGAAATACTTGAGTTCGCAAGCAATCCTAATCCAAACCAGTGGAAATTTAACAGCGAAACTGCTGTCCACAGCAGTTTAACAGCAGCAAACACAGAAAATCTGAGAGAAAACGCAGTAGAACTCGTAGGGAAACGAAGCAAACACTTTTATTTCAATTGAAGATGAAAAGCACTTGCAAGATACAAATTTCCTTCAATTCGAGAGGAAGGAAAAACTCTCCAACGATCTCCGGCAAAGCCAAGAGCCCAAGAACGCCAAACCCTAGATCTCAAAATAATTCAAATTCAAGATAATCTAAATCCCTCCAAAACTCCTAATTAAAGACAAAGGAATATTTCAAAATACCTAAACAGCCCTTAGTTCAAATAATTTCCCTCCTAATCTTGCATTGGGCCCATGGTGGGCTCCACAAGGCTTCCGCCCAAACCAGGAGTTCCGTCTGGTCTATTCCGTTGCCTGGAATAGACCCGGACCGGTCCCTCCTGGACCGGTCCAGCCGGCCCCTCCTGGACCGGTCCAGCCGGCCCCTCCTGGGCCGGCGTAACATAAGCCAATAAAAAAAATCAGTTCTTTGGTAGTAGAAATAACAAACATGTATACGTATAATAAAAAAAGCCCATATTCTAAAACAAAAAATAAAAACAAGCTAATTTTGCTTCCAAGTTACTAAAGAATACTCTCTATAAAGAAGGATAACATGTTGCAAAAAAAATCAACAATTATAGCAGTAATAGTACCTCTTTGATCTTGAGCGAGAACGAGACCTTGACCTATGTTTAGAATGACCTCTTGAACGAGATGTATGCCTCCTATGCTCGTCTCTATCTCTATAGTCCCTATCTCTATCAAGGTTTCTATGCCTGGAAAGAATTATCAGATGGATATTGATAATCAATATAGGCATTATTAGGGAATTTGCATAAGACAATGCAACAAAGCTCAAAATTCATTTCATAAGAAAATCATTTGCAAGCGGCTGATACATAAAAAAACATGTTGACAACCATATTTGCTGAACCTATTTGATATAGAAGTTGCAATATACTAATATTACATAAATACAACGATTTTATCATCCTACAAAGAAAATGATCATTTTTCGCCTAATTTTATTCATACATATAATATTTTATATAATACTCAAACTCAAGATCACACTGTTATTTGTGATCTAAAGCATAGAAATTGATTGAATAAAGTTTAATAAATTTTCATATTAATTTAACTATTCATTAAGCAAGTGAAAAAATAAGGTGATTTAATGATTGGAAGTTTGCTTAAAAGTAAAATTTTGCTCATGCATTCCATAAATCAAACAATTAAACAAACTCAAAATACTAAAAACCATGAAACTACAATCCACTTTGAAGTCTATATGCATTAAAATCACAATTATCTTCTCCTGCACATGATGCTAAGTCAACCAACTCCTTCGACAACAACGACACTACCCTCTTCCAAATCATAAAATAAATCAACTTACGTGATATTCAATAATATATATATATATATATATATATATATATATATATATATATATATATATATATATAAGATATTAAATATGTTTTTTTTTTTTATATAATAACATAAAAATTTTGAAAAAAAGTGATCTCAAGTTACTCCTTAGTCAATATAATGCAATGTTATGCTATATTTAATGAAAACTATTCGGTATAAATGTTGCTAAAGAATATTTAAACCTTTTTAGAAATGATAACATTTGCAATAAACAAAGTTTTCTATTGCATTCTTAATCATATCAACTAGTGCAACTAGTGCAATGACCAACACTAGTTTCTTTTTTTTGTTTTGTTTAAAAACTAGTGATGGTCATTAGATTAACCACTGTCATGTGATGGAACTGCACAAGCACTTTCATTGTTGGTTTTAAATTTAATAATAATAAAAACACTTTCATTGTTGGTAAAGGTATGTATTTGATGCAATGTAACAAAATTTGTTTGATTACTGATTTCAAAAAGTAAGTTCTTTCTATTTACTACCTTGGCATTCCCTTGCATAAAGGTCACAAAAAAACTTTTCTTTTTGATTAAATGTTTTATAGCATTTCTAAAAGGTTATCTGTTTGGGAATTTAAATTTCTTTCCAGGGGGGTTAGACTTGTTTTGATCAAGAGTGTCATTTGCTCCATATCCATTTATCTCATTCAAACTTTGAACCCCTCTCTACAGGTGTGTGATAGATTGGACAAGCTTATTAATAAGTTCTTCTAGGGCTCTTCTTTTAACTCCAAAAAGTTACATTGGTCTAATTGGAAGGCTTGCACTGGCCCTTTTAATGAGGGTGGTTTAGGTTGTAAACCCATAATGGAGAAAAAAGATTCATCTAGTTGATCCCACGTAGTGGGATAAAGGGTTGATATTACTATTGTTGCTATTGTTGTTGTCTTTATAAGGAATAAGAACCTGTTTAATGAACATAAAAATGTATGGATTAAATAATTATTATAGATGTAATACTATTCTAACTGGATATTTTTCGATCACTTCACAACAATTCTAATACTTGTCAATGCTCTATCAATCATCATTAATATCTTAATAACTTCAACACACCCTTGGCGCACATTTCTTCCATAATGCAGTCAAATCAATTCTTGTAGTAGTAGATTATATGCCTTCTCAAAATCAATAAAATAATATGAAAATCCTCTATCTATTTTCAATATCATTCCATTAATTCTATTAACAAGAAAAATCATATTCATGGTAAATATTTCTAATATGAAAACAAATTGATTAGCCAATATTGATATATTGAGTTCTGAACCTATGTTCTGTTAATCTCTCATAACTTCATCATATGAATCACAAGTTTGATTCCCTGATAATTAGTATAATTTTGAACATCTACTTTGCTCTTCAAAATTAATAACAAAGTATCGTTTCTTCAATTCCTTGACTTTTTTTTTTATTCTTTGAACTTTAACTAAAAAGATTTCTTAACCAAAAAATTATAATATCACCAAAACTCCAATCTAATAATTACTCAAAATAATATTTAAAATTTTCTTAACATCATAATCATTAACTAAGATTCTATTATATAATCTTCTAAAGCAAGTAACTTGCTAAGCTTCTAGATCTCTTATCCCTTGCCATTGTTATTTAATCTAGCTTATGATGTAGCATATCAATAGTTAAATCCAACCAGGCCACATGACTCATTACAAGAGTAAAAACAAAGGACCAAAACAACATTAGTCTATGAACAAAAGCCCATGACAAGGCCCTTTGTTTAAATTATTTAAACGTATTTTTATTTTCTTATTTTACATTTTCTACGCCCTTGAAATCATGTATTATTGGCCACCTTGATAAAGGAACATGATTAAAAAAAAACTTTAATCAAAATGTTGGAAAACTCCTACTTCATTAAGTGCCCAACTCATCCCTCTTTCTCAAACTACTATTTTAAATTATCTCCTAATCTAACTTAAAGTAAAGCATTAGCCACATTTACAATATTCATGATGGCTTTAGTGAAAATTAAATTAATAGCAATCTCCCATTCATATTGTTAACTTTTAAAACATAGGATAACTTCTAATATTCCATAATGATTCATAAGTTTTCCCCCACCATTTAGTTTCTAATAAGCAAGTAATATTTATTATTCTTCTAATCAGCCATGTGTAATGCCTAATATGCGAAAAATTTAAAATTGGATTCATTTCATCAATTTTGGCATAAAATTTTACAACAAGCTCTCAACGTAACACCCCAATATAACCTGCTCATTTGGACTTGGAACCATCAATGGTGATTTTCTTTTCAAGCTTAACACACAACATGCAAGTTACCATAAAATAGTGTTGAACTATCATGATTTTAATTCATTTGTTGCTATCTTTCTTCCTTATGCATGGCATTTATTAGTGTAGTGAAAATTATGCTAATCATGACTAGCTTAATCCAATCGTAGGCAATGCATATTTTTATAAAAACAGAAAAGCTTTCCCACTCCTTCACAAATAACCAGCTTTGTGATGCTAGCAAAGCAACAATTTTAATAGCTCCTTATTTGAAAACTAATGGCTTCAAAGTGAATTATAATTCCTTGTCAATGTATTAACAATTAAAGAGAATTCTCCAAGGAATAGCATTGCGTTGAGGCTACTCAAGGGATAAGCGTACACCTTAGGGCTACTTCTAATATAAGCTATCTTGTTTGCGCTAATCTCAGATAGCATTACCCTTTATAAGGCTACTCATGACCAAAATATCACCATAAATTCAATCAAGAAAACAAATTTAAGGTGAAGCTTTATTTATTTATTTATTTGTGGGTAGGGGGGCAAGAATTACAACTTCAAACTATTATCAACCAGGGTTGAAATTTTGAATGGATTTAGCACCATGTTGAATGTAGGTAATATTAAACGATTAGGTATAATACAAGTGATGGATCATACATTTGTTTTATTTAAATATATCTTTATCTAAATAAGATCTGAGATTCATTTTGTTATATTTAATACTAGTTTACCGAATTACACATTTTTTGTCAGATAATCATATGATTGGATCTTATTACTTAAGAAATAACAAAAACACCAAGTTAGAAAGTAAAAATACATTGATATCCTATTTACTTTATTTATGCTTGAATTGTTCTTACTAACCAACTTTTTCAAAATAAAGGCTTAAGCTCCTTCAAGTCTGTTTTAAAAAAAAATTACGTACAATCCAAAATATCAACATTGTTCTTAAAAACTTCCTAATTTGTTTATTGAATTATCCTTAGCTTAGGCTCACACAAAATGAAGCCTTAGAGGAACTACTTGTCAATATTAATTTCAACATCATTAGAAAATAAAGGTAGAAGACAAATAATTATATTGGACATTAAAATCACTCGATTTTAAACATTGTGCATCACTCACAATTGACAATTGTATTATATTCAAGAGAATTTTGGTAAAAAGCCGGATTTAAAATGTTGCACACCAAGTAAGACATTATAAACTAAGTGATTGTCATAGTTCAATGCTATTTGATAACGATTTTATTTGCCAAGTGTTTGTGGTATTTGGTTTGGTGTTATTATACTAATAGATGCCAATATTATCTAGAATTTTAGCACTTTGGCTTGATGTTATATCTAAAGTTCAGTATAATAATACTAAAACTAACCTCCTACAGTTTAAGGCTTCATTTAGGGGATGTTTATTATTTTTTGTTTTATTTTTAAAACCACAGTTTCAACAATACTATCCAAAAAAATAACTTTTTAAAGGCAAATTTTTTTTTAAATAATGAAAAAACTATCATACAACAGAGACCACTTTTTGTTGGCTAATTTTCTACCACAAAAGTAATAAAAAAACTATCACAAATAAAGCATTAAGTTGTTTTAATTAATTACTTTATTCACATTTACAATTAATATCATAATATTTAATTCCTAATTTGAGAAATACAACAACAACAACAACATCAAGCCTTTTTCCCACTATGTGGGGTCGGCTACATGAATCTTTTTTCTCTATTGTGTCCGATTAAGAGTCAAATTCTCATTTAGATCTAATAAAGAAATGTCATTTCTAATATTTCTAACCAAGTCTTTTTAGGTCTATCTTTACCTTTCTTAACATAGGTTAAATCTAATACATCTACTCTCCTAACCGAGTCATCGGAAGACAGCCATTTCATATGACCAAACCATCTAAGGCGACTCTCTCTAATCTTATCTGCCACTGGAGCTACTCAATCTTTTCACATATATGCTCATTTCGTATCTTGTCTCTAAGAGTAAAGCACGCATCCACCTGAGCATCCTCATCTCTGCAACACTTAACTTAATATTATGCATCTCTTTTAATGGCCAACGTTCTACGCCATAACGCATTGCAGGTCTATCCACCATCTTACAGAATTTTCCCTTATGCTTGAGTGGTACTTTTCTATCACACAACAAGCCTGATGCATTCCTCAACTTCATTCATCCAACTTGAATTCTACTAATAATATCTCCATCTATTTCACCATCACTCTAAACAATAGACCCAAGATATATAAAATGTGTACTCTTATTAATGACTTCATCGCTCAAAGTCACAAACCCCCACTAGAAATACATTCCAAAAAAATTGATGAAGAAGCGTCATTAGAAGAAGAAATTCGTACCAAAATATATGATAATTTAAATAATTAACAAAAAATATCTAAGAAGACTCAAGGGTTATGACATTTTTAAATATCGACAGTTAAGCATATAATATTTACATTCAACTCACACCCTTCTTCTGCATGAATTCCTACATCTTAGAATTACTCCACTTGGGTTTTGCCTCGTGATGTTTCTGACATATGCAATTCTTAAGATTTATCGCTCATGCAAAAATTGCTCAAAAGAAGAGCAATCATGATAAAAAGATATAAGGAGCAAACATTGAGAATTAGGTTCAAGAGGACAGCAGAAATAACAAGACAATAACATATAAATGTTTGCCAATTAGAGTGACATATCTAATCATTCAGAGGTGTCGAAAAACCTGGACAATTGACATCTCGTAAAGAGATGACAATATATCATAAATGTCAGTGAACCAAAAAAACTAATAAGATATCACTAGTTTGGAAGAGAAAAGCTAAAAAGTTGCAGCAAATCAACAATTTGTTCTCCTTGTCATCGTAGTGCCATTTTCCTTACCTCATAAAACCTTATTATTCCATTTCATCCCTTTATCACACTCATCAGCATAAAATTACTCTCTGGGAATACAAGCAAAGAAGAGGAAGGCTAGGCAGCATGTAGGGGTGTCAATTTGGGTCAACGGGTCGGGTTCGAGTCGAACCCGAAAATGACCCGACACTGTTCGGGTCAACCCGAACCCAACCCGTCAGGTTTCCAGACCCGAACCCGACCCGATTCGGGTCCGGGTCAACCCGACCTGACACGATTGACCCGAAGTTGACCTAAAATTGCTAGTTTTCGGGTCAAAATCGGGTCAATCTTTGATTTTCGGGTCAAAATCGGGTAAAAAACGGGTCAATCTCGGGTTTCCAGATCAAATAGGAGTTTTTGGGTTCGGTTGCTGGGTCAACCCAAACCCGACCCGATTTTTAAAACAGGTTGATTTGTTGAATCCGAACCCGACCCGTTTCGGGTCCGGGTTGACCCTAACCCGAATTTTTTCGGGTCGGGTTCAGGTCGTGTCAAAAATTGACACCCCTAGCAACATAGTCAGGCAATGTAATATTCCTCATAGGTTGACCCTCTGTTGTAAACCACCAAGAGCACACATCTAAAGAATAAATAAGAACCCTTTACCTTTTACCTAATGCTATGTAATTTGCTTCAATTTGTTAGTTGTTAAAAAAAGGAATGAGTTAACCTACTATGTTTGAAGCCACTAAATGGATAAGTATAAAACTATCTGACGCCTATGAATATTAAGTGGGAAAATAGGGAATATGGTAACACTGGCATATGGATGGTAGCCTGGAAAGATATGATGAGTAATACATTAATTATTCAAACGAAGAGTGAGGAAAATTTAGATGAAAGAAATCATCATAAGATTCCTCAAAAAACTGTTATCCCACTTCAAAAATTCAATAACTTTCACCTTCACAAGCAATAATGGAAAAGAGGCACATAAGGCCCAATAAGCACCAAAAAAACAAATCTTCATTACAACCAATTAATTATATACTAGTAAGATAGGTTGGCTAATATGTGGACTGCGATGGAAGCCAAAGACCTACATCAGCAAATCAAAATAACTCTAACAAACTTATTGATTAGAAACAATTCGTTTGGAACAGTTTCTAAAGAAATTGAAAAAAAAACATTTGTCATTCAATGTTTCATTAACCCTGCCTCATTTTATTGTTAAAACACCCTACTTTGCATTGTAAAAGAATCCCCTAGTTTTATATTAGTAAATACCAATTTTACATAATCTGAAGTTGCCAACAACCAAATAAAAGGAATCATTCGTGCTTCATTATCCAATTTGAATGATAAAATTCATATTCATATTCCCCAAAATTAAAAGGCATCTAAATGGACATGTAGAATTCTCAATTGAAATTCCACATCTGAAATATGTGCAAAGAGAGATATATGATAACTTATCCACAAAACAAATGTCCATACCTTTCATAGTCTCTATCACGAGAATGATGGTGATCTCGATCATCATATTTTTCTCGTTCATGATCTCTTCTTCTACTTCTATCACCATCTCTGTCTCTATGGTGACGATCACGCACCTTGTCTCGTTCCCTCCTCTTATCCCGATCTCTATCTCTATCCCCTTCCCTATCCCTATGCCGCTCCCTATCTTTCTCCTTTTCCCTCCCTCTGCTTTTGGAAGATCCTCTTTCATGATCTTGATAATCATGCTGCTAAGGAATAAACATATATTAGGAGAATACAAATGCAAAAATATCCATCAACAAAACTGTTTGAAAAGACAATGGTGGTCAATTTAGCACTAACAAAGAGTTTACTTGATATATGAAAGTATTAAACACTCCATCTTCATACAAAAAGTGTACATCTAGGCGACTAAAACAACATTTAAAGGACTATTAGAAAAATCTAAAACCCAATAGATCATTCAACAGATTTTAAAAACAAATCATTCATCATGCACAACAAACACAAAATTTCTTTAAATACCAACAAATTGATTTGTTCTCGAGATGAAAAAATAGCAAATTTTCTAGCATATTAGAAAAAAAAAATGCTAAACCTTACATGGGAAGTAACTACTCATAAAAACAATCATTTAAAGTTCATTTCCATTTTGGGTCACACAAACAAACTATTCATGAAACAAACATATTAAAAGCCAAACATAAATGAAAAATAAATAAACTTCCTTAATTCCTCATTATATAATTTTGCAGAACCTTTTGAATCATGATGGGTAACAACTAAGCACATGAAATTTTCAAATTAAGCATCATTGAAAATAAAAAGGACCATTAAATCATCATCATCAACAGCCTTATTCAATCCATTCAGGTCAGTTTAAGATCAGGAATTTTTCTCTATGGCTCATTCCTCTTAAAACCTGCATCTGTTTTCTACTAAATTGGATAGATTTGTTCAACTTATAGCCATGTTCTCTATGGCCAACCCTTCATCTTACCGAAACAACTGTGATAATCCAACCCCTAAGCATTATGGATGTAATTTCAAGCACTTAAAACGCTCTAAACATGACAATCAATACTTTTAAGATCTACCCCAAATTTTGTCTATATTGAAATTCGGAACTTTAAAAAAAAAACTAGTTTTTTTTTCTTTCTTCAGATTCATCTTAGCATGCTCATTCATTATATAGTGCTACTGTTTGTTCACGAATTCTTTCCATCCCAACGATCTGTTCATATTGAATAATAAAAAATTTTCCCTTGAGCAAAGTTATCATATTTCGATCAAACACTCGTGGTCTCTCTCCATGTTAACCATCAAATAATAATAAATTATCATATGTAATGATCTTCAATATTTATATAGGCCAAAGATAACCTAAAAGAGCCCTCCAAGAGATAAACTATAAAAGAAGATACTAACAGCTAGCAAAGATTACATCAAACTGTTGACTGCCAAAACTCTAACCTTCATATAATTTCACGGTGTTCAATTCTTTTGAAAAAAACGAGAAGGAATCAAGAAGCGGGAAAGATGATGAGGGTTAGTAGAAGAAAACCTGAAAATTCAGATCCCCGCGGTCATCGAAGCCACTGCTCCGAGGTGGAGGAGAAGAGACACCATAGTCCTGGTAGTTTCCTTCGTATCGTTCCTCAAAATCAGCCATAACTTATCTCTCCTCTCCTCTCTCTCTCTCTCTCTCTCTCTCTCTCTCGCTCGTTTTCTCGCTGTGCTCCAGTTTAGGGCATACCTATGTACGGCCGGGTTAATAAATAAACATAATGCTCTCTCTAACCTTTTGTCTTTCGGCTTTTTGCTAATTTTAAAAATAATAATGTATTTTAAATATGTAGAATAATTAGGATGCACTTTCAAAATACTATTACATATTTAATTGAGTATATATATATATTGGTTATCCTATATTTTAAGCATATTAAGGCTTCGTTTGGGACGGCTTTTTTATTGCTTTCTAAAATGGAGTTTTAGTACAAAATTTTTTAATTTTGTACTAAAACTCCATTTTAGAAAGCAATAAAAAAGCCGTCCCAAACGAAGCCTAAGTATGTACATATAAAGCAGTTCTTATTGATTTATTAGCAATGAGTTTGGCTCTCAACTAAGAAGTTTTGGGTTCAAGTCTCACGTATGTGTTGTGTGTGTTTGGATGATGCCTCTAATTTCCCAAAAAAAGTATGTACACATAACAAGCAGTTGCTGAGTGTTAAATGTGGTTGGGTGTGTTTAGTATTTGATAATTTATGGCGACGATAATGATTGAAGGTGTCGACCGACAATAATGACTAAAGGCGTCGATTGACAATGATGGAGGGGAAGGCTAGCTGATGGAGGTTCTTAGGGACAACTGTGATAGTGGTTAGAAATCAACAATAGTGAGTGGGAAGGGTGAGGTCATTTGTTGTGAGTTTTCTCTGCATTTGATTGATTTTGACACATTTCAAATTAACATATATTTTAGGATATTCCAAATCAAATGTCAAAAGAATTTAAATTTATACAACAACATCAAGCATTTGTCCCACTACGTGGGGTCGGCTACATGAATCTTTTTTTCTCTATTGTGTCATGTTAAAAGTAAAATTCTCATTTAAATCAAATAAAGAAAGATAATTTCAAATATGTTCTAACCAAGTCTTTTTAGGTTTATCTCTACATTTCTTAACATAAGTTAAATCTAATATCTCCACTTTTCTAACCGGGTTATCGAAAGGTTGCAGTTTTATGTGATCAAACCATCTAAGGCGACTCTCTTTAATCTTATCTTCCACTGGCTCTACTCCAACCTTTTCACGTATATGCTCATTTTGTATCATATCTCTAAGGGTAAAGTAAGCCATCCACGTGAGCATCCTCATTTGAGCAACACTTAACTTAGTATTATGCTTCTCTTTTAATAATTCGGTACCATAAAGCATTGCAGGTCTCATCACCATTTTATAGAATTCTCTCTTAAGTTTGAGGGATACTTTTCTATCACACAACAAGCCTGGTGCATTCCTCCATTTCAACCATCCAACTTGAATTCTACTGATAATATTCCTATCTATTTCACTATCACTCTGAACGATAAATCCAAAATATATAAAATTTGTGCTCTTATTATTTACTTGATCGCCCAAAGTCATAATCTCTTCACTATGTCTATTACTACTAAAATTACACTCAATATATTCGATTTTAGATCTACTCAAGAAAACCCCTTTAGACTCAATATATATATATATAATTCTTACAGTCATACAACCTCTTAATAATTTGATTCAACATATATTATTTGTATTATTATTATATTAAGTATCTTTCTAGATAATAAAAAATAATAATAATGGGCAATATTAAAAGGTTGTCGAGTATGCTGCAATATGAAATTAAAATTTTCAAAGATGGCAACGAGTGGCATGCCCATTCTAATTATTTCTATATAAATATTGATCCGGCATCAAACATCATCTTGGTTTAGCGTGAATCTAAATGCAATTTTGGCACTCTTAATTGCCTCACATATTTTCTGTAGTTAATTTTGAGTAATTTTAAAATATTTAAAGCTTATATATATATATATATATATATATATATATATATATATATATACATCAATGCGTGTAAAAAGTAAAATATCTTTAATTATAATTTTTTAAAGTTTCATGATGTCAGTGCTTCGATCGAGGCAAAAAAAGCAGAAAATTTGATTTGAAGTTTTTAAAATTGCTTGAAATCTGCTGTAGAAGATTCATGAGGCTCTAAAATTGTAAAAATTTAGTTCAAAAACATAGAAAAATAACTTTAAAACCTTAAAAGCATCGAAATAGACATATTAGAGAAAATTCTTTTTTTACAATATCATTGCATCATTTTTAAGTTGTTCGACCTACGAATTAAATTTTTATATAAAGTTTGGCTCTACAAATAATTTTACTCCATTATTAAATCAAGCAAGACTAGAAGGTTTTAGATAACACAATATTATAGAAAATTAGATTTTTCAATGGTGTGCAAACAAATTTTCATATTATTGTTGTGATGCCCATAAAATCTCAAAAAAAAAAAAAAAAAAAAAGTAGAGGTCATAATGCCATAAAACTTTCAAGTAAATGAATAATTGCATAATAATATCATATTCCAAATTCCTCTTAGGATTAGATCCAAATACCTACAAGTTTATTTTAATAAACACAATAACATATTTCTATACAAATTTGTGGATAGATTAACCTTGCAAGATAAGAAACAAGATATTGACATAGCTATATATTCTTATGGGTTTTTTTTTTTATTTAATTCTTAAGCCATTTAAAGAAGATTTCAAAATTTAGCCACATAGTTATGAGTTTCGACTATGTTTGCTCGGACACATGGAGGAGATATAATACTTACATCATGCCTAAGAAACACCAATATATATGAAAAGCCATTTACATTTATATATGAGTACATATTTCTCAATTTTTTATATTTGGGAAGTACAGGTTGCGGGGTTGGAGACACTAAATTATCAGTATAATTTGAAGGATTAGAATCCTTTCATAGAATATGATTACTTTCAAATCAGAAGTTGACAAGATATTGGTAAATGGCCAGTCAAGATAGAAATAGTAGATCATGAAAAGAATGGAATATACATTATGTATATAGAAAAAGGGACAATAAAGCCAAAGCATGGCTAATTTTGGGGATAATGAATACAAGCATATGCGTGCATAAAGGTATCTCATATTAAGAATTCTATTACTCTGAAGAATGAGAAGGCATAAACGAGCTCTCTATTCTTCTGTCTAGCTATTGTAGCATTGGTGGCTGCTCGTAGTTATCATGCACAATTATTTTGGCAAGGTATTTTATTTTGGTGTTAGATTTGGCTTTGATAAAGTTGGCATGATAGTGTGGCTATGTGCTATGACTCGAAAGGCTTCCTGAGAGAGAAGCATTGTTGAGAAATCTTGAAGAGGAAGAAGCTTCTTGATCTTTCTTAGATGAGAGGAAGAGGGAGAGAAGGGAGAAAGGAGTTTTGGAGGAAAATAAAACTCAACTTTATTCAATTTCCCCCCATCAAACACCTACAAGCCACTCATACTTATAATAAAATAATTTGAGGGGCAAAATAAGAAGACCTAAACTAAACACTTAAATCTAGATCAAATATCAACAATCTCCATCTTGATCTAGATCAAAATTGTTTGGATTTTTGGAGGAAGAAGAAGCTTCCTCTTGAGCTTCTTGGAAGAGAGGGAGAGAGATAGAAGAGAGAGAGGGGTTTTGGAGGAAAACTAATTTAAAGCTTTATTCGATTTTTCCCATCAAACGCCTACAAGCCACCCCTGCTTATAATAATATAATTAGAAGGGAAAAATAGTAAAATATGAACTAAACATTTACATCTAGATCAAATATTAACAGTCTCCACCTTGATTTGGTTTTACAATGTCTAAATAGAAAGACATATTTCCTTGCTTCCCTGTTTAGACCTAGAGCTTCTTCCGTCAGAACTATGTCCAAGAAATGGCCCATCTGCTTACACCCGTGTAGCCCTTGGCCTACATACACTTGTAGTATGTGTGTATGTGTGTGTGCGCGTGTGTATTTATATATATGTATGACACTTTACCTTTCAAGAAAAGCCTCATTGCTCATTGGTATGACTTCCTGAGTTAATTATTCCAAGAATTGTACTTGAGCGCAATATGAGATAATTAAGACTTAGTTTGGGATAGCTTTCTTACTACTTCTTAAGTAGCTCTTGTAACGTCCCAGATATCAATAGTGAAAGGATTCATCTGACATTCTTTTTCCATATTATTTTTTCTTCTCCTTTTTCTTCTCGTTCAGATCAATACAGTCATCCAGAGATAATTGCATTACAGGAAAGAAATACAACATCTACTATAATCCACATATCAACATATACACAGTCCAAAGAGAGTCCAAAAGAATATGTACAATAGCCATACGGTTACAAAACAAAAGCCTAACAAGGGCTACAAAACACAAAGCTACAGCGATCGAAGAAGCTTCACGCGGGAGGCTCTGCACCTGAAATATTAACCACATATAATGAGCTTAAATAGCCCAACAGGTCACCAAAGCCTACAACTGAAATCAAAGCACGACACTGAAAACAATATGCAGGTCAATCAAATCAAGTTAAATCGATCAGTCGTACATGATCAATGAGTCAATGCAGATACGGAAATCAATACGGAACAGAAATCAATAAAATCAATGAACAGTAGAGAATCCATAAAGCTCAAGAAATCAATGCGTGTATCAAATCTCTACAATCTTTATCATAGCAATCGATAACATCAATTACATCAATACGGTCGCCTAGCCATCTTATATATCGTATCAGTCTATAACATCAGTCAAATTAATAGAATGGAATCGTATCAGCACATACACTTGCAAATCAATCTATCGTTCAATCTCACTTACTTCCTGTCAGTACGGCAGCGTATGTATCAATATCCATAAAGAGGACAATCCATTGACGATCACGAACGATGCTACAATAGTGAAACCGCGTCAATCAATTCAGTAAAACAATTACTTCCGGTCAATAATATCCATCGGCTCAAAATCCCAATAAACGATCAAATCAATACAGCGAAATAGCATGATCGATATAATCGGCAAATACAATTGAAATCAATCAATGCAATAAAATCATATACAACAATCAAATCGATAAATCAATAAACAATCAATCCAATCAATCAATGATCGGTACTATGAATCAATGTATCAGTGGATCTATAGTATCAGTACCCGTATCAGTAGTATCAATCATGTCCGTGAATCAATAAATCCATAATATCGATGAATCAATAATGTCGGTATCTATATCCACAAATCAATACCACATCCATATCCATAGCGGTGTCGGTATCCATGAATCAATACAACATCCATCCATATCCATAGCGGTGTCGGTATCCAGTGACAAGGGTAACATGCAATATCAATGAAATCGTACAGTAACGATAAATCCGTAAATCCATAAATCCGTCAATAAAATCCAATCAGTAATAAGTCAATTCAATACAATAAATCCGTCAAATCCGTCAATATCAATAAATGAATCAGAAATCAATAGATCAATGCATATCAGGAAATCCATACAATGCAATATCATACATATGCAATTTCATACAATGGTCTTACTGAACAAGTACAAACACTGGCTATTATCAATAGTGCTGTTGTAGAAATCCATAGTGCTGTTGTAGAATCCATATTGCTGTTGTAGATATCCATATGTTGGTTTCAATAAGAGTCGTCACTCTGTGCCCGTCGGCCGCCCGTCGGGATATTAAACTCCTTATGACTCCCAATCGTTATATCGATAATCAATGGTTTAAAGGAAAGCCCGTCGGCCCACCATCCTGTACAGGTCAAGTCAATCTCCAACCAACGTTCAACCAGGTTCCACTTGTCTTTCAGCATCAATAATCAGATAGTCACATTCATATGCATTCAAATCATCAATTTCGGGAGAATCGGAAATCGTAGGAAAATCCAGCGACACAACGGCAGTATACAGAATTTACACAAAATTCATCAAAACAGAAATTTACCAAATTAATACAGAACGTGCACAACAACAATATAAGACTTTTATTCTACTGAATCAATATCAATAAACATCCTGATATTTTTCTATTCGATCAAAATCGCACAGAACCCAAAATAACCGGTAGAATCGTTACAGAAAATACTCAAAACGTGTAGAAAAATCATATCAATAACATATTAAAAGTTGTGCGGTGAAAGTTTCGTCAATACAAAACGGTGCGCGTTTTTCGGTAACGAAAACACAAATCTGAGCACAAAACGATCAAAACTCAACATCTTCGAAAACAGAAATAGGATTCGGAGTCCTTACCATGAGATAAACACTTTTCCCAACAGCGGCGTCGGACGAAAAGCGCTCCGCGGCCTCCGAAAATGAACTTTTCCTTCGCTTTCCTTCTCTTTCTCTCTCCTCAGATATTTTGATTTTTTTTTAAAATGATTTTCTCTCTCCTCAAAACGAGCTGATTTCCTTATATCATAAGCCTGATCGGCCCGGCCGATCGCCACATTGTCCAGGACGATGAGAACAAATTCCAATCGTCCAGGACGATTCCTCAGGACGATAATTTCGATTTTGCTCTCGGGATTCTTGTCGTATCTGATCGTCCCAGGACGATCCAAAATCGGCCTGAACGATCCCAGTCCAGAAAAATCAGCTGTTTCAATGCACTGATCGTCCTGGACGATCTCAATATCGTCCCGGACGATCCTGAGAGGAAAACTCAAATCTGAGAAGGCAAATCAAAGGAACAAGCTCTCACAGCTCTTTAGTACAAAAATTAAAAAAAAAATTATACTTAAAAACTGCATTTAAAGTAGTAAAAAAGTTATCCCAAACAAAGCCTAAGTAGGATACCATATAGCATTTGGAAGCTATGAATTCCTAGCATCTGCTATAAACTAGCAGCATTACAAGGATAGTTGTAAAACTCCTGATTGTCATAGTGGGTGCTATGTGAAATCTATAATAAGTATCTAAGTGATTTGATTGGCAAAATATAACAAGTTCATGCTAAGAGAATGAGTATTTAGGGAAAGTATTAGAGTGATATAGGTTTTATTTGGGATAACTTTCTTACTACTTTCTAAAATATTTTTTAGTACAAAAATTTCTTGAATTAGAAATTTTTGCACTAGAAAATATTTTTAAAAAATACTAAGAAAACTATCCCAAACGAAGCAAAAATTTCTAATCAAGATATACAAGGGAAGGTCCTTGAGAGGCATCTCTAGATTGACCTTGAGAGATCTCTGGAGAGGATATACAGAGAATTTCTAAGAGCAAGAAAAATCCAGTGCTTTATCTTAATTTTTCATATGACTGGTCCATGTCTAAGATGATAAAAAGTATTTTATATGATAATGTTTTGAAATGTCCACACTTCACACCTTTTACAGCTTCTAGAATGCTCATGCTTTCTCGAGTATTTTTTAACAGCACTTGCAGCTTGTAAGATGGCTCCAATGCGGGACAAGGGTGCCACGTACAAGTTTTCTCCTCCAAAATAGGTAGATAGATTCAAATCAAATCAAAGAAATTAAGATATTATAAGAATGAATGTATTCTTACACCCGAATGAACACTATGTGTGATGAAGCCGAGCTCATCAAACATCAAAATATTAATGGATCTTGTCATTCCGAAGCAGGCACATCTTATCTCTCATTTAGATTAAAAAAATCTCTCTTAGATCCTTGCAAAAGAAAATGGCTTGACTGCTGGTTTTGGAATTGAAGCTCTTACGGTTTATGTGTGTGAGCGTTTGTTGACCCCTAAACATCAAAATATGGAAAAAGATTGTTTGTTGGGTGGAACATTCATGAATAAGATGCAAAGGACATGTGACGAATCTGAAACTTATGATGAACAAGATCCGAAATATAATTTGTTTGAAAAAAGAAAAAGCAACAAGGTTTCAACTTGCGAGCAACGACATAAATATTCCCAATATTAAGAGTTATCATGAGGATTGGAATGCAAACGTAAACACCGTAAGGTCCATCATGCATGTTGCAGACCACTTTCAAAAAACAACAAAGAATTTATAATTAAAAGTTTTAAAACATGAATTTGCAAGCTAATACGCCAAACTCTTGCAAGCGATGACGACCAATATACAATGAGAACGAATCGTATGTGATGAACATGATAGTGCCTTACAACCAATATTATAATACAAGCAAGCATATTTGATCTTGTAGACAATGGAATGGGAAGGGGAAGTATAATCACGAACAGATGTACAAAGCGCCTTAAGTAAATTGCATAAAAATGCAGTAGTCGATGTGTGAAGTTCATACAAGTCATGTAAGAGAATATGGAAGTTCCTACAAGCGATGCCAACTAAAATGAAAACATCAACAAACAAATTCACTATATAAAACACAAGCTGTCTTCTAAGGCAATGAAAAGCTTAGGATATGTGACATGACTCACACCCAAGAATGACCAATGAAAATTGTAGGGGATATGACGATATACTTGCAAGCAATAGTGTGGAACCTCTAATGAATAATACAACTCAATCGCAAGAGGCAATGACCGATCTATAGTGTCACGCTACAATTTGCCTATAAGCAAAAAATAGGGAAATTCATAGCACAAAATGCATCCCACTGATAAATTGAGGCAACAAATTTGTTATGTCAGGCTGTCATGCCGAATAAATCAATTTACTTGCATACAAGTGGAAGATTCTTGATACATTGTGTAGAGTATTTGCCGGCAGAAACACAACCCTACAAGTTGAGCGTCAATGAAGATGACAACTTGCATAAGATGAACAAGCTAAACTACATTGTCAATGGCTCAATGCGCTAAAAATGAAATTGAATGCGCTATAACACCATGCCACCGGATCCGCAACATACATACATGCGGACATGAGGCGTGTGTAAATTCTCAAGTGAAGTCCTATGCATTTCTCAATAATAATTCATCTGCAAGAAGCAACAAATAACCATAGTACAACATACTGCCACCGGATTTGCAACATGCTCACAAGCGGACAAAAAGACATATATAGGCTTTTAAATGAGACACAGCGTACTATGATACCATACCACCAAATCCTCTATACGTACAAGCAGACATAAGACGTCTACAAGATTTCAGCTATAATGTTGTAAGCACTTAAACAATAGTCGACAACATAACTGATAAGTACCAAATTTTTTAAAATGACTTCGCACATGCATTGCAACATGCAAAGCTTATTATTTAAACATGCAAGCACTCATGAAAAATGTGTATGCAAATATGCATATACGATATACATATTTGTTCTACATTTATGACAATCGTATAATTGCATCGTACAAACTGCATGCAAAATCATATACCCGAACGGATCCCGACGAGCGTATTATGGGTATACACGCGATATCCGAGGACGTTGCGCAAGTCAAATAACAAATTTAAGCTCGAGTTTGATCCTTCTATGCGAGTAAATAGGAGTCGATGTGGCTTGAACTATCAAACAAATATGCGTTCACGATGTCGACCAAGATATTTATTTTAATATATTCATACTAGGCCTTCAAGACCCATGATAATGAAAAATTCACTAATAAAAGCATACAAACGATAATGAACCTGATCCTCTGTTGACATATAGATATAATCGATAATATTCAATCAATGAAATAGCCCATTGTAACTCTGATGATGGCCGTATTAAATGTTTATCTCAACCAGAGGAGATTCCCAAACAAGAAAATGCCTCGTTTGCTCCATCCTATCTGCAAAACACTCGCCATTCACGTGAGGGTGAATAATGTGACGCTAATATTGACGTCGCACTGTTCTCACGCTATTTTTTTAAGTGTAATTTTTTTAAATAAAAAAATGATAAATAGAAATATATGATTAAAATTAAATATAAAATAAAGTATGAGAAATAATATACAAAGAATATTCTTTTTTTAGTGTTAGAAAATGGAGTTCGGTTGGCGGCGAGTTACTACATTTTGGAATATTACTGAATTTTGGAGTGAAAATTGAGTTTTTAGGTTGGAGATGGCCTAAGCTTGATAGATGCTTGTGAAGACTGATTATTTGCTTAACAATTTTTTTGCAAAATGTTAAAGCCTGATCAATATGTTTAGATCCTATTCACTTATGCTTAATCTCTCAGCATTGACTTTCATGTTCTTGGCCTTGATGCTAACTTGGAAGGCCAATGCATCCTTTAGTGATCCAAAGCATTCATTATGGAACTATCACTTCTTTGAGACTTTGGGAGAATTGTTTTAGTCACGACGCATAGTCGAAGAATTTACCCGTATTAACATATGGAGTTGCCTTTTCTGCAAAAAATAATTCTTTCATCAGGCTGAATTCTTCTAGAACCTAACAACTATCTTCTTACCATTACAATCATTTCCATCTTATTAAAAAATAGCAATTACAGAGTAAAATTGAAGCCATTGGACCTCATATTTATAGAAATCAAAATGCTTCTAAACTTTCAAAAAGAATTAGAGAATCAAGGAATCGATGTACACCCATAGCCTCTCTGATTTGGCTCATCTAATCATGATACTTAGACTTCGTTTGTGACGGCTTTCTTACTGCTTCTTAAAGCAACTTTATAGTATCAAAATTTTAATTTTTATACTAAAAAACTGATTTACGAAGCAATAAAAAAGCCGTCCCAACATCTATGCTGAAATCTTATTATGATGACGAAAAACTACTTAATCAGAAGGATGAAACTTTGTATAATTTATATGAATTCTACCAACATCTATGTTGGCTATCATTTGAAAGATTTCTTGAGAGAGAAGCATGGTGGCACCACCACAGTCATTGCAATGATCGACTACTAGAACTAATGCTCCAATAGTGTTTCCTATTATGCTGCAGGGTTGTTGTCTACCTTGATTTAATGCATAAGGACAATACACCTGATAATATTGCCCACATATAAGGCCACCATCCCATAATTCATCATTGACAGATGCCAAATAAACTCCGTTTTTCTGAAAATCGAAGCAAGCAGAAGCTGCAAATCATTAATGATCACATATATAAATCATTTCTTAAGAACAAATGAAATCTGAAAAATAATATCATGTAAAGACTTCATTGGCACTTACGAACATAAGGTTGAGAGTAGTAGGAGGCCTCTCCTGTCTGTAGATTATGTGCAATTGATGCAGGGCAAAGGAAGATTAGAAAAGCAAGAATAGTTATGTAATTTTCCATAATTAACGGTAACTTTTTATCCCTTTGGGAGAGCCAGACCCTTAATAGGAGAAGTTGCCTGCACTAATTTATAAGAAAATAATTATAATAATCTTTTTGATAAATTCAAATTCAGTACCGGACAACATGGAATAAAAGTTTCCTTTGTAACGGCATAAAGATCTAAGAACTCTTCAACTTTATACTTAAAATAAACATGTGATCACTTTTAAATTGTTTTTTTCCCGTAATGATAAGTATGATCATTTCATAAGCATAAAAAATTCATAAAAAAGTAAAATTGATATATCTTCAAAAAATTATATTGATCGGGCACGAATCTCGAGGCAAAATTAAGTAACAAACTTTTGAAATTAAATCTAGGACTATCCGAACTCCAATTTCAACAAACTTATAGTCGAACTAAATGTCTCAAAATTATGATCCCAACAACATCAAATTCAACTCAATCCAAGCTCAAATGGGTCAAAATCGATAACCCGAAGTGTCTTTGGCAGGGTCAAATCATAATTTGGATTAGCAAACAAACTCCAAATGTAACATGCTTATTGTCAAATCGAGCGTCTCTACCAGCAAATCCAACGAGCCAAACATCGCTAAATTTTGAAATCATTAAGACGTTCAAATGTTCTGTAAATTATCCATAATTAAGGAAATCAACATCAGCCGTTCATTCAAACCACTCCTACCTTACCCTTGATCTCCCTCCTACTTTTTCCCCTTTGGGAGAGCCAGACCCTTTCTAGGGGACCCAAACAAGAAAGATGAGGAAGAGAAGGAAGGAGAGAAACTAAAGTTCTCTTGCCACCATATTCCTCCTCGACCATCGTCGGACTTCTGCCCGACCGTTGACTGACACCGGACTTCCGACTGGTGTAGGCCGCCGATTTTGACTATTTTCGTCCGATTCAACTATTTGCTGGATAAATTCGACGGATAATAACGACACGGTCCGTTTAGTGATTGGAGGTTGTTTGAGCACTTAAGTTGCTGATGATTGCGCTCGCCGATGATTGCACTAGTTTATTGTCACCTTCATCAACTTTGCTCACACCAATTTGGTGTATTTTTGGAGGTCAACAATCACATAGTGCAACAAACAAGAAAAAAAAATGCTGCGAAGAAGAATTAACAAAAGGATTTAACATGAAAAACCCCAAAATTGAGAAAATACTATGAAACCACACTACATAAAGAAATTAACTGCGAAAATTAAAAGAAATTAAAAAAAATCTCTCTTCTCACCTCTCACTTTTTTCTCTCTTCACTTCATAAACTATTCTTCACACAAAATAGACAAAAAGATGCACTTCTATTGTACAATAGGATACAACTCTTCAAGTGGAATAAGAAGAAGTGGGAAGAAAATTGCTCAACCCAACTTTCAGTGTCGTGGTGCTGAGATTTGGAGCTCCACGACGTGACGACGCTCCATTCTGTCTTTGTGTCCATCATACTTATAATGTCATGGCATTGCCACCTACAATGCCACAACACTCTGTTCTCCGTCTCCAACTAAAGACAATAATATCGTGCTAAGTATACAACACTGCAGCACAGTAGGCTGTACAAATAGAAAAAATTTGATTGGCAATATTTTACCATAACTTTTTAGATAAAATATTTGCAATAATTTATTAGTGTAAATAAAATTGAGATGGTAATTCACAACAAGAATTTTTTGATGAATTTTTTTTTGGCTGAAAAGCCGACGGAAAAATTAAATTTGTGACGGCCTACCTGCTGAGAAGTTGATGGAAAAATTAAATTTGCATTGACCCTATCAGCTGTAAAGCCATGAAATATTTTTTATCGTCAAATTGTCCGAAGATAATATAATGAAAATCCTGCAATTGCCGTCAGTTAACGTCGAGAAGATCATTTGTAAATTTGTCAGGAGCCTCGTTGGATTTTTAAGGATAAGCATTGTGGCTATTTTTCTTATAGAATTTCAGTTTTTTGACAGCCTCAGCGATGGAAAGCTCTTTGAAAAATTCTATCCTCATAATATTTTTCTTTTAATACCTAGACATACTGACCATTTTAAATAACAAAACATCTCTTAAATCTCACCCATGGTTCAAAAAGAATAATTACACATAAAAAAAATTATGTACTCATTCTATTATTTTTCAAATGATGGTGAAATGATGTTGAAATAAATGGAGACATTATTAGTAGAATCCAAATTGGATAGTTCAGGCGGAGGAATGCATCGTGCTTGTGTGATGGAAAAAATATCCCTCAAACTTAAAGAAAAATTTTATAAGATGATGATGAGACTTGCAATATTTTATGGCTCATATATAGTGTTGGCCATTAAAAGACTAGCATAAAATTAAATTAAGTGCTGAAAAGATGAGGATGCTCAGGTAGACAAGTAGTTTTATACTTGGACATAATGAGAAAAGAGTATATATGTAAAAATGTTAGAGTAACTCTATTGGTAGATAAGATTAGAGAGAGTTGTCTTAGGTGATTTTGTCACATAAAACATTGTCCTCCTGATGACTCGAATAGGAGAGTAGATGTATTAGATCTAATATATGTTAAGAAACATAGAGATAGACCTAAAAAGATTTTATTTTAAATATTAAAAATGATATTTTTATGAGATTTAAATGAGAATTAACTCATAATTGAATGCAATAGAGAAAAAAAAAATCCTAGCATTTCTCTTTCTAAATCCAATATTTTTTAATCAAACAAAGTGATTCTTACTGATAGTTGCTCCCTATAATTTCCAGTTTCATTCTTTCCCTTAGGCTCAATTTTGATCAGTAGCATGATCTGATTATCTTCATGTGAGATTCTATATTTTTTTCGCCAAACTGCCCACATGAATTTCCTAGTTTTTTTCTTTCTAAAATCAGTAATTTGTAATCAAGCAAAGAGATTATCACTGAGAGTTTCTCTCTTTGCTTTTCTGTTTCATTCTTTCCCTCAAGCTCAATTTTCATTAACAGCATTGTTTTGCTGTCTTCTCATAAAGAATTGTTAAACAGAGATGCTTAATCCAAGAAGCACTTGTTCTTGCGAGCTATCTCCTTCCCATTGGGTTGAAAAGCCTTTGAGAGGAATACAGAAAAATAAAGAAGAAGATCACAGCTCAAAATCCCCTTTGTGAACGGGGTCTCTTATTATCCGAAGGAAAAACGAATACCTCGGAAAAAGACACAGATGGGTTATTAATAGCCAAGTAGAGGACACCCTCAATTACAAGAAGACAAAAAATAACTTGAATAAAGGACTAAGCTAAAAGCAAGAAAAGACTGAACAAAGAAAACCTTCAAGACATATCTATAAGCAATACAACGATCATACACTTAGAATAAGAAGAATGCTGCTGATTTTAAGAAATCAGGGTTGTCAAGTTAGTTTTTTCGCAGAATTTTCACAACCAACTTTATAAAAATACTGCAATCATCTTAAATTTAAGGTTTCACAACTGAATTAATTTTTTATGGTTTTTTGAAGCCCTCTATTTAAACTTTCTCCAAAGACATTATAAGTGTCTTTTGCATGCATTGAGTCATTTTTTTTTTCTGGAGAAAACTTGAAGATAGAGCCTTGGGAGGGGGAGAGGAAAGGGTGAAGTTTGAGAGGGAAAAGTTCCTTGTGGGTTTCAAGGTAGTGTGGAAGAGGTTTCACACTATTGCTCGGGCAAGCTTGCATCTTAGTACCATCGAATTCAAGATTTGTCTTGAGGAAAATTTTGGAAAAAAAGAAGATCTCTTTGGTGTCAAAGGGCCCAGCTACTCCGCCGCACTGGAGAAGGTGAAAGTGATTCAAGGTTCTCTTCCTCACCAGGAGGGTGAAAAGGAGTCCATGTTCTCTACCTCACCAGGAGCGTGAAAAATGAGTCAAGGTTCTTTGCATGTGAAAGGAGTACGGTCCTCTGCCGCACCGGGTTTTTGGAAGAGAGTTTGTAAGGGCTTCTCCTCCTAGTTATGTGAGCTAAAGGAGAGACACTATAGTGATAGTGTAATACTCGGAGTGAGTGACTTCGGGGAGTGGACGTAAGTCATGGTTTGACCAAACTATTATAAAATCTGGTGTGTCTTTGTGATTTTATTTTCTGCAGTTTATTTTTCCGCATTTTATTTTATATTATAACTGTTTGGTTGAAAATATTTGATTAATATTATATTGTATTCATTATATTATCATCACCATCTTTATAATTTTTGATAAGTATACTAGCTTCTGCATCAACTGATGATATTACTTTTGTATTAGTGAGCCTTAGAGACACTTCATTGTGATCTTACAACCTCCAAGCCCGACATTCTGCTCAAGGCCCGACGTCTTCATCTGAGGCCCTCACCTTTGTTAGAGGCTCTTATCTTCGCCAGATCACCATAAAAGGTTGTGTGCTCCACCAGAACATCAAATGAGGCCCAGACTTCCGCCGGACCATTACTTGAGGCCTTGAGCTCCACCAGGCCATCACCTGATGCCCACAGTTCTCCCAGAATACTGCCGACTGCGGTCCTTTCGATCTCCGTCGCCTACTATGGTCCTTCCGACCTCCATCACCAGACAACGGTCTTTATGACCCAGGCCTTCTGCCGACTACGGTCCTTACGACCTCCGTCGCCTACTACGGTCCGTCCGACCTCCATCAGCAGACAACGGTCTTTTTGAACCCAGTCTCCTGCCGACTACAGTCCTTCCGACCAAACAAACATGTATATGTGTAACTCCTACCATATAATGCAATCTATATGATGTATATTTGCTACATCAATACAAGGCCTTCTCCAAAGGAAGGGCCTCATTTGTAATCGACTGCAAATACTAGTGGATTCATTCAAACTGGGCCAGGCCCCGTGGTTTTTCCCCTTTTTCAGGGGTTTTCCACGTAAAAACTCTGGTGTCTCTTATGAATGTTTCACCCCCTCTCTTATCTGCTTGTGTGCTGGATCTTCTTACAATGCTAAGACATTAAACCATATATTTCTCTACCGCCGCGAATATTCCAGGACGCAACACCATGTAATACATGTATACAACTATCATTAAGAAATGAATATTTCTCTTCTAGTATTTCCTCTATCATCTTTAGTTCCTGCACGCTTTACTGCCACCGCAAGATAACATGGTATCAGAGCAGAAGAAAACCGAGGTCTGGTCTCTTTTCTTTTCCCTCGTCTGCTCTTGTCCTGTCTCCTCCTCTCTCTCTTGTCTCCAGCGTGTTTGCATTTTTATTCTCTTCTTTTCCGCTCATGGAAGGATTTGCAACCTCTCTTACCACCGTGGATTCAAATCCTCCTTGTCCCACGATCTCCATACCACCACAACTCAAATTCTTGATGAGCAACATCAAGAATCTTGTTCCTACATCTTTAACCGCGGATAATTATCCAATTTGGCGGTCTTAAGTCGAGAAAAATCTTCCATGCGAACGGCTTCAAAGGATTTCTTGATGGTTCAACTCCCTGCCCACCGAAAACATCTCTCACCAATGTTTCTTCCTCCTCCGCCGCTCCTCCTCAGCAAGACACTTGGATCTTAATCGATCAAAATCTTGCCGCCACGTTATTCTCCATTATTACACCATCCATTCTTCCCTGCATTTTGTCTTTAGCTCACTGTCAAGAAATCTGGGCTACTCTAACTCACCACCTTCAATTCACAACTCAATCTAGTGTAATTCAATTAGAGAATGAATTACATCACCTCTCCAAGGGAGATAAATCAATGGTTCAATTTCTTCTTGACATTAAATCTAAAGTGGATGCAATCACAGCCGCTGGAAGCACAATCGACTCCGAAGATGTCATCCTCTACACTCTCAACGACCTTCCCTCCTCTTATCAGTCATTCAAAATGGTTATATGCACAAACATGCAGCCGTTAAATCTTGATGACTTCTATAGCCTCTTATGTAGTGAAGGACAAAATATACTGCAAGATGCCACCAAAGATCTTCAATCTCTTCACTTGATGGACAACAATCTTGCACTCACCGAATCTAGAGGTCGAGGATGGGGTCGGTTCCACAATGATCGTGGAAATCGTGGTCGACGATCACAACAAGCACCATGACGTGGAGAAAGAACTGCAAATCGCAACATCACCTGTCAGATATGCAATAAAAATGTCCACTCTGCAATTCACTGTTGGTATCGGACTGATCCGACGTATACAGATGCAACACCAAACTCCGCTCTGTTCAGCGTGTCTGATACTCCCCGTTAAAATGATTGGTTCTTGGATAGTGGAGCTTTGGTACACCTCACATCAGATGCCACTCAATTAAACAACACCAAACCTTACACCGGGATCGTCTCAATTAGTTATCGGTAATGGACATCATCTACCCATTCAAAACACAGGTAAATGTCTACTTCCAACTCCCTCAGGTAATCTCTACCTTCACAAACTTCATCATGTACCAAATCTTGTGTTTAATTTGCTTTATGTACATCAATTAGCCACTAATAATGATTGTCTTATATCTTTTTCTCCGCATGGTTATCAAATAAAGGATTCGAAGACCAAGCATCTTCTTCTTCATAGAACATGTCATAATGGCCTCTACATAATTCCTCACACTACGAAGACTACAAATCTTGCTCTTCTCTCCGTGCAAACCATACCAAATCTTTGGCATAGTCGTCTTGGTCATCCCTCCTACTCCACCATCCGCACTCTAGCTCGTTCTCAATCGTGCATTTGTACCGATTCGTTACATAATTTTTGTAATACATGTAATGTAGCTAAACACAAATGTCTCTCTTTTCTTCCATCTGAAACTACTACAAATGTTCTGTTCGAAATTGTAAACTTTGATGTATGGGGTCCATCCCCGTACACCTTTATACATGGATATCGCTACTTTGTGTCATTCATTGATGATTATACTAAATACTGTTGGGTTTTTTCCATTAATTCATAAATCGGAAGTAACCCAAATTTTCATCAATTTTCGCAAATTCATTAAATGTCAATTTCATCAAAATATTCGTATTATATGTACTGATGGTGGGGGCGAGTATATCAATAAAATGTTCAAATCCTACCGCACTCATTGGGGCATTAGTCATCAATATACTTGTCCTTATACACCATCCCAAAATGGCATGGCTGAAAGAAAAAATTGTCATATCCTTGAGACTATCCAAAGCCTTTTGATCCACTCAAACACTCCTTCACATCACTAGGTTGAAGCTCTTCACACTGCCATTTATCTTATCAAATGCCTTCCTACCGCAACTCTTTATCATAGCATACCATTCTTTCAATTATACAACAAACAACCTTCCTATATGCACCTTCGTACATTCGGCTGTCTGTGCTACCCTTGGCTCAAATCCTATTCTCATTTCAATTTATCACCCCTCTAAGACCCATGTGTCCTTTGGATACATTCAAATGCAAAAAGGCTATCACTGCCTTGATACTTTGTGGGTCTCCGAAAGGATTCCGCTCGTGTGGTTCGAATGCAAAGGGTACGATCACACTATCCCGTAGGACAAAATGGTCGTAGGCCTTTACACCCGACACAAGCAGGCCGATGGAAGAGCAGATGGAGTTATAGATACGATTAGCCATGGAGGATAGCGGTTTTCACCTACCAACCTCGATGGATAATAATATCTATAACCCAAAAGTTCACGAGATTTCCCCTATTCGATACATCGGCTCGAATAGGGTTTATTTGATTGTGGGGATCGATTTCCTACGGGCGCAAGCCCCCGTAGTTAATTACATCCTAAGCCTTGACTTAGGAAAACTCTCGATTAAGGATGTTGTATTATTCACTTCTTGATTTGATGCATAGAGAAAGTTCCTAAATTCTACCCAAAAGAAAACAGACTCTTCTCTTTATCCTTAGTGATGATTAGACATTTTTGAATGGATAAAGATATAATTAAAATTTTGAGTTTAAAATATCAAAGATCAAATTACAATCCTAAGAGAAACGATAGACTCAAAACACACTAGAAGTGGAAAGACACACTGAGGGGTGTATGACCTGGGCTTATGCTTGCCTGGAGTGAGCTGCCAGCTAACATCCTAAACACAATCAATCGCCCTACATGTATATAAGATAGGAAGGCTCTATCCTAGGAAGTCAAGGAATCATAGTTCAAGAGTTTTCAATCAATGACTCTACAATATGCAAAAGGCTATACTTAACGCCGTGTATGATGCATGAAATGGATACAAAATATCCCTAGGTCTACTGATGTAATGCAAAGTCCTACATGGGGTCCTAGTTGGGTACCCAATGGGTACCCATGTATTACTCGAACGGGCTTCACCCACCCATGGTGACTTTCGGGATGCCATACCCACCTACACCCACCCACTTTCCAAACTTTTTGAACGCAGTCTGCCACGGATTGATGGCCTTGATGCTTGTTGCCCTTTGCTCTTATTGTAAACTTTTAAAACGCATATCAGAATTTACTATAGTCACAACGTGGTTAAGTGCTGCACATTACATATTGATGATTGCTGTAATATAATATATATAGTGATTAGCAATGTAAATCGATTTATCCCCCGATATTGAGTACCCACTCATACCCACCCACAAGGTCATGGGCGTACCCATACCCACCCATACCCATTGGGTATGGGTGGGTACATGGGTGGGTGTGGGTATGGGTACCCAATGCAGGGCTCTGATGTAATGCATGTATATAAGTGAAATACAATGTGAAGTAAGGTGTGTAAAGACAAATGCATGCATGACATCCAGAGTACAGAAAAAATGAATAAACACACCCTAAGGGTACCCTCCAGGCAAGGTACCCGCACAGAAAATCATCATAGTCATGCCCACTTCGTGTGGGAAAACAACGATGCCCAATGGCATAAATAGGTGGCCTACTCTACAGGCCTAAATGACCCTAATGGTCTCTAAGGCTCACAGAAAAAAAAGAAAAAGGGAGGGAGGGTATCGTACCCAAAATCAGAAGGCCAAAAACCTAGCGATGCCCACTTCGTGTGGGAAAACAACGATGCCAACCGGCATAATAGGTGGCCTACTCTACAGGCCTAAATGACCCTAATGGTCTCTAGGGCTCACAGAAGGGGGCAAGCTTTGACCTATAGGGCCAAAGCTTCGTCAGTGAACTAACCTAAGGCTGGCTACCTAAACATACTAGAATACCTATTAACAAGAAGTGTGTGATGTGAAGCAATTCCGATATATAATTAGGAGTTTATTAACTGCAGAAATTATACCTGACTGTATGTGGCGCTGCCACTTAAAAGCTTATAAACCAGCGACCTCATTTAGTTCTCAATCATTAAGCTCCAGTGTACCTCGCAAGAAAAGATAAGAGAGAAACATATATATGAGCGTAGATGCCATTCAGAAAAGAAGTACAGGTAACTAATAAAAATATAACTAATAGGGAAATTAAATACAGCTAACAGGAAATTTAATAATTGCATTTATAGAACATGTGTATATAGCAAACATTGAATAACAGGAGAAAATGTGAGCCTAACCTAGAGCTAAAAGTAGTGTCTTAACTAAACCAGCCTAGGTATATGTAACAGTGTATAGTTTTGGACATGTCTTATGTAGGGAAGTTTAATTATAGTTGCTTTCATTTGATTTGTTGAAGGGCAGAAGGAGGATTTTGGTTTAAGTCTAAATATTAGTACTTTAGGATCGATTTTAGAGATTTTTATTTTAGGATTTGATTGAATTATTTTAATTGGTTATAAATTAGAAAGAAAGATGAATTAGGTGGTTTATTATCAATTGATGTTTGATTCAAATTATTAGTAATCAATTAAGTTTAGGGTTTTGCCACTCCATCGAATCCATTCGTGGCGTTGTGCCACCATGCTCGAGGAACCAGGCCTCCTTAGGACACTTAGCCCCGCAGCTCGGAGTAGTCCATCCAATAAACTTCATCTTTGGAGTGATTGTTATATATTAAGGGGTTTGTTGATTGATTTTAAAAGATTGATCTAATGTTTGATCTTTAGAAGTTTTTTTATCCTAACAAATTTAGTTTCATATTTAATCTCCTAATTTTTGTCTACAGCTTTTAAACTTTAGATTGGTTAGGGGTTTATTATTAGATTAGTTAGATTTGATTTAGATGTATGTTTTAGATTTAGAATTCAACAATTATGAGTGTTAATTATAAGTTGATTAAGGATTAAGCATTTTTAATAAATTTTAAGAATTAAATTAAGATTGGTTGGTTAATTATTAGTGGATCAAGAAAATTAGAACCTAGGAAGACGTGTCACTAAGTTTTTGTTTTAATGTCTCTATCCTATAAGGAGCATGCATCCTAAGTCTATATTTTCTAAGACCCGATCCTTAATTTTTGTCCTTAGATGTCACTAAAGTTGTAGGACTAAGAGTGGTGTTGTTTTCTAATCCTTAGGACTCTCGTACATGTACCGCTAAACTTAAGAATCTATAGCAAAGCAGTATAAATGAAAGAATAAAAGTCGAACATAAAAGGAATGTAAGCATTGTTGTTTGTTGGGTACACTTCTTTGAAGTCAAGTATACCCTAAAGCAATATTAACAATGCTCTTTAATGTTCCCACAATCCAAATAAAGCACTTGAATAAGACTCGACTCAAACAATCTAACTACCCTCTAAACAAAGCCCGAAATAACTAAAAAGGAACAAACTTCTAGGACTAAATTTGAAATAAGAATCTCTTTTTGTTTTAGGTTCATCCAAAAATTCTATATTTTAGGAGTTAACACTAAAGAAAGCTAGCTCGAGTAGAGAGTACCTTGCTCCAGAAGACACTACCCGCCTCCCAACACAAAGTTATCTAAAGCTTCAAATTCCAAAATCCATCCTTTAGAGACTAACACGAATCAATAGGAAGACAATCACACACTAATCATCATCTTGTTCCAAAAAGGCCTACTAAGGAATTTTTACTATACTAAGCAAGTCACCAAACTAGAAGCCTCCAAACACCCTATGAAAACTTCTAAATAAAATACCACTCAAAACCTTACAAAACAACAAATAATCAAGTGCCTTTTATCACATTTGGAGTGGGGTAAAACTTGAGAGAACTTTCTAACAAGAAAGCTTCGCAAGCAAACTTCCATCTTAAAACATCCGCAAAACTCATTAAAAAAACTTTCTAATACAAAACGAATCTAAAACCAATCATAAATCCTCTTAACATGAGCAAACCAAAGTCTTTTCAAACGTCATACACATCAAAACTCTTCTCAACACAACCAAATCATATTCATTTCAAATGTGAAACAAAGCCACCCGTCTTTCAAATACAATACAATTTACAAAATTTTTCAACATAAAGCTGGTCATAAGATTTTCGTATAAAGCAAATCATGAATTTTTTTTATCTCAAAGCATAAGTAGTAAAATAAGTAACAGAGAAAGAGATAGGTTGATAGAAAGAGAAGATATAAGGTTAGGGAGGATAAGAGACTCAATGCATATTTGCCAAAGTTCTATCTTTCCAACAGTCATCCAACAAACCTACAATATTCAATTAGAAATATGGTCCACTCTCCAACAATTATCCAAATAAAGCTCCCCATCTCCAACACATTTCATGCTCCAGGACACATTTCTCTCACAACCATTCCACTAAACATCACATGCCACTTTGTATTCTTTTATTTTTTTATAATGGATTACACATGAAGATAACAAACTTTGCAATTAGTATTGAATTCTTTTCCAACCAACTTTCGATCAGTGGAGCATAAAGAAAATACACTTGAGAGCTACAATTACAACTACCAAATATATGTCAAATCACTTCTTACATGTAAAGCAATTCCTGAAACTTTCCTACTCAAAATCACCCATAAGACTCTCCAGCCATTTCCCTAAAGGTACTTTATGAAAGACTTACAAATAGCAACTACTTCTCCTTTCCAAATCGTATAACAAGTCATACTATAAATATGTGGAAATGTTATTGAAATTTTCTCCTGTAATATAGAATGTCGCAAAAATATAGAAACTCCTTCAACACGATTCGTAAAGTCAATGTGATTCCAAAAGCACCAACAACTTTCTCATTTACAACATAAAACTATAAACCCATTTCATATTGAATCAAGAATATGCAAACCCATCACGATATATACATGCTTGAGGGCAAAAGCCGAAGTTATATATTTTTTTAGGTAAAGCAACTATGAATGTATATAGAAGGAAACCACGAAATCTTCACGCCCATTCGTCTTTGAATCCGACTCATAATAATAAAGCATGAAACTCCACATGGCTCATTTCAAAAAGAACAAATCGCAAATCGGATGACCCAAGGATGTGAGTGATCTCAAATTAGCTTTCAGTTATGGACTAAACCACAATTATAAAAGCATGAAGTTATGTTTCTCATATAAATTTCTAATTTAAACAAAGCCACCAAAACTCAAGGTGTTTATATATATACATTTCCTGCCAAAATAGCCAATCATAGCAAACAAAAGTCTAATAATCTCCATCCTTTTAATCACCAAAGTATTTCTTGCCAAAAAAAAAAAGAACTTTATGTAAAGAGTGTGATCTAGTGCCATGGGAGAGAATATCACATCCATTTATAACTTCCAGAAGCGAAAATTTCTCAATGAGAACAAGATGAAAATCAGATATGAATCTTTTCTTTGTTTGATGTGAAATGAAAGTTTCAACCCAGTCGAATCATTGACTAAGAAGAAAACTCAATACCATTAAAGATATGTATAAAATACTCTCATTTTTAAAGGAAGTGAATTAAGCCCTCATACTTAAATGTCAAGGAAAGCTCAAAGTAAGGAGATTCGCTATCAATTCTTCGATCAACCAAGATATGCTTCTAATATATTAAAAATCCAACAAGGAAGAAAAAGGGAAAGAACAAGGAAAATAGTAGGAGCTTCTTCACCGAAACTTAGCATAGACCAAACTATTTAATATTTACGTTGTGCCATGACATTCCTATTTCCAAACAACCTCATTTGTTCAAAGCTTATATACACACACCTCTAGTGGACACTACTACAAACATACACTACTACAAACATCACCCATACACCTGGTGCAGGATATCATATATTTTTTTTATCACCCACACATGAGGTCTTCCCCGAACAACGCATAACATGACATAACTCTTCTAGAAATCTGATTTTCTACAGATTTTATACACAGTTAATGATAGCAAAAATATAAACCTTCTTATGGAACTCACTTACATTCCACAAAACCAGCCATCTCACTTTCTTTTTTAAATGAAATACTCATAATATGGTGAGTTTGCAATCACAAAGCTGCAGCAAATTAATTAGCCTAGAAGTGAAATGAATTCTACACAACCTCACGTGATAGGTGTTACCATTCTCAACATCTCATCACATAAATATAAACAAAGCATTGTATAGGAATCCGGAAAGCCATTTCTTCAAAATATACTATAACAAAGGATGACATAAGAGATCTACACAAATCCAAAGAATAAACCATTAACCACGTAACCATTCGTATCAAGAAACTTCATCAAAATAGTTGATCTCATTTGCACAGCAACCCGTTTGCAAGGTAGACCACAAACTTCTCATTCTTCTAAATTTCATCTAGTGAAATGTTCAACAAAGAAAAAGAAGGAGGTATACCTGCCTTAGAGAAGGAAGTAGAGGAGGTCGGTTGGGCTAGTCCGGCGTCGGGTTCGGTCTAAGAGATCGGACGAACCTTGGGTTCGGCCTTCACGAGCGTGTCGGATTCTTCTTGGAGCTAGCGAATGGAGACGTTGAAGATGGCTCCGATTTCGGCCTGGGCTGCTCCGGGTGAGAGCCTCTTGGCCTCGGTTGGAGTTTATGATCCAGAAAAATAGGCGGCTGAAGGCGGGGCGAGATCGGTGTCGACGGGAGCAAGGATCAGTCCAGGTGGCGTCCAAATTGGGCGGGAGTAGGTCAAGCCGAGAGCAAGGGGTTTCGGCTTTGTTTGGGATTCGGCCAGAGGGAGCTAGGCTCTCGGCTTCTCTGCGACTCACCAACGAAAGACAAGGGAAGGGGAGAGGGGCGTGCGAGGAAGATAGGAAGATTTCGGGAGAGAGGGAGCGGCTTCAGTCCTGGAGGAGGCGTGCAAAACCGAGAGTTCGAGAGAGGGAATCGGCTGGAAGAGAACTTCGGTTCCCTTGGAACCGTGCCGAATCCAGAGTCCGCGGGGGCCAGCAGTGAGATGGAGGCCCTTTGGCCTCAATTAGGGCGCCCAAGGAGAATTCGGGAGTGAGACAGAGAGCCGTCCGATCAAATTTCTAATCCAACGGTGGGATTCCAATTGGTTTGAAAATTCGATCAAATTTTGATTAGGATTTAGCTGAACCCAAGGGATTGAAATCAAGCTCAGATTGAGTAGGGTTTGGTTCGATCCGGGTCGACTCGAACTCGCCCCGACTCGACCCAAAATTAATTCAATAAAATAAGATAAAAATAAATCAAACTCAAATCATTATCAATTCAAATTGAATCGGGCTCGACGAGGCCCGATCAAATCGATCAAATATGCTCAAGAAGAAATCAGGTTAAAAACGAGGTCAACAAACTTCTACAAATTGCATCTATATATTGAGGCATATTGTATTTAATGAGAGCATCTTTCCTTACAAAAGATGCCAGCATAATCCTTCCATATCAACCAATACCGAGACCCCTCACGGTCTTCCTCTTCTATTATTGGTTCAGTATCAACCACCTCTACCCCTAACACCTCTTTCACAACTCCCCCATCAACAATTAGTCACACCTCTCTTACACAATCCGCTCACTCAACAACTCAATCCAAACCCCTCTCTCCTATCATTTCAACTATACCCCTTTGAAACCTCATCATCACATGAAAACTAGATTTCAAACTGGTCATTTAAAACCCAAGCAAATTTTTGATCTCACTCATCAAATTCATGTACCAGATCCACCACCAAGCTTAAACATTGGAGATCTGCTATGTCCCAAGAATTTCAAGCTATACAATCTCAGGGTACCTGGGAACTTGTTCCTTCCCACTTGTTGCAAAATCCACTTTGCTGCAAGTGGACGTTTCGTACCAAATATAACTCCAATGGGACGATAGCTTGCTACAAAGCACGTCTAGTTGCTTTAGGCTATAATCAAGAATTTGGCTTGAATTACGCTGAAACTTTCAATCATGTTGCAAAAATCTCAACATTGCATGTTCTTTTACTTACTGCCCTTCATCACAATTGGAATATTTTTCAATTAGATGTTTCCAATGCTTTTTTACATGGCAAGTTAACTGACACTGTCTACATGAAGCAACCACCAGTTTTTACAAATAATAATCATCCTACACATATCTGCAAGCTCAAAAAAACTCTTTATGGGCTTAAACTGTCATGCCCCAAGATCTAACTTGGAAAGAATGTCAATCAATCTAACAACAATTTACCAGAGTTATCTATAAACCTTCAGTAAGCAATCTATCACACATCTAAAAATTTTAAACATCAATATACAAGTCGATTCACATCTCAAAACATCATATACAATACTCAGGAACTAAACTACCAATACAAGTAAAGAAACTATCCTGTCCTGAGTACAAAAGAATCATCTATCGATCAAAAGACAAAAAAACCTGAAGATCTGGATCAATTCCTATCTCCTGCTCCCGAGCCCTGACCTGAAAATATCAACCACATATAATGAGCTTTACAAAGCCCAGCAGGTCACCTAATACCTATAACTGAAATCAAAGCACGGCGATGCTATCAATATGCATGTCAATCTATCAATCCGAATCAATCAAGGGTCAATGAGTTTATGCAGCGGAAATCCATAGTCAATAAAACCAGTCAATGCAGCGGCAGGCAATTCGATAAATCAACGCAATCAATCAATATCCGTCAATCAAATCAATACGGTCAAATCAATACGATCTATTTAATGAAATCAATCGAGGAAAGCAATACGATAAATTTCAATCCATTCTGACAAGAAATCTATACAACAGTCAATACGGTGTAGAACAGTAGCAACAGCGAGTCTATAAAATCTATAGGCAACAATATCAATGAATCGGTAGGCAGTAGTCCAAATCCACGCTATCAATGCAGTATCTATATCTATCAATGTCTATATCAATGCTCAGTAGTTAATCGATGAAATTAATGAAATCGTACTATGCAGTAAATCTGATCAAATCAATAAAGTAGAAATTGATAAAGCAATAGATCCGTGAGTCAATACAGTAAACATGCATTTCAATACTATATACTGAACAAGTACAAACTACTGGCTATGTTGCTGTTGTAGATTCTATATTGCTGTTGTAGATTCGTACATTGGTTCTATCAATAAGAGTCGTCACTCTTTTCGCCCGTCGGCATATCAATAAACTCCTTATGTCTCCCTTCAATAATCAATAATCAATGTTTAAAGGAAAGCCCGTCGGCCCACCATCCTGTACAGGTATCAATATCAATCTCCAACCAATGTTCAACCAGGTTCCACTTGCGATCAGTATCAATAGTCAATTCAATCAATAAGCAATTCAATAGTCAATATTAAAGCAATCATATCAATAATCATATTCATATCGATTCAATCTATCAATTCCAGACAATTCAGAAATCATACGAAAATCGGGCAGAGTAACGGCAGTCTATCGAATTTACACAAAAATCCCGCAAAAGACACAAATTCCAAATCTTTCCAAATTACAGACGAAGATCCACGGCATCAATACAAGACTATCAATCTATAGAGTCCAAATCAAATCAAGTCCTGACAATTTTCTATTCAATTAAAATCGCGTAGAATCAATTCCGACCGGTAAAATCATCGCAGAAAACACTCAAATCGTGTGTAATAATCATATCTATAACATATCAGAAGTTGTGCGGTGAAAGTTGTGTCAATATCAAATCACGTCAAAAGTTCGACTACGAAAACACAAAACAGATCTCAACTCGGTCAAAACACAACATCTTTGAAAACAGAAACAGGGTTCGGAGTCCTTACCACGAGATCTTCACTTTTCCCAACAGCAGCGTCGGACGAAAAGCGCTCCGCGGTCTCCGAAAACCAGCTTTTCTCTTTTTCCTTTTCTCTTTCTCTCTCCTCAGATATTTCTCTCTCTTCAAAATATCTCATTTCTATATATATCCAGACTGATCGTCCTGGACGATCGAGCTTCGTACCGGACGATCCATGAAGAGAAGAATTTCGTCCAGACGAAAAATTACATATCGTCCCTGGCGAAGGGTTCTCTGACTTATTTTCGTCCAGACGATCCTGATTTCGTCCAGACGAACCATACAGCCAAACATGATTTTTCTACACAACCTGCACCGATCGTCCCGGACGATCCAACTTCGTCCAGACGAACCTGAAGCAAAAACTGATATTACAATCTCCCCACCTTAGAAAAATGTCGTCCCGACATTTCCCTAAAGGTACGAAGCAAAACACGAAGCAAACCAAATCGATCGAAATCCAAATCCAAAACAAAACTCGTCGAAATCTATACAGAACACACAATGCAATCAATCAAATGTCAATATGCAATGTTCATATGTCAATATCAATCGGTTAGTCAAATCAATCTTACCAGTAGAACCTTCTGGTCGTTGTTGATCCTTATGCTGTAAACTCTGTAGACTGTAGATGCGTGGCACCACTGAAGGTCGTGGCGCAACTGTCTCCCTCTGATCTCTGACAGTCCTATCATCCATCCGGTTTCCTGATCTTTCACTGTAGGCCCTCGAGCCAACAGTCCTCTGCTGTCCTGTACCTGTGCCAGAATCAGTCCTTCCACCCAGTCCTTTCTGAGGACAATCTGCTGCTCTGTGTCCTTGCTGTCCACAGTGAAAACACTGTCCCGTCAATAGGTAGCACTGACCTGCATGTCGTCTACCACAGTGAATGCACGTGCCAGAACCACCAGACGATACTATCGATGCTGATCGTGACGCAGATCCCGATGCAGATCCCTTCGAACCCTCATACCTGCTTCTCTTCTCTCTATCTCTGTCTCTATAAGAATCATCTCGTCGTACCTCATCTCTCCTCCTCCTGGTATCATCGTACCTCGATACTGGTATCATCAACTCAATCTCTATCAATCGGGCCCGCTCCACTAGCTCAGAAAACTCATGGATCCGGAAAGGTACTAGTGGTTGCCTCAGCTCTCTATTCAATCCATGTAGAAATCTATAACACTTATCTTCAGGAGTAGGAATCAAGTGAGCAGCGTACCTCGCAAGTGCAGTAAACTCGGCCTCGTACTGCATCACTGACTTGCGGCCTTGCTCCAATCTCATGAAAGCTTCCTGCATCTGTCGCTGAGCTGACGGTGGTACAAACCACATCCTGAATACTGCAGTGAACTCATCCCAGGTGATCTCAGCATTGGTCTTCCCCTGGAATTTCTCTCTCTGCTGTCCGATCCACCATCTCTCTGCCTCACTCTCCAACATGAATACTGCCAATGGTACTTTTCTATTCCCCGGACACTGCATGCTATCAAAAATCTTTTCCACCCTCATGATCCAATCCTCAGCAGCCTGTGGTCCTACAGCCCCTTTGAACAACGGAGGCTTCAGCTTGTGGAACATCTGCAAGTGTCTATCAATTTCTTCCTCTTTGCTTCCACTCATCTTGCTCTGAGCGTCCCCCATCACATGTGCAATCGCAGTAGCCAACTGCATCATACTCTCTGAAGGCACTGGAGCTGCGCTGTGTTGCTCGTTTGGTACACTGGATTCTACTGGAGGATCCATATCTTTTCACCTGCACAATTCAAAACAAATGATACACATGCAATGATGTATGCCAATGAAGCTCTTAAAGCTACCCAATCTACCCAACTCTCAATCCAAACCTACAACTCTGGTAACAATCCATTCTTCCAATAACACTGCTCTGATACCAACTGTCATGCCCCAAGATCTAACTTGGAAAGAATGTCAATCAATCTAACAACAATTTACCAGAGTTATCTATAAACCTTCAGTAAGCAATCTATCACACATCTAAAAATTTTAAACATCAATATACAAGTCGATTCACATCTCAAAACATCATATGCAATACTCAGGAACTAAACTACCAATACAAGTAAAGAAACTATCCTGTCCTGAGTACAAAAGAATCATCTATCGATCAAAAGACAAAAAAACCTGAAGATCTGGATCAATTCCTATCTCCTGCTCCCGAGCCCTGACCTGAAAATATCAACCACATATAATGAGCTTTACAAAGCCCAGCAGGTCACCTAATACCTATAACTGAAATCAAAGCACGGCGATGCTATCAATATGCATGTCAATCTATCAATCCGAATCAATCAAGGGTCAATGAGTTTATGCAGCGGAAATCCATAGTCAATAAAACCAGTCAATGCAGCGGCAGGCAATTCGATAAATCAACGCAATCAATCAATATCCGTCAATCAAATCAATACGGTCAAATCAATACGATCTATTTAATGAAATCAATCGAGGAAAGCAATACGATAAATTTCAATCCATTCTGACAAGAAATCTATACAACAGTCAATACGGTGTAGAACAGTAGCAACAGCGAGTCTATAAAATCTATAGGCAGCAATATCAATGAATCGGTAGGCAGTAGTCCAAATCCACGCTATCAATGCAGTATCTATATCTATCAATGTCTATATCAATGCTCAGTAGTTAATCGATGAAATTAATGAAATCGTACTATGCAGTAAATCTGATCAAATCAATAAAGTAGAAATTGATAAAGCAATAGATCCGTGAGTCAATACAGTAAACATGCATTTCAATACTATATACTGAACAAGTACAAACTACTGGCTATGTTGCTGTTGTAGATTCTATATTGCTGTTGTAGATTCATACATTGGTTCTATCAATAAGAGTCGTCACTCTTTTCGCCCGTCGGCATATCAATAAACTCCTTATGTCTCCCTTCAATAATCAATAATCAATGTTTAAAGGAAAGCCCGTCGGCCCACCATCCTGTACAGGTATCAATATCAATCTCCAACCAATGTTCAACCAGGTTCCACTTGCGATCAGTATCAATAGTCAATTCAATCAATAAGCAATTCAATAGTCAATATTAAAGCAATCATATCAATAATCATATTCATATCGATTCAATCTATCAATTCCAGACAATTCAGAAATCATACGAAAATCGGGCAGAGTAACGGCAGTCTATCGAATTTACACAAAAATCCCGCAAAAGACACAAATTCCAAATCTTTCCAAATTACAGACGAAGATCCACGGCATCAATACAAGACTATCAATCTATAGAGTCCAAATCAAATCAAGTCCTGACAATTTTCTATTCAATTAAAATCGCGTAGAATCAATTCCGACCGGTAAAATCATCGCAGAAAACACTCAAATCGTGTGTAATAATCATATCTATAACATATCAGAAGTTGTGCGGTGAAAGTTGTGTCAATATCAAATCACGTCAAAAGTTCGACTACGAAAACACAAAACAGATCTCAACTCGGTCAAAACACAACATCTTTGAAAACAGAAACAGGGTTCGGAGTCCTTACCACGAGATCTTCACTTTTCCCAACAGCAGCGTCGGACGAAAAGCGCTCCGCGGTCTCCGAAAACCAGCTTTTCTCTTTTTCCTTTTCTCTTTCTCTCTCCTCAGATATTTCTCTCTCTTCAAAATATCTCATTTCTATATATATCCAGACTGATCGTCCTGGACGATCGAGCTTCGTACCGGACGATCCATGAAGAGAAGAATTTCGTCCAGACGAAAAATTACATATCGTCCCTGGCGAAGGGTTCTCTGACTTATTTTCGTCCAGACGATCCTGATTTCGTCCAGACGAACCATACAGCCAAACATGATTTTTCTACACAACCTGCACCGATCGTCCCGGACGATCCAACTTCGTCCAGATGAACCTGAAGCAAAAACTGATATTACATAAACAATGCCCAAGACAGTGGTTTGAAGTGCTAACAAGATTTCTTCATGAACAGGGATTTGCCACTAGTAATTCGGATGCCTCCCTCATGATATATCGGAATAATGGTTCTAACATTTATTTTCTAGTCTATGTTGATGATATTATCTTAACAAGAAATGATAGCAAAACTATAGTAAAGCTTCTTCAAGCTCTCCAACAATGGTTCAACATGCGTAGTCTGGGGTCTCTCGTGCAATTCCTAGGCATTACTGCAGAACAAACATCCACCGATCTTCTACTTCACCAAGACAAGTATGCAGAAAACATTCTTCATCGGGTTGGGATGCTCAATTGCAAACAAGTTGCAACACCATCCCAGACAAAACCACTGCCGCAAGCCAACTCTCCCATGTTCTCCAACCCAAAACTTAATCGTCAATTGGTCGGAGCACTCCAGTATCTCACACTTACTCGTCCGGACATCACATACGCCATCAACAAAGCTTGCCAACATATGCATCAACCAAACGATCTCAACTTTGAAGCACTCAAACATATGTATTCTACGTTATGTATGAGGGACTCTACATTATGGTCTACATCTCAATCCTCATACCCCTCTCACACTCCGAGCTTATACATATGCAAATTGGGCAGGAGATCAATCTGATCGCAAATCCACCACATGCTACTGTATGTTCTTGGGAACCACTCTCATCTCCTGGAGTGCAAAGAAACAAACAAGCATTGCAAGATCATCCACTGAGGCCGAATATCGTGCTATTTCTACGGCCACAACCAAAACTATATGTCTTCATCGTTTGTTACATGAACTCGACTGCACACAACATTTGCCAACTATGCTATACTGTGACAGCACTTGCAATAGCCCTTTCTATCATGCTTGAACAAAGCATATGGAGATCGACTGTCACTTTATTAGAGAATGTATAAAAAATAATACTATTCAACTTCAACATATTGCCTCAAAGGACCAATTAGCAAACATCTTTACAAAAGCTTTAACCATTTCTAGGTTTAACTACCTCATTCCCAAACTGATCGACAAGTCATTGTCATCAGCTTGCAAGGGTATGTTAACAGATAAATAAGAAAGTACACTTCTTGCCAGCTGTCATGGTTAAAGCTTGTACGGCCCTCTACTTAGTTTCTATAAATACCCTTGTAATACCTGTATACAGCTATCATTAAGAAATAAATATTTCTCTTCTAGTATTTCCTCTGTCAGCTTGAGTTCCTGCACGCTTTACTGCCACCGCAGGTTAAACACACTTGAATGTCTACAAGATCCTCAATTTGTTCAGTGCCCACTTTCTGGTGATAATTCTAAAAAAATGAAGAGTCTGCTGCAACCTTACAAGCTTCTGAATTCTTCTAGAACCTAACAACAATCTTCTTACTATTATTTATTAAAAATGATACTTAGCTCTAAAGCTTAGAATTTACCTATGAGTTGAAATCACCTACTGGCCCTGGATTTTAGCTAATTAAACAAAGAGATTCTTTGCCACGCATTTTCTCTCCGTTATTTCCTACGTCGTTCTCTTTCTCGGGCCTAATCTTGATATCTTCCTACAGAGAATTTTGGATCCAACAGTCGTCTATTATTTTGAAACTTGGAAGAGTATTTTTTTGTTTGTTTTTGCTACAAATCTTCACAAAAGTTAATGTATTACTATGATAATATGTTACATAAATTGCCAAAAAAAAAAAAAAAAAGCCAAAGAAAAGTAGAGCTCAAACGCCATTCAGCTTCAATGAAAATGTAATATTCCTTGATGCATCCATCATTCAAAGCATATTCGATATTCCACATAGAATTACACAAATACACATTTATTTTAAGATGACATCGGATTACAGTCAAGCACAAGATAATGTTACATGTTTGTTGACAGATAAACATTGCTAAGTAATAAACAAAACATTGTCGAACATCATTGATCCAACAGTCTGTAGCAGCCTAAAATTTCTGCAAAATACAAATAATAATGAAATAAATGCTATATGACAAAGTCCAAACATTAAAACAAATACAAGAGAATGCTTAATCTGAGAGTTCAACGACTAACTGTTAATATATATTTCTCTAATTCTCTCACTTTAGCTGCTGAGTCATCTCACCCAGCCATTATCAAGATTGCCACGTGTCACTTTTATATTAGCTAAGCTATTACACCTTTGCTTTTCATTCTCTATATATAGTCAGTTGTAACCTTCTTTGTATGATTTGAAATATAATATTCTGTTTCTTTATTCTTTCTTTCTCGGTCTCTCTGCTTGCGTCCTGCTGTGATCACTTTCTTATGGTATAAGAGCAGGCGTTCTTGTGATTCAGCCTAGGGCTCGACTCTCTCTTCCATGGAGACATCCTCTGCATCCCTCGCTGCTGCACCAAAAGATCAACAACATTTCGCCATCTCCTCTAATTCCCAACCCATCCCACCTCAACTAAAATTTCTCATGGGTAACATCAAAAGCATCATATCCCTTACTCTCACTATTGAGAATTACCCAATGTGGTGATCCCAAGTTCTCAAGATGTTTTGAGCCAACGATTTTGAAGGTTTTCTTGATGGTAGTTGTAGCTGTCCCTCACCTAACACTCCATATTCTCCCTCCACTCTCTCTTACCAATCTTGGACACTTCTTAATCAAAACTTGGCCGCAACTCTACATTTCGTTCTCTCTCCCAATATTCTTCCATACGTTTTATCATTGAATCATTTTTCCGATATTTGGGAAACCTTAGTTCATCGCCTTCAATCCTCCAGTCATTCCCGCACAATTCAACTTTGCAATGAACTTAATCATCTTTCCATGAAAACTCAAACAATTTCTCAATACCTTCTCATTGTTAAATCCAAGGTTGGCGCTATCGCCGCTACTAGATCGCCTCTTTATCCCGAAGATGTTATCTTCTACACCTTAAATGGTCTTCCTGCTCAATATCAAGCTTTCAAAATGGCCATCCGCACAAATCTTCAACCCATAAGTATTGATACCTTGTATACTATACTTTGTAGTGAAGAACAAAATCTTGCTCAAGAAGCAACAAATGAACTCCAAAACCTTCATATCTCCGAACTAGTCGTGGCTCTTGTCGCTCCCTGTGGACGTATTCGCGGTTATAATCCTTCAAGTTGTGGACGCCCAACTTCTTCAAACCGATCCTCTCGGTCTTCCCATCATCGCCTTGACAAATCCGTCTCAAATCCTATAAATTGCCAAATATGCTCCAAATAAGGTCACTCGGTCTTACGATGCTGGTACCATCCTGATCCTTCATATACAGAAGAATCCCATAGAACTTCTCTAATCTCTCCTTCCGAATCCAATGCCTCTCCCGATTGGTACCACGATAGTGGAGCATCTACGCATCTCACCTCGGATTCTTCTCAGCTTCACTCTATGAAGCCGTATGCCAGACCCCATCAAATCACCCTAGGTAACGATCATCAATTGCCCATTCAACATTGAGGTAAGGGAATTCTACCTACTCCTCAAGGTAATCTCAATCTTCACAATCTTTATCATGTTCTGAATCTATCATTTAATCTTATATCCATTCACCGCCTTGCTTCTGATAATAATTGCATTGTCAAATTCTCTCCTCATGAGTTTCAAATACAAGGTTCGAAGACGGGTCATCTTCTACTCAAGGGACCTTGCCTTAATGGTTTGTATCCTATTTGGTCGACTATCACCAATCAACATCTCGCCCTACTGTCAGCTCATGATGTTCCACATCTTTGCCATTAATGTCTTGGTCACCTGGCCGCCGTCACATTAAAACATTTGACAAACTACATCTCCTCTTTATGTACCATTGCTTATAGCTCTCATTGTAATTCTTGTAGGCTGGTAAAAAGCCACTGATTACCGTTTAGTCAATCTACTTATTCTAGTTCATCTTGATTTGAATTAGTTCATTCTGACATTTGGGGTCCATTCCTAACTCTTTCCATGCATGACTTTAAATTCTATATCTCTTTCATCAATGATTTCTCTAAATACTGATGGATCTATCCTATTATAAACAAATTCGAAGTAATCACTAAATTTATCAAATTTAACAATATGATTACTCATCAATATAATACTCATATTAAAATATTTTTCTTTGATTGCGGAGGTGAATTCATCAATCGTCAATTTCAAATGTTTTGTAAACAACAGGGAATAATTCATCAATACACTTGTCCTATAGCCCATCTCAAAATGGCGCCATCGAACGAAAGCACAGGCACATTATAGAAATTGTTCGTAGTTTACTCATTGAAGCCAATCTTCCTCAATCTTTATGGGATGCCTCCCTTTATACTGCTGTCTATCTCATCAATTGTTTGCCCACTCAATCTCTTCACAATCGTAGTCCCTACTATATTCTGTATCAAAAATTGCCTAACTACAACTATCTCAAGATTTTCGGTTGCTTGTGCTACCCATGGTTATGGCCTTACTCCACTAACAAACTTTCTCCTCTCTCCATACCTTGAGCATTCATATGCTATTCTACCTATAAAAAAGGGTATCGTTGCTTTAATCCTAAAACTGGGCAAGTATACATCTCTCGGCATATTGTATTTAACGAATCTATATTTCCGTATCAACAAGCCACAGCTCACACTACACCTCATTCAACTCAAAACTTCATACTACCTCTCACACTTGTTCCTACTTCAACTCTCACTACTATACGACCCATCAATTCCAGACCTACCACTCAACAAAAATTTCGATGTTCTCCTAACCCCACTTCCACTCCTTCATCTTCTTCTATGCCCAATTACCAAAACAATTCACCTTCAGCTGATCCGCATCCCGACCCAAACCTGCCTTTCACCATGGTCCCTGCCACTCGTATCCCCACTCACCCAATGCAAACTAGACTAAAAACCGGTCATCTAAAGCCTAAAATTATTTTAAACCTTTTTTATCACAATCTATGCTGAAGCTGCTAAAGAGGAACACTGGCGCACCGCCATGTTTCAAGAATTCCAAGCACTTCAATCTCAAGGTACATGAGACCTTGTCCCTCCACAATCAAATCAAAACACACCGTCTATATGAAACAATCCATGGGCTTCACGGATACCATACATTCTACCTACGCGTGTCGCTTGAAAAAGGCTCTCTAAGATCTTAAACAATCCCCACGAGAATGATATGCTACTCTTTCCAGCTACCAACAAACTCTAGGATTCCATTTTAGCTCATATGATCCTTCACTTCTCATCTACAACAAAAACGGCATCTCCATGTATTTTCTAGTCTACATCGACGACATCCTCCTTATCGACAATTGCAACAAAGCCATACAAACTCTTCTTCATAACCTCAACTCTAAATTTACCATGCACGACCTTGGATCTCTCTATCAATTTTTGGGCATCCAAGTGGTTCATACATCCTACGGTTTGCATCTAAATCAAAGTAGGTTCGCTCAAACTATACTATCTCGGGCGGGCATGCTAAACTATAAACCGATTTCAACTCCTTCTCAACTTAAAACATCTTCCACTCCTGCTAATTCTGGTGCTTTCTCTAATCCCACTTTATACCGTCAACTTGCGGGTTCACTTAAATACCTCACCTTAACTCGACCTGATATCTCGTTTCAACAAAGTTTGCCAACATATGCAAAATCCTTTAATTATTCACTTCGATGCCCTCAAACGCCTTATGCATTATATTCAAGGAACCTTGCATTTCGGTATACCTCTTTCTCATAATTCCCTCAACTTATGCTCCTATGTGGATTCTGACTGGGCTGGGGATTCTACTGATAAAAAATCTACTACCAGTTACTGTAATTTTTTGGGATATTCTATTATCTCATGGAGTGTTAAGAAACAAAATGTTGTTGCTCGTTCATCCATTGAAGCTGAGTACCGTGCTCTAGCTTCCGCTGCTGCTGAAGTTATCTGGCTCCGTCGCTTACTTCAAGAATTCAACTGTCATCAATCTTCCGCTACTCCTCTACTGTGTGACAACACATCCGCCATCGCCTTAGCCAACAATACAGTATTCCATGCTCGTTCAAAACATATTGAAGTGGATTGTCACTACATCAGAAACTACATCAAAGACAAGGCAATTCAAATTCACCACATCTCTACCAAAGCCAGCTCGCCGATCTTCTTACCAAACCACTCTCAATCTCAAGGTTTCAACTTTTATCACACAAACTGGTTACCTCTCCCGAAGTTATAGTTTGAGGGGGCCTATAAATATATATTTCTCTCGCTTTAGCTGCTGAGTCATCTCACCCAGCCGTTATTAAGATTGCCACGTGTCACTTTTATATTAGCTAGGCTATTGTATCTTTGCTTTTCATTCTCTATACATACAGTCTGTTGTAATCTTCTTTGTATGATTTGAAATACAATATTCTGTTTCTTTATTCTTTCTTTCTCGGTCTCCCTGCTTGCATCCTGCTGTGATCGCTCTCTTACTAACAACATAAGAAACAAAAGGCAAGAAAAATACCTGATCATGATTATGATGACGCATGGATCCTTAATCATAAGGTTCAAACTTTTTATAATTTAGCTGAATTCTACCAACATCTATGTTAGCTATCATTTGAAAGATTTCTTGAGAGAGAAGCATCGTAGCACCACCACAGTCATTGCAATGATCGACAACTATAACTAATGCTCCAATAGTGTCTCCTATTTTGCTGCAGGGTTGTTGTTCACCTGCATTTAATGCATTAGGACAGTACACCTGATAATATTGCCCGCATATATTGCCACCATCCCATAATTCATCATTGACAGATGCCAAATAAACTCCGTTTTTCTGATCACCGAAGCAAGCAGAAGCTGCAAATCATTAATGAAATAAATCATTTCTTACAAACAAATAAAATCTAAAATATAATATCATGTAAAAGACATCATTGGCACTTACGAACATAAGGTTTAGAGTAGTAGGAGGCCTCTCCTGTCTTTAGATTATGTGCAATTGATGCAGGGCAAATGAACATTAGACAAGCAAGAATAGTTATGTAATTTTCCATAATTAAAAGTAACTTTTTTCCCTTTGGGAAAGCCAGACCCTTTCTAGGAGAAGATGCCTGTACTAATTTATAAGAAAATAATTTATAATAATTTTATTAAAAATAATAATCTTTTGATTTATTCAAATTCAGTACCAGACAACATGGAATACAAGTTTCCTTTGTAACGACATAATGATTTAAGAATTCTTCAACTTTATACTTAAGTAAACATGCGATCACTTTTATAATGAGTATGATCTTTTCATAAGGATCGAAAAATCCATAAAAAAAGGTAAATGATATTTGACATCTAAAAATTCTAAGTTGAATAAGACAGCCATGAGCTGTTTGTTGTGCAAACAATGAAAACTAAATTAGAATCAAATCACAATCAACACAAAGAAGAAGATAATTTACGTGATTTGGCGAATATTCTTACATTCACAGGGAGGATGATTTCACTATTGCGGATCCAGAAACAGATAGGAATTACAATTGGCTCTCACTTTTATGCATATAGTACAACTACCCTTAGGCGTCTATGGGTAAGAGACAGATTGCTTCGTCTGGTTTTGTTGCTTCCCCTTAGCCCTATGGGTATCATTGAAGATGTGGTTGAGCTCCTTTTTATGAGGGTTTACTTCTTGCCTTCCTTGTTTTTTCTTATTATATTTTGTATTAGATTGAACCATTGGCTCATAGGTTTTAATTTGAATGTTGTATTTCCTAAGCACGGCCTTGCTTTCCATTTGGCTATTTCGATTGAGCATATGTAGAAATTTTCTATTCTTGTTTCTTAAAAATTAGGTAATATTTTAAATTCTTAATGCAATAATAATTGATGCCATTATATCTTATTTAATATTTTTAATAAATATTTTATTTTCAAATCCATCTTTAAATTGTTCATTAAAGTCTATCTTCCAGCTTATTTTTTTAATTTTTAAATATATCAAATTTTAATTTTTATAGGTCAGAACAAATTTGATGCTTCCAATACTTAGTCATATTGTTAATCGTTTAATTAAATTCTCGTATAATCTACAAATTATTATTAATTAACTAATTTAAATTGTTCAACTTATAAATATTTTATGATAAGTTCTATCAAAATTAAATTACTTTCATTCATATATTAGGCTGATTTAATACTATTCATCTTTCAACTCTTTCAAAGTTACAAATAAAATCGATTTTGTGCAATCACTATAAAGTGTAACTTGTGATTCTTCCCTTAATCCAAGCCATTTGCCACATTATGTTTTTCTTGCATTAAATTGAGAAATTAGACAAGCAAAATTGTTGTGAGAAAAGCCGAGTTTTTAAAAATTTGTATAAGAATTATAGTCTTTTTCTCTCTTGAAAAAATTGAATAGATGTTTTTTTAATGCTATAACACTTGTACATTTGAATGTGAAAACTTTGTTCTCATTATAAAAATTTCAAAAAATGACAAACAAGTTGTAGCCAAATAGTATTATAGCAGTTTGTAAATTAAAGTTGTGAAAAAATTATCCCAAACTCACTTGATATCTAAAACATTGAATTTTAGTTGCAACTTAAGCATTTTATGCTTGATGCTTCTTCCTATGCTGAATTTTTTATTTCTTTGCCTCCTATATTTCCACGTTCCAGATTCTTATATGTTAACTTCTTATCTATTTAATCACCCACCCATCTTCAACATGTTTACTATTTTTGTACCACACCTAGAAGTTGCTCGCTCTGGTTTTTTAGTCAACTGGCATCAGTCATGCCGTGCACAATATTTATAATTTTAATAACAAATGCAATCAATACTTTCTCTTTATTAGGCGAAGCAATTTTCCAATGCCAACGACTTCAACGAATTGGCAAATCCATCATTTGGAGATGATCTATCATTCTTCTTCGTGTTTTTTTTTTCTTTTTGGTTTATGCTAGCTTAGGCAAAAGCTTAGAAATTAATCCTTTGCTGAGGACTCGAAGAGTCAATCACTACCAAAACAAAAGAATATGAGCTTGCCCAATTAGACGTTCATTCATATATTAAAGAGTCCATGATGAATATTTAGCTAAATGCCTTGATGTTCCTCTAGAGAGTTCAAATTTTGAGTTTTTGTAAATGGATCATAGCGATGATATTTATATACATTCTCTTTTGTAAGATTTTTTTTCCTGTCCTCCTTAATATTGATAATTCAAGTATGTATGAGTTGAAGTTACTTTCAACCATTGTTTGGGTGATTGTTTCTCTTCATTTGGTCGTTAAGTTTTTGGTTCAAATATATTTTGGGATTATTTTAGTCAATATTGTTGTTATTGTTTCTTTTTTCATCTTCTATAGTTTTGCTAAATCTGTAATTTAATGTGATCGTCTGTTTGGATGTTTATATAGTAGTGCTTGAGTTTCACAAAATGGTTTCATATATTCTTTTTTTTCTATTGATAATATCATTGATATAGCATGTCTAACTTAATTTTAAAATCTATTATAATAATTTTTATTTATGTGCGCATGATGTACGTGCATTTAGACTAGTATATATAAAAGAGAGTTGTTGGGGACATTAGAGCTTTTACATAAATATCTGAAAAAGCGAAAAATCATGAACCTAGCCATGTTGAAATGATTTCTTCTAATTTCTATCATCAGTTACAAATGGTGCCCTTTTCCATGTTTGGGAAAGGGTTGAAATAAATGCTATATGACAAAGTCCATTTTACATAAATTATGTAGAATGGATTTCTTGTTAGAATTTGGAAGAGTCCCATAGCATGTGAGTTGTCTTCAAAAGATAGTTTGTAGTTTGTTTAATCGTTCTCTTTTGCGGTGTGGAAACAAGAGTCCATGAAGTTTGGTATGTATCTTGGTGTTGACATCAAAACTTAGAGCCGGTGTCAATGGTGTGTATCAGCCTAATGGCTGATTTATTAGCAGCCCAAATTTTCTTCAAAATATAATTAACAAAGAAGTTAATGCTATATGACAAAGTCCAAAGATCAAAACTAATACAAGAGAACGATTAATCAAGTATAGGCATGTTATGACATTATTCTACATCTTTTCCAAGAGTTTTTCTTTCTAAAATCCTATAATTTTTTAATCAAATAAAGATATTATCACTCACAGTTCTTCTCCCCTGATCTCCTATTTCATTAATTCGTTCCCTCAGCCTCAATTTTCATTTACAATATGTTATTCTGCAGCCTCATAAAGTATCAAAAATATTTTATGTTATTTTTCCTTGAAAGTTCTTGCTATTGCATTAATATGATAATAATATTTAAAATTAATACACCGATATCATATTACAGTCTTACAGGTATTCTATCATGATGATTTTTCATAACTCATTAGAATGCTTCCAGCTTGTATGTTGGCTATGTATGCAAAGGCTTCTTCAGAGAGAAGCATCGTAGAACCATTACAATCCTTACAATAATCGACAACTCTCACAGGTACTCCAATGGGTTTGCCATTTTCTATATTGTTACAGGGTAGTCTTACACCTTCATTTCTTGCTCCAAGACAATAAACCACATAAGTCTGCCCACAAATATTACCTTCTTGCCACAATCCCTTGTTTACGGATGCGAAGAAAACTCCTTTTTGTTCAAAATTATAGCAAGCAGATGCTGCAAGTCATCCAAAAATGATAATATTAATTAGAACAAAATGAAAAAAAAAATTTCATAGAAAATGTGATTGGCACTTACGAAAATAAGGTTGAACATAATAGGAGCTTACTCCTATCCTAAGAGCAGATGCAATTGATGCAAGAGAAAGAAACATTAACATAGGAAGAAGAACTGCACCCTTCTTCATTATTACTGAAAGTTTTTTTACACGACAGTATGTTGGGTAGTGATTTTTGATGTTATAAGTGGGAAAGAGTAATACCTTTTTAAAGGTGAAAATGGCTGTACAAATTTATATGAATATAATACAGAATGATTTCGATAACAATAATATTTCTGACGGTGTCATATCATCAAGAATTCAATTCCAGACAACATGGAATACAAAATGATGAGCTGTCTAAAATGACCACTAAAGTTAATTTTTTTTCTACAGGAAAGCTGCTTAAAGAAACAGTAAGAAAGACGTCCTAAACATTTGGGACGGCTTTTTTATTGCATCTTAAAACGGCTTTCTAGTTTAAAAATTAAAATTTTATATTAAAAAGCTGCTTTAAGAAGCAATAAGAAAGCCGTCCCAAACAAAGCCTAAGTCTTTATTGTGAGAATTGTCATGCAAATGAATTTATGATGCATGTCTTAGGCTTTGTTTGGGATGACTTTTTTAACTTCTTTTTAAAACAGTTTTATAAGACAAAAAATTAAAAATTTTGTATTATAAGACTTAGTGTTTTTTAAAAAATGAAAATATTTAGTATATTCTTTGTCAAACTTAACACGTTTGTCGGAAAAAGTTTATGCCATTGATAAAAAGGATCTTGTAGTTGACTTTATAATACTATTTTGTCTTCTTTAATAAGGATATGCCAAATAGATTAAAGTTTGGAATAGTTTTCTTAGTATTTTTTAACGCAGTACTCAAATTTTTTAAAAGTTGTGGCTAAAAGTTGTCTCAAAGAAGTCTTAGAAAGTATATATGTATACCTATTTACGCTAAATAGTAGTCTTCAAATAGATCAAGGCTTAATCATCCTAAGCTAAAGCATACAAATGTAAGAATCATTGCATTGACAAAAATAATAATTTCCTCCTTTAGGGTTTATGACAATATAGTTTTCTCAATGATGCTATAATTAGTCTATTATACACGGCAGGCTTCAATAGGATCCAATGCAAATCCCAACAAATGCCAAAGGAGATACTTATTTGAAAAATAAAAATGGCTCGAATTATTTTGATAAAAATAAAAATAAATAAAAATTTTATGTGAAAGTAAAGCTAGAACTCTAGTTTGTTTCAAAGGTTATTAAAAAGCTATTTTGGGACAAGTGAATTTTTTTAAAGTGCTGTAAAAAAGAATTTTTTAGCAAAAAAATTCTTGAAAGTGATGAAAAAGTAGTAGCCAAACATAAACTATAGGCGTAATGACGGTTTTGCGGTCAACATGAATGGTAACAAAATATTGAAAGAAGATTGAATAGAGCTTTTCTTTTTCAGATTTAAAGGCTTCATTTGGAACAACTTTTTTATTGCTTCTTAAATCAATTTTTTAATTTTTGTACTAACAAACTGCTTCAAAAAGCAATAAAAAAATGCTCCATACCAAGCCTTTATTTTGCCAAATTAAAAACCTTAATCCTACATCTCCCATGTGACTGACATCGATCTCCCCACTCCTCATGTTAAGTTGTTTTTTTGGACATTTAGACCAATTAAAGCAGACTCACACACACATCGCATATATAATACTCGAACCCAAGACCTCTTACTTGATAACCTAAGCTTCCAACCAACAGGCCAAGATGAGCTGTGTTTCTCATATCTCTTTGGTTCTACGTGACATCTCCCTCAACTGACAACGCACGTTCTAGGGATGATGATGGTTTCCACAACCACCATTCACGACAAAAATGTCTTTAGCAGTGATTTTAAACCTCTATAGTTATGATGTGAACTGCTGGTAAATTCCTTATAGAGATTTTTGAACCGCTAGAAAATTGATCTAAAAATGATCAACTACAAAGTGATATCGGACCGGATGGCCTGGGAGGAATTAGCCGGGACCTGGCCCGTGTATTGTGTAGTAGTCCGGTTTTAGATTAGATTGTTTATGCATAACATCACATTAGTGTAAATGCCTATATAAATGGACATTATAGGCAAGTGTAAAAGGAAGCCCCTCTTATAATAGCTCCAAGCCCATTGAATTAAGGAATAAGAAATTCCTGTCATTGCTCTCTCCCTCTCTCTTCCAAGAAGCTCAAGAATTCCTCTTAGAATGTTCTAACACGATGACTACCTCATTCGCAAACTGAAAGGATGCCAAATACAAGAATTAAATCTTGCATAAAACCCACCACCTAAAATTCTTAAGGTTACGAAGGAAAGAAACAGAACTCAATATTACTTCTCAAAAAGCTGTTGTTCTCCTTTTACAGAACACTGATTATACTGAGAAAACAGCAAAACAACGTAGACTGGAGAAATATATATGGCTATACAGACACATAAGAATCATTTTAGGAATGAAGTATCTATCAACTTGTGTTCAGACATTTGTAAGCTACAGCTACAGCTCCGACGTCACAAAGGCTTTTCACAGCAGTTTTGCAACTGCTGGGAGCTCTTTTGTTGTGGAAGAAATAGTAGAAGATAAATGACTGCTAATTTTTGCAGCGGCTTTAATCATTTCTGCATTATAGGCGAATAGATAGAAAATGAAAAATAAAATAAAATAAAATATTGTTCTAGATTAGATGAGAGTATTTAAAGAATATTAGTAAAAATATTTTTAAGAGTAATATATTAGATCTTAAGATTTTATTTGTGCATGAGGAGGCTAATATTATGTGGGAAAAAATAGTTAGTGATATTAAAAATGTTTCAAAAGATGTGCTTAGAATATCAAAGGGAAAAACTTCTAATAGTAAAAATAATTTGTGACAGAATCAAAATAAATGCGATGTAAATTTTTAGGAAAATATAATAAATTAGGAAAAATATAAAGAGGCTCATAAGGAGTCTAAGAAAGCAATATGCGATGCAAATTTTTTTATAAATTTTAATAATTTATATAATATATTAGATATTAAAGATGACAAATGATATATGTATACGTTAGTCAAACAAAAATAAGAATAATAAAGACCTAGTTCAAGTGAAGTGTAATAAAGATGAAGATAAAAAATACTTTTTTTAGAAGAAGATATTCGATAAAGGTGTGGATGAGATATTTTTCTAATCCTTTCAATGAAGATTATAGAATGCGATTGACTTTAGTGACTTTAACACCCTAAATGAAAATAAAGATTTTATTTTTTATAAGGTCATATTGATAAAATCGAAGTTAGAGAGGCTTTAAAGAAAACAAATTGTGAAAAAGCTATTAGACATTTGGACCAGATGATATTCCAATAGAGGGTGGAAATGCTTAAGGGATGAAGAAATTTCTTGGCTTGCTAAACTTTTTAATATTATTTTGAAGAATAAAAATATGTTAGATGAGTGGAGAATGAGTGTGTTGATTCCTATTTTTAAGATTAAAGATCATAACAAGATTGCACAAATTATAGAAAAATTAAGTTAATGTGTTATACTTTAAAACTATGAGAGAGTTATGGAGCATAGGTTGCAACTTGTTACTAATGTTTTTCAAAATTAATTTGGATTCATGCCGGGTACACTACAGGAAAATCATCCATTTCCGGCGGCTGTTTCCAGCGGCAAATTGAGCCTTTTCTGGCGGCAAATTATTCCGGTGGCTTGCCGGTGATCTTAAACCACTGGTCAAATTAAAAAAAAAATATCCCCCACTCCCGGCGCTGCCGGCGCCGCGCCCGCCACCCTGCTACCGGCGCCACTCTGCCGCCATCCCGCTCCGCCAGCACCCTATTCTATAATCTTCATTGAAAGGATTAGAAAAATCGAAGTTAGAGAGGCTTTAAAGAAAACAAATTGTGAAAAAGCTATTAGACATTTGGACCAGATGATATTCCAATAGAGGGTGGAAATGCTTAAGGGATGAAGAAATTTCTTAGCTTGTTAAACTTTTTAATATTATTTTGAAGAATAAAAATATGTTAGATGAGTGGAGAATGAGTGTGTTGATTCCTATTTTTAAGATTAAAGATCATAACAAGATTGCACAAATTATAGAGGAATTAAGTTAATGTGTTATACTTTAAAACTATGAGAGAGTTATGGAGCATAGGTTGCAACGTGTTACTAATGTTTTTCAAAATCAATTTGGATTCATGCCAGGTACACTACAGGAAAATCATCCATTTCTAGCGGCTGTTTCCGGCGGCAAATTGAGCCTTTTCTGGCGGCAAATTATTCCGGTGGCTTGCCGGTGATCTTAAACCACTGGTCAAATTAAAAAAAAAAAAATATCCCCCACTCCCGGCGCTGCCGGCGCCGCGCCCGCCACCCTGCTACCGGCGCCACTCTGCCGCCATCCCGCTCTGCCAGCACCCCATTCTATAATCTTCATTGAAAGGATTAGAAAAATCGAAGTTAGAGAGGCTCTAAAGAAAACAAATTGTGAAAAAGCTATTAGACATTTGGACCAGATGATATTCCAATAGAGGGTGGAAATGCTTAAGGGATGAAGAAATTTCTTGGCTTGCTAAACTTTTTAATATTATTTTGAAGAATAAAAATATGTTAGATGAGTGGAGAATGAGTGTGTTGATTCCTATTTTTAAGATTAAAGATCATAACAAGATTGCACAAATTATAGAGGAATTAAGTTAATGTGTTATACTTTAAAACTATGAGAGAGTTATGGAGCATAGGTTGCAACGTGTTACTAATGTTTTTCAAAATCAATTTGGATTCATGCCGGGTACACTACAGGAAAATCATCCATTTCCGGCGGCTGTTTCCAGCGGCAAATTGAGCCTTTTATGGCGGCAAATTATTCCGGTGGCTTGCCGGTGATCTTAAACCATTGGTCAAATTAAAAAAAAAAATATCCCCCACTCCCGGCGCCGCGCCCGCTACCCCGTTACCGGCGCCGCTCTGCCGCCATCCCGCTCCGCCAGCACCCCAGCCCCTCGCCCCCCACCCCCCCGTGCAGGCCAGCCCTCCCGCGCTCCGGCCAGTGCCTCCTGCGGCTCATGCGCCCGCTCCCCTGCGCGTCTGCGATGAGGTTCGAACAGCGGTTGGTTGGGAGGAATTTCGAGCAACCGATTGAATTGCTGAAGATGTAAATACATATATTTTGTCAATATTTTTTATTTAAATTATATTCAGACCGAAAATCAATTAGTTTTAATTATACAAAAAATGAAACTAATTAATTTAAAATTAAAAATAATATTTAATATAAAATAAAAATTAACTAACTAATTAATTTTAAAATGAAAATTAATTAAATAGTTAATATAAATTTTAATAATTTTTTGTTAAATCATTTAAATAATTAAAATTTTATTCATTTTCATTAAATTTTTAAAAGCCGCCGGAAAATTGAAAAAGCAGTCGGAAATTTCCGTGGGATAAAACCGCCGGAAAAGCACCGGAAAGCCGCCAGAAACGTGACCGCCGGAAAGCCGCTGGAAAATTCCGTCGGAAATTAGTGATTTTCCTGCAGTGGTAGCCGGGTAGGTCTACTATGAAAACTATACATTTATTGAGAGGTTTGATGGAGAAGTATAGAGAAAATAAGGAGGATCTACATATGATATTTATTGATTTAGAGAAAGTATATTATAAAGTTCCAAGAGAAGTGCTATGGAGAGCTTTAGAAAAAAAATAGGTTAATAATACTTATATTCAAGCCATTAAGGATATATATATACAGAAGTTGTTACTTGTGTTTAAACACAAGGGTTTGACCAAGTATTTTATTATTTCAGTTGGATTACATCAATAATCAACCTTAAGTCCATATTTTTTTGGCTTTAGTCATAGATGTTTTCACTAGACATTTGCATGAGGTTATATCTCGGTATATACTTTTTTCTGATGATATTCTTCTAGTTGATGAGACTAGATAGGGAGTTGAAGGTAAATTTAAATTATGGAGGTCAACCTTAGAGTCTAAAGGCTTTCGTTTGAGTAGATCTAAAACTGAATATGAAGTATAATTTTAGTAATAATAGAACTAGTGGGGGGATTGTGACTTTGGGTGATCAAGTTAATAATAAGAATACACGTTTCGATATATTGGGTCTATTCACTATAGGAAAATCAATGATCACCGGCGGTAATTCCAACGGTCAAATAACCGTCGGAATTACTGGCGGTTAAACCGGCTGTCTAGCCGCAGGTACTAACCGGCGGTTTACCTGATGATGTTTAATAATAAACCACCAGAAATGTCGACAGTAAAATAACCCCCGGGTAGGTCGCCAATTTTCTATTTTCGCAACGCCTTTACTGGCGGCCAAGCCGCCAGTGATAAGTAATTTTTTTCGGGGTCGAAATTGTCGGAAATTCACTTAAAATTGGCCAGACTGACCCTTCCTCTTCATTTGTTTGCGTATCATCCTCCAGACCAGACAGCCCTCCGCTCGCGCTCGCCTCTGTCTGCCTCCGCACTAATCCGGCCGCTGACACCGTAACTCTGGCCGACGATCACGCCCTCACTCTAGCCGCCGATCATGCCACTTTGCCCACCAAAATTCTTGCTCTGCCCGTCGACGCCCTCGATCACTCTGGCTAAGCCGAACGCCCGAAGGTTTGAATTTCTTCTCTTACTTAACTTTTTAATATTATTTTGAAGATTAAAAGTTGCTAGAATGAATGTGTTTGATGGAGAAGTATATAGAGAATGAATGTGTTTGATGGAGAAGTATATAGAGAACCAGTTTGGATTCATGCAAGGTAGGTCAACTATGGAAGCTATACATTTTTTGAGTGTGTAACCGCCAGAAAGCCGTCGATAATTGACAATTTTCATATAGTAATTGTTCAAAGTGATAGTGAAATAGATGAAGATATTATAAGTAGAATTCAAATTGGATGATTGAAGTGGAAGCATGCATAAGGCTTGCTATGTGATAGAAAAGTCCCTCTCAAACTTGAGGAAAAAATGCTTTAAGATGGTGGTTAGACTTGCAGTGCTTTACGGTGCAGAATGTTGGTCATTAAAAGAGAAGCATAATATTAAGAAATTAAGTGTTCCAGAGATGAGGATTCTCAGGTGGATGAGTGGCTTTACTCTTAGAGACAAAATATGAAATGAGCATATATATATGTGAACATGTTAGAGTAGCTCTAGTGGAAGATAAGATTAACGAGAGTTTCCTCAGATGGTTTGGTCATATAAAACGGCGGCCTTCCGATGACCATGTTAGGAAAGTAGATGTATTTGATTTGATTTATGTTAAGAAAGATAGATGTAGACCTAAAAAGACTTGGTTAGAAAATATTAGAAATAACCTTTATTTACTAGATTTAAATAAGACTTTAAATTTTAATAAGACACAATGAAAAAAAAAAAATTCATGTACGTAGCTGACCCGACATAGTGGGATAAAGACTTATTGTTATTGTTGTTGTTGTAGTATTAACATTTTATTAAACCTATTAGCTCTACTACTAACCTCCCTCCAAGTGATAGCCCATGAGCCATGATGAAATTTTTGCAGTCCAACTAAGCCTGGATCTGAAATGACGCTAAGCACGCACACCTCCTTGTTATAGGTTCTCATCACTACTGAGCATGCATGTATGAACAAAGCCTATATATATATATATATATATAGAAAATCATTTATAATTTAAAAACCAACTATTGGATATAATATTGTATTACAAAAATTAATTTGAACGAACTAAAAGTTTATTCAAACTTTTTTTCTTGAAATAATCGAATCCAATTTGATTTTGTCAAATAATTATCTCTTTCATTCCAGATGTATTACAATCGTTACTTTGGATGACCGTTTCTAAGGATAGTAAGTGCCATTTTGACCTTTTTAAATAATTAATTATTTCTTTCATGCCAGTCATATATATATATATATATATATTACAAACGTAAGTTGAATGAGCTTCACTTTTACTGAAAATTTTTATTTATATATTTATTTTTATCAGAATAATTTGTGCCACTTTGATTTTGTCAAATAAGTGTCTGCTTTGGCATTTCTTGGGATTGCATTGACGGGGATCCTATATATAAATGGCTACAGACCTCTCCCTAACTCATATCAACAACTCTCATTGAGAAAACAATATTCTTATAAAACATGAAAGAGGAAACTATTATTTTTGCCGTTACAATGCTTCTTTGCCTTACATCTGTTGTATCTACATCAGAAGTAGCCTCCTTCTACGCTGAACCATACATTCGTAAGTGCCAACCTGCTTTTTTAGTATCTTCTAAGGCTTCATTTGGGACGGCTTTCTTAGTGTTTCTTAAAGAGGCTTTTAAGTACAAAATTTTTAAATTTTTGTACTAAAAAGCCGCTTTAAGAAGCAGGAAGAAAGTCGTCCCAGGCTTCGTTTGGGACGGCTTTCTAGTTGCTTCTAAAAGCAACTTTCTAGTAGAAATTTTTTAATTTTGTACTAAAAAATTGCTTTAGGAAGCAACTAGAAAACCGTCCCAAAGGATGCCTTACTTGTTTAAGTATTAGTTTATGTATAATTATAATTACTCTTCTGAGGATGTATGCAGCATCTGCTTGCGGGCACAGCGAAAAGATAACTAACATTATCTCAGTTAGTGATGCATTATGGGATAACCGAAATGCTTGCGGGCGTAATTATATAGTGTGGTGTAAGCCTGTAACAAGTGAAGGCATACTTCAACCTTGCAAGGTTGATAATGCAGGAAACATATATGCATATAAAGTTACAGTAGTTGATTATTGTGGGAAGTGTAATGGCTTCACTATATTGCTTCTCTCAAAAGAGGTTTTCTCAGCTTTGACCAACACAAACGATGGCAATATTCAAGTTGAATATATGCAATCTAATTAATTATGATGGTGGTTTTAGTACTCATTTATCATAATTATCTACAGGTAATCTTTAACACTTAATTTTATTTTGAATCTTAAATAACTTAAAAATGTTTTTTGGAAGTTGTGAAAGAACTATTATTGTATTTCATGATAATATTATGACTTAGGCTTCGTTTGAGACGGATTTTTTACTGTTTCTTAAAGCAACTTTCTAATACAAAAATTTTAATTTTTATACTAGAAAGCTGCTTTAAGAAGCAATAAAAAACCCATCCCAAACGAAGGCTTTGTTTGGGACGGCTTTTTTACTGCTTCTTAAAGAGGCTTTCTCTAGTAAAAAATTAATTTTTATCTTGTCCAAACAATCTTATGAAGTTTTTTTTCCTTCTTGATTATTGTTTGTTGTTTGCAGGAACTTTAAAATGGCAAAGAAATTAATGGCATGCAGAAGAAATCAATACCTTGTATATATTAATTTCTCGTTTCTATTTATCTACTTATATGTTTGTAAGATGTTATTTCTTAATTTGATTCGATGTTTTTGCCAAAGAAATTTGTAATCTCTTTCACTATCAAAAAATAGGGCTATCGCAGTACAAAATTAGATATTTCCCGACAGTTTTACCCGCCACAAATTTTCTTATGGCGGTTTTAAAACCAGTGCACACACCCTGTGTTTGCAATGCGCTACAATGACATTCCACGAGGATTTCATGACTACTGGTTCGTACTAGTTTATTGCAACGGTTTTAACCACCATAATATTTAAGGATTGGAGCGGTCATTACTGCCACTGTTAGCTCAAAAAAAGAAAAATGATTCACATAATTCATGTGGCGGATTAAACCGACACAAATATGTACTTTAACTGCTACAGTAGTCCATAAATTAAAAAAAAAAAAATGGAATTTGTAACTTGCACTTTGTTATGAAGATAAATGGCATATGCATGAATTGAAAGTATCAAAGGCATGCAGGCAAAGCATATTCATTGAAATATATGCATGAATTGAAAGGTCTGCATATTCTCGCACAAATTCCAATTTATTCTCTCTCCAACTACATCAATTACAGCAATCTGCTGAAACCATTTTTTTGTTTCTTTAAAGCAAAAACATGAGAAAGAAAATGAAACAGAAAACTTTATGATTTTAAGAACTAAGGAATAGTAAGTTTGTAAGGATCTCATGCTCAAAAGATCTATTAAATGAATACTCTGCATCAACTATCATGTTAGAATGTATTAAGGTGCCAGTGCATTCAATATTCAAGATTTGCATTAATTCACCCTTACTAATAATACCCAAAGAAGAAGAAAAAATAATAATTAAGATAAAAATGATACAATAGCAGTGAAATCAATCATTAAAAATGCTCAAATTTTGTTAAGCAATACATATTTTGAAGAAAAAAATTAATTAATATGCATTAATCACAATGAAATAAAATGATTTTGAAGAGATGCCATAAAACCTCTTGAGTTTGCTCAGTAGTAGAATCTGGGTGGATTGGAGTAGGTGTTTCAGATCCTCTACTGAACCTACCCCTTGACAACCTTTTTAGCTCGCCTGAATGTATTTCCACCTATCATGTCCTACAAATGTATAGTTTAATATAATATCAAAACTCACAAAAGTAACAAGAATATAAACATGCTAAAGAATATATATATATAAAAGCTCGGGCTGCAAGCAAGCAGCACCCAAAAAAGAAAGAGCAGATCAAACTCGTTCAGCATAATCTTCCTGCAAAAATATTGATCAAAATTCAAAGGGCTCGGAGAAATACGAAAAGAGACAACCTTGAAATCATTGAAGCTCAAAAAAACTGAAGAAGTATTATGCCTGCAAGGAAAACTCCAAAAAGAAGTATTAGAGAAGTAGTAAATAGAAAATATGTTAGACCAATCAATATAAATCCTGTAGAGAGCCATGTCGGAATTATCTGAAGGTAACCCCTTCAGATCACCGAAGAGAGGAATAATATAGGATTTGCTCGAAATAACCGAATTGATCTGAATAAAATTCTCCCTCATAATTACCTTAATATAGACAATTTTTTTCTTAGGTAACCCAGAAATACTCAAGACAAAGCTCAACTCAGTGGTGGCCATCCAGATACTATAAGTAAAACAATTTTGCGTGCTATAAGGGATAGACAAAACTGAATGACTCACCATCTGGGATTGTAAACATACAGACGCAGCAGAGAAGCATTCCAGCCAAAATAACCCTACAACCAATCCCCCCCCCCGCGCATAAAAACACACATCAGTAAATAGTGAAATCTATTAAGATACCCCAGCAAACAGTAGCAATAACAAAACATAAAACACGAGCAGTCAAAAGGAATAAAAAACTCACAACCAGAGCAGCTAAGCATGACGAATATAAGGGAGACTGTCCTTGTCCAGAGTAATTATGCCTCTAAGAGGGGGAGACAGATTAGTCAGAGGAAAATCCTAAAGCGTATCACTTTGGGAGCCAAAGTTAGCCAACCAGTCCACACAGACGTTTCCTTCACGATAGATATGGGAGATATTAAAAGTAAGCATAGATAGCGTCATCTTAATTTTCCTGATAGTGTAAAAGTTTTGCAGGGATCCAGCATTGTTATCAGAAATCACATGAATAACAAGTTTAGAGTCGACCTCAATATTCACATGATGAAAACCCAATCTCAAGCAAAGATCTAAACCATAAGATAAGCCTAGCAGCTCAGCAGTTAGCACAGAATAAAAATTAAGAGGTCTAGAGAAAGCAGCTATAGGATTACCAAAATAATTACGTATAATGCTATCCATACCAGCAGAATTAACACCAACAAAACCATCCGTATTGAGTTTCACATAAGGAAAACTAGGTTTTAGCCATATAACAATACGGTCCAACTTTCCCGCAGTAGCAATATCAGTACTTAACCAAAAATGATTGGCTAACAGATTATAGTTTCTAAAGTTTTTAGAAGAAATAATGTTAACAGAGAGCAAATGTAGAACCTTATTTCTAATATTTGTAATAATCTGATTAGCATTCATCTTATTTTCATTGTGCTTAGAATCATTTCGAGCTTTCCAAAGGTACCAAATAATCAGAAAAGGAAGTAAGTTCTGAATATGACCTTTACCCTTAGTAAACCACATTTTAAGAATATCAGCCAAAGCCTAATTAGCGTTAAAAGCATCCAACCAAACTAGATTAAAGAAACAAGACCAAACTCTGCGAACAATAACACTATTAACAAAAACATGTGGAATGCTTTCAATATTGAAACAACATTGATATTTAGAAGCAAAACTAAAATCTTTCTTCCATAACATATTATCCACAGGCAATAACCTTTAAGACATCTCTAGGTTAATAATGAATATGATAAAGGAATAGTGTTATGCCAAAGAGTCTCAAAGATGTGGGAGGTCTCACCTTTAATTCTAGTATCCTCCCAAATCTTTTTAAAACTGAAATCACCAGTAGACGATAACTTAAAAAGAATTTTATCTTTAATCTATAATTGTAACGGAATATGAATAATTTTATCAATAATATTTTGAGGGACCACCTCCTGAAGTTTAGACAGGTTCCACTCACCATTGTGAATGAATTCATTAACTCTAGTGTTAATGATGGTATGGGTGTTAAGATAATTATCAATAGAGGAAAAACCCAACCAATTATCTTGCCAGAAAGAGACCTCCCCATCACTGATCCCCCATTGAATATACTGTTCAGCATCCCACTTGATTTTGCAAATTCTTTTCCAAATCAGACGGTTTGTAATGACAAATCAGAGGATTAATCCCCTTACAATATTTAACCTTCATAAAGTTTGCCCATAGACTAATATTAGATCTAAAACCAAACCACAGTTTGTGAGAAAATGCATGCACAGTGTCAGAATTGGACTTGCAGCCAAGAGAACCTTCTTTATAGACCACACACATTTTTCTCCAAGTTGCCCAATTAATACAGGCTTTATTGTTATTAGCACCCCAAAAAAATTTGTTTATCATGTTTTCCATTCTCATACAAATAGTAGAAGGAGGTTGCAAAGTATGAAATATAAATATAGGAATAGAACTAAGAACACTTTTAATCAAAATCAACCTCCCTCCAAAAGAAAGGAAATTCGAAGACCAATTAAGAAATTTTCTTTGAAAGATAGTAAAAATATTTTCAAAAAGCATAGTTTTTTTTCTACCTTTAAGAAGAGGAGTTCCAAGATATTTAATGGGAAGAAAAGACGGGTTAAAGCCACAAATTCTTTTAATCTTGCTTAATCTGCTACTATTCACAGATTTGCCAGTGATAAAGTTACTCTTCTCCCTATTAATAGATAAACCACTAGTATTCTGGAAAACAACTAAAAATTGAGCCAAAGTTTTAACATTTTTCATAGAAGAATTAGAGAAAATAATAAAATCATCAGCAAAACTAAGGTGAGTGATAGGAAAGCCACCTGACGTGCGAAAAGTAAGGTTAGGATACCTTCTGTAAAGATTCTCTAGACCCCTGGAGAGCTATTCCATTGCTATAATAAAAAGAGAGGGGGACAAAGGGTACCCTTGTCTAAGACCATGTTTGGATTTAAAAAAACCATGATTGCTACCATTTATGATAACAGAGAAGAAGCAATTTTCAATACTATTCTTAATAAGCATAAGAAAATACTGATTAAAGCCAAAAAGAGACAAAATTTTGTAAAGGTAATCCCAATTCAAATTGTCATACGCCTTAGTAATATCGAGTTTAAAAAGGATGTTACCTCCAGTACCTTTAACATTAATATCATGAACCATCTCTTGAGCTAACAAAATGTTATAAAAAATGCTTCTGCCTTTAACAAAACCAGTTTGGTTGGAGGAAATAATTCTCGGCAAAATTAAAGCTAATCTGAGGCAATGATTTTAGCCACAAGTTTGTTAAAGAAAGTACAAAGACTAATAGGTCTAAAATCATTCCAATAGGTAGTATTATTTTTTTTAGGAATAAGGACAATATTAGTGGAGGAAAAGAATTTAAGGTAAGGATTACCACTAAAAAAATCATGCACAGCTTCCACCACATCAATTTTAATAATATCCCAAGATTTAACAAAATATTTTGTAGTAAAATCATCAGGCCCAGCCACAAAATCCCCATTTATGTCTTTTATAGTGTTCCAAATCTCATCTTTCATAGGAAGTTGAGTAAGCAAAAGATTGTCTTCTTCACCCACAAGTTTAGGGATGACATTGGAGTTAGAAATAGGAATAGTAGGATTGGTAGCATTGAAAATACCATTAGAATACTCCACACTCGAAGTAACAATAGAATCCTCCTTATCATAAACACAACCTTGGTTATCTACCAACCTTTGAATATGACTTTTAATTCTATTGTTGTTAGCTAAAGCATGAAAGAAAGAAGTGTTTCTATCTCCTTCCAAAATGATAGAAGCAGAAGCCCTTTGATTCCAAAAAATTTCTTCCTGATTTTGCAAATAGAAAAGATGAAGTTTAGCATTATCAAGATTAGATAGGTTATCACTAGAGGGATTCTCCAGAAATAACTTATCCATCGCCAAAACCTTATCTTCATCTTCCTTAATATTATCAAAAATATTTTTAAAGACATGCTTATTCCACCATCTTAGGAGTTGTTTAAGTCTACTTAATTTAGCCCAGAGCCTAGCCATGCCATGAATATTGTTATCAGGAAAGACAGTGGCATGCCAATTATTAGCCACCACATTAAGAAAATTAGCATGGTTAATCCACATATTTTGAAATCTAAACGCCAAAGGACCCTTCAAGTTGTTATTAGAGATATTAAGAAGCAGGGGCACATGGTCAGATAAGGTTCTACTCAAATGCTAAACTTGAGTCATATTAAATTTACTGATCCAATCATTATTGAAAAGGATTATATCGAGTCTTTGCCACATCTTAGATCTACTCCAAGTAAAAGAAATGCCAAAGAAACTAATATCAGTTAAATTGCAATTAGAGATCATATGATTAAAATCATCCATAGCATTCACATTTGGAGGGTTCCCCCCTCTCTTTTCACTAGCATTAGAAATAATATTAAAGTCACCACCTACATACCAAGGACCATTAAAGTTGTGAGCAAAATCCGATAAGCACTCCCAGAGAGGGAATCTACCCAATCTAGTAAAAGTCCCATACACAAAAGAAGCACTAAATATGAAATTGTTATAGGAAATTTGGACATGAATAACTTTTTGATAATCAGAAATGATAGTAACATTGAAATGATTTTTCCACATAATCCAAATTTTATTAGAACAATTAGCAAAACAACTATGAAAACCCAAAAGAGATGTAGTGGAAGCAATTTTATCAAAAGAGATAAAAGATTCAAGTAAAACCAGAAGGTAAATATTGTGCACACGACATAAATTCCTGACACGAGTCATAAAATCAGACCCCCCAATTCCTCTCACATTCCAAATAAGGGCTTTAATCATTAGAACATTTGGTATTAGTTTGAGCCCTAGTAGAACGAGGGGTATCCGATAATGTGACCTTGCCATTTTTCTTTTTTTTTTCTTTTGCATTTTGAGAGAGCCTTCCTCCTCATTAGTTTTACCATTCTCAATAGTAGCAGATGAAGAAGCAACATCCCCACTACCTTTATTATCGAATTTATCCACAGAAATAATCAGATTTTTACTAGGGATATATTCCCCTTCTTCGCATTCCTCCATATACTCCTTCCCCTTTTCAATATTTTCAGTATTAAGCATAAGATTTGGGGATTCAACATTATTAAGCATAGAGTCAATTGAAATAAAAATATTAGGAATTTCTTCGCTTTCTTTACTATGTTTCTCATTATTAACTAGCTCTTTCACAGGAGAGATGCTAGGAGATTTATCTAAAACCACTATATTATCCAGAGCTATGATGGGATCATTTCCAACCCTCTCAACATTGGAATGATTTTCACCCCTAGTTACAGGAGTCGTGATCTCAGCTTTTTCGATCGCGGCATCCGCATTTCCCACCATTCTAGTGGAGTTGTTGGAAACTTTCTTAAGCTCATGATGAAGTTTAAAACATTCAGACACCGCATGACCGTGAGCTTTACAGTGGTTACAAAAATCAGGGACTTTTTTAAATTCGACCTTTTGTAAATACCCAAAAGCTTTAGATCCAACCAAAACTTTCTTAGCATGCTTCTTAGTAATGTCTACTTCGACTAAAACCTGAGCCACCGACGGCCTGGTTCTAGAGGCAGTAGCTTGATCCGTTTGTAAGGGCCAACCAAATATCAAACCAAGAGCATGCAAGACTTTAGAATTAAAAAAAATGAAGTCTGAGATTCAAAAAAGAAATTCAGATAGGCACTATCGAATATTCTTCTTTGACATAAAAAAATGGTGTCCACTTCAAAATTTGCATTTGACAATTAAGTATGAAATAAGATCTATGGGCAAAAGCATGACTATAGTCCGAATCATTTAAAAGTTGTATAGCAACATGTTTAGAATCCAGTAAACCGACGGAAAAAAAAACCTGAGAGCTTAAGATTTCCAAAAAAAGCTCGAATCGCATCAAGGTTAGGACGCCAGACACCAAACTTACCAACCATAGTGAAACGAAAGGGGGAAGCAAGTTTTAAAACTTCATCATTAGAGATTAAGATAGCCGACAGGCCGTTAAACATAGTTTGAGTAAGAGAAGGTAAGATATCACCTGCCGATATAGAGAGAACGTCTTTAAAAGATCTAGATTTAGTAGGATAAGGAACCTCTGAATCTAAGTTGAAGAAGCCTTTGTTCGGATCTTGAATCTGGGAGGCGACGTTTCCCCAAGGAGTTGAGGAGGAACCCCCCGCCATCGCAGCAAGGCCCAAAAGGGCCGGAAAGCAGCACAAACACCAACAGAGACGAGTAGCAGACGATCACACAAAAAACCCCCTTACGAAAAGCACAGAGACGAGGGGAGAAGGAAAAACCCTAGAATTGCTCGAGCGGTGCTAGGGCGAGAGCTGTGAGAGCGTGAGTGAGTAAAAAGATATAGATTGAAATGTACATGTAAATATAATAATAGGTATATATCAAGCTTTATATGTACATGAAATATTACCAAACATAAAGATTTGAAGCCTAATTTTGAATCATATAAAAAAGCATTAAAAATTATAAAACATAAAAGTATAAACTTATATGTCCCTACTTACATTTATTTGCTATGAGAAATACTTGAATCATATACATCTTAGGCCTTAGATGGACAATAAAATTCCAGTTTGTATTTTAGGATATTGAATTTAGAAGATTGGCTCAACTTGTGAAGAGAAAACAAATGGATCATCTTCTTATTTACCACCAGTGTGAATAAGACATGAAAAATTCACTAAAGTGTAACTAAACTGATCTTGCTTTACATCGGTGCTAGTTGTATTTGCCTAATCACATTTGAATAGTATCACTTCGAAATTGTCTGAATAATTTATCTCAATAATGTCATTAATTTTCCCATAGTAACTGAAATTTTCCATTTATGTACTATTAACAACACCATAATTCTGAGTTTTCTTATTTTCATTTTTTGTTTTTACGTGAAGGGTACACCATTAATAAAAGAAATCTTTATATGTACGTGCAATTTAATTAAGCCCCATGGTCATAATCTTAATTTCCTCTGTTACTTCCTTACCACTTTTACCCATCACCTAAAAAAAAGTATTAGCCTTCATGCAAATTGAAATATTAAATATTAAGTTTAGAGTTTACTGTCATTCTTAGCCATTCATGAAATTTTTTTGCTAATAAGTTTCTCGACATCGATCCCAAGTTGTAAGATATGTGTGTTGGTGCCTCTTTCTTTTCTCATCATATTTGAAATGTTCTCTAAATGGTATAATAATATCACAATGATGCAGCATATATCTATGTACTTGGGTTATTGATTTCTCGTCTAGCACAACTGAAGAGACGTTCCCCATTGAAGTACCACCACTGGAGAATATAAACACATCTTCCTTTTTAAGTGATAATGTATTTATTCTAATATTTTGGCTATACCCCTTCAAATATTTGAAATAAAATGAAATCCCTTCGCAATGGAACCTCGGTTGTGCTTTATTGCCAACATAGTCCTTTAATATAAAGAAAAATCTATGAATGATGGAAACTCTTAAAATACTTATCATATGTGTGACTAAATAGAGATAAAAAATTAAATGTTACTTTTAAAATGGGTACATCCATCAGTATTGAACATGACCATTTCATTTAACTTCCTCTGCTAAGTGAACAAAGAAGATGAATTGTGATTGTGAAGAATGATGGAGGGAATGTTTTTTTCGATCTTGCATAATGTCATAATGATATTATTTTATAACATCTCTAACACGGTGAGAATGATAACCTTTGCACAAATTAACTTTAAAAAATATGATATCTCCACCACAATGCGCATAACTTCATCTGAAGGTGCACATGATCGAAGCGAAATTCGTAGAATGTCTTCTATTAGAACTTGTCAGTCATAACTTTTTAAATCCATAATTTTACGATTAGCAACATTGATGCATAGACTTTAGGGAATTTCAAATTCTTCAAAACTTCACCGAACATTATTTTGTCTTTCTTTGACAATGTGAAAGGAGTCGGTGGCAATGAGTTGCTACCATCCACTAGAGTTTGTGGATGCAATTCGCTTTTTATTCCAATGTCAACCAAATCTTATCTTGCTTGTATGCTATCTTTTAGTTTTTCCATATTAAGTAAAGTTCCAATAAAATTATAACAAATATTCTTCTTAATATGCATAACATCTAAGTTCTATATTAATAAGTTATACTCCCAATAAGGTAGGTCAAAGAAAATTGATTTTTCTTCTATCCTTCAACCCCTCTACAACATATCCTCTATTTAGACTAACTTTATTTCATGAGGCAATAGGAAATTCTATATTATATAACTATGTTAGAACATCAATGCCAATTCTCCTTGTAGGTTTTTTTCGAATTTCCTCTGTGTTATCAAAGTAACTTTTTTGGCAGCATAAAATATGATTATTTAGAAGCCAACGACAATGATCCGTGTAAGAAAATTTCTTGCCTTTGTATAACCACAAGGATTTTATATTTTTCACACTATGAGGACAAACAAATCTCCCTTTCTTGCTCCACCTAGACAATATGTTGTATGCTAGAAAATCATTAATGGTCTTTAGTAATGCAGCTCGTATGTTGAAAGTTTATCCACTTGCTACATCATAACATTAAACTTCATTCCATAACTCTTGAATTAAAGGTTGAGGGTAAATATCAATAGCGTTTCCTAGACTTTTCTCCGCAAGTATTATAGTTGACAGGTTAAAAGAATCATGTTTCATCCCAACCCAAGGTGGCATGTTATATGGAACTAAAAGTACTAGTAAAATACTATATGTACTGCTCATAATCTTAAATTGATTAAAACCATCACTACCCAAACTAAGGAAAACATTACGTGGATCCAAGTAAAATCAATGTATTGAGAGTCGAAAGCTTTTCACGCTTCTACATCAGCAGGATGTCATAACAAGTTATCTACATTTCTGTGTTCAGTATGCAAAATCACCTCTTTACTAGATTTCTTTATTAAAAAAAAAAATCTTTACAGTTTTGAAATTAATGAAAAATATCTGACAATTTTGCCCGACTTCATATGGATTTTTTTTCACAAGAATTATTCTTCATCGTAGTTGACCATCTTGATGCTCCACATATGTGACATATATACTGATCAGATTATCTTTCCAAAATAATATATAATCATTAAGACATACATCCATCTTCGTATATCTAATATCAAATGCTTTCATTATCTTGTTCACTTCATATGTACTTTTAGGCAAAAACACCCCTTTTGGAAAGACATTGACTAGTAACTCAAGTAGCATGTCGTCCAAGAATATAAAACTTCAAATGAAATAATTTCAATATAAAAGAAAGCTTTGAGGTTTTACATTTAGGGTACAACTTTTCTCCTACATCCTGCATTAAATTTGCAAATTTCTCACAACGATCATTTTGTTAATTTGTATTGAACTCATTTTGCTCGATTGCTTGATTTTGAAATGGATCATATGGACATAATATATCTCTTAGTAATCTATCTACATCAGATGTTCTTATATTCTCAGAAAGAGCTTTGCATTCCTTTAACTTTGGTGTGGCACCAGATGCTTCATTCATTGCACATTCACATATACTAAAATGCTCTTCCCCATGTCAAGTCCATACAAAATATCCAACAAAAAATTATTTGAAAATTAAATGGACTTTCACATCTTTTATAGAATAGAAATACCTATTAATGCATGACTTTCACGGATATAATATAAATTTTTTTCTGATATATTTTGGCTTTGACTTACAAACTCATGAAATTCCTTACACAATTTACATAATCACGACTCCACTTGGATTTTGTAATCCAACTCTTATCCATATTAAATAAAAAAATGAGTTTCCAAGTCACTGTTAAGAATAAAGATTCATTAGGCCACTCAAATTTTTATGCAACCATCATGTTAATAGACTTGCATGTCATATTATATCTCAAACTAATTACCTTCAAGTAACGCTTACCAGTAAGAAGAACTAAATGAAGGTAGATGTTAGCTTCTTAAGAACATTGAGGTATGCTGACGACCAAAATGGCTGAGATCGAGATCAAGAAGTGGCATAGAAAGGATGTTAGCTTCTTAAGAACTAAGAAGAACCATAAAGAATGGCATAGAAAGGGAAAGTGGCCGAGATCGAGATCAAATAGCTAGAGATATTCATAGATTATGTTTATGAGGGTAACTTGTTTAGATGATTTTGTTAAAAGCTTCTTAAAAACATTGAGGTATGCTGACGACCAAAATGTTATTTTCAAAAGATTTGATCGTAATAAGGTATTGACACATAGTGTTGTATTTTCATGGAGGTATGGTGTAACTCAAATTTTATTTTTTTCAAATTTTTGTCCATATTATTTTTTTTTCTAACAGCTTTTCAAAATTAAACAATTATATCTAAAATAAATTTTTTGGAGCTGTTTTAAACATCAATAATTAGAATAAAGAGAGAGATCCTAATGATAAAGAGTAAAAAAATAAGAAATACTAAATTTCGCTTTTGGATTGTTCTCATCTATCACTTTGTTATAATAATTCAAGATATGTAAACATACCACTTTCTTAAGCAAATACATAATAAATAATAATTATTAATTTCACATCTACTTCAATTGCTTATCATATGTTTAGTATTTGTTATTTAAATACTAAATCAAGTCAGGTTAGATCCCAAAAAATGTATAATAAATTCTGTAAGTTCAAATTTCAATTTTTGAATATTTCCTGAAAAAATATTAATACATATAAAAAACTACAATTTGTCGTCAAATAAAATAATATGTTTATATATACAATAATGATGATTTATGGGAAACAAAAGCAAGTAATAAATTATATAAAATATAACAAAAAATATAATTAATAACGAGAATATATAGTAGTGACTAAATATTTTTCTTCTTAATACAGCTTATCTTCATATGTTGATTGGGAGCTTTGGATACCAACTAAGAGGTATTGAGTTTGAAGCTTGTTTTTGTGTGTGTATGTGTAAGTTTATCTTACTTGACCTAAATGTCCCAGAAAAACTATAAATTTTTGCTATAAATACTAAATAAGTTCTTGTTGGGGATGTGGAAGAGTAAACAACACAACAATACAACAAAACAAACAAGAAAAATAGAAGCAATGCAGTGGAAAGTAAAAGGGCTCTAGGACTTAACATGGGCAATGCAGAGGCATATGTTTCTCTTTTACACTATTCTCACACTCAAAACATAAGTGAAATTTAATTTAATAACACCAAGGGATGCCACTCTTGAGAAAAACGAGAAAGAAAATTGTTTAGTCCATCTCGAAGCACTTTGACATTAGTTTGGAGCGTTGTGGCGCTCAACCCTTTGATCCCGATCCGTCTAACTATGTTGCGGCACAACACAACACTACGGCGCTCTGCTCTATGTCGTTTCTGATCCCAAATAACATTGCAGCACTAGGGCACTAGGGAACCCAATGCATTCACTAATAATTTTGATATCTTTAATGACAATGAATAATTCCGATATTTGTAATATATTCATTTATGTTGAATTTGCTCACAGTGCATTCACTAAGCTAATTTAACATTAGAGCTCTCTTATTAATTCTTCAGTTGAATATTTGTTTTTTTTTGGATAAAACCCACGCAAGGGGCCTACGTGTTAATACTAAAAAATCAGTTACAAAATCCTTAGAAGGATCCTTTAGCTCGCTACTGCTAGAAAGAGCTACAATTAAAAATGAAAATAAAAAACCTAAGAACCGGTGGATCTTTTTTCTACGATTACAAAAAGAACCATATATAAAACTGGGCTGTGAGACGACAACACCCAAAAAAGGAAGAGCGTAATAATTCCATTCAGCTCATTCTCCCTGCAAAAAAGCTGAGAAAACCAGAAAAAATCATTCGAAAACCAAAAAAAAGAATACCTTGCAATCGTTGGAGCTTGTACCACTACACTTGATCAGATTCCTGCAAGAAATTCTCCCAAAAAGGATGAGATGCATATAATAGGTAACATAGGTTAAAAAACCAGAATTATCCCAGTTAGCTAAGCAATTAATATGAACATAAATTTTCAGAGAAAAGACCATAGAACCGAACGCCCCCAGCTGAGCAACCACAGCATGAAAAAGGTAAATAAGCATCACTCCCAAAACAGAGGAGCATCCCAAAATTAAAATCATGCCCCCAGCCAACTGAGAATAAACAAAATACCAGTACCATTGCCTCCCAAAAATATTATAAACCCAGCAGATCCAGGCATAACCCCACCAATAATTGATTAAACAAAGCCAAATGCTAGAAAACAACCCAGAAGAATTAAGAACCCAAAGAAGACAACCTTCCTGGAACAACCAACACATCCCAGGAGCAAGGCAAGCCCGCCACCAGATAATAGCCACCAAAATAAACACCAGGGTCATAAAAAACACAACCAAAATGGGAGTGCCCAGAACAACTCGAACCAGACAACCAACGTTAAAACTGAACATAAGGAACATTATTCATATCTAAAGAAATAAGGCCCTTGATGTAATTAGGGAGCAAAAAAATGGAAACATCAGTCATACTCAACAGATTACCACCCCACTTAGTCAAAGCCTGAGCAACAACATTCCCTTTATCAGTTGAATATCTATTGAGTCTTCATATATTGCGTACTCTTCTCTATGCAAGCAATTCTTCCTAGCAAGTTTACTTGCACATCATTATCATCATCATCGTTACTATTAAAATAATAAATTGTGATAACATATTTAACAAATTATTAGATTGAATTATATGCATGTATTTTAATCATCAAATAAATGGCTTATCAGTGAAGGTGGGCAAGTGTTATCTGCAGCAAGCAATGCCATATAATGTGATCGACTTTAGTTACTTTAGCATCATAAATGAAAATAAAAATTTGTTGGTGTTGACACACTAAAATCAAGTCCTCCAGAAAACCCGGTGATGAAGAAGGAAAACTTTGTTGGTGTTACAACTACAACCATCTTCTACATCATTAATGACTTAAATATAAATATTATTAACCTATTTATTTTCTAGAACTCTTCATAGCACTTCTCTTGAAACTTTATCATACACTTTCTCTAAACAAAAAAAAAAATATCATATGTAGATCCTCCTTATCATCTCCATACTTCTCCATCAAACCTTTCAATAAATGTGTAGCTTCTATAGTAGTCCTACCCAGCATGAATATATCCAAATTATATATATATGAGGTTTACTTGTGTTCAAACACAAGGTTGTTTGACCAAGTATTTTCCAATTTCAGTTGGATTGCATTAATGACCAGCCTTAAGTCCATATCTTTTTGCTTAGGTTATGGTTGTTCTCACTAGAGATTGGATTTGACTGGGTCATGTTGAGATTTGGAGAAGAGTATAATTTTTTTCTTAGGGCATTTTGGTCATTTGGACCTTTGATTTAACTGCTGGTAATTGCGGTGGTCAAATGACCGCCAGTATTCAATGAATTTTTTATAGTGCTACGTATGAAGGTTCTCATCACTGAGCATACATGTTACCATGTATGGACAAAGTCTATATAGAAAATCATTTATAATATAAAAACCAACTATTTGATATATTATTGTATTACAAAAATTAATTTAAACAAGCTAAAAATTTATTCAATTTTTTTTTCTTGAAATAATCGAATCCAATTTGATTTTGTCAAATAATTATCTCCTTCATTCCAGATGTATTACAATCGTTAATTTGGATGAGCGTTTCTCAGGATAATAACTGCCATTTTGTCCTTTTCGAATAATTAATAAACATTAAGTTGAATGAGCTTTGATGCTTCAATTTTACTGAAAATTTTTATTTATATATTTATTTTTATCAGAATAATTTGTGCCACTTTGATTTTGTCAAATAAGTATCTGCTTTGGCATTTCTTGGGATTGCATGGGGGATCCTATATATAAATGGCTACAGACCTCTCCCTAACTCATATCAGCAACTCTCATTGAGAAAACAATATCGTTATAAAACATGAAAGAGGAAACTATTATTTTTGCCGTTACAATGCTTCTTTGCCTTACATCAGTCGTATCTACATCAGGAGTAGGAGTAGCCTCCTTCTATGCTGGACCATACATACGTAAGTACCAATTAACCTGCCTTTTTAATATGTTCTAAGACTTGTTTAAGTATTAGTTTATGTATAATTATAATTACTCTTCTGTGGATGTATGCAGCATCTGCTTGCGGGCACACCGAAAATATAACTAACATTATCTCAGTTAGTGATGAATTATGGGATAACCGAAATGCTTGCGGGCGTAATTATACAGTGTTTTGTAAGTCTGTAACAAGTGAAGGCATATTTCAAGCAGCTTGCAAGCGTGATAATGCAGGAAACGTATATGGATATGATGTTACAGCAGTTGATTATTGTGGGAAGTGTAATGGTTTCACTATGCTTCTCTCAAAAGAGGTTTTCTCAGCTTTGACCAACACAAACCAAGGCAATATTCAAGTTGATTATTTTCAATCTAATAATTAATTATGATGGTGGTTTTAACCCTCATTTATCATAATTATCTGCAGGTAATCTCTGTACACTAATTTTATTTTGAGTCTTAAATACCTTTAAAATGTTTTTTGGAAATTATGAAAGAACTATTATTGTATTTCATGACAATATAATGACTTAGGTTTCGGTTGGGACGGCTTTTTTACTGCTTCTTAAAGCAACTTTCTAATAAAAAATTTTAATTTTTATATTTGAAATCTGTTTTAAGAAGCAATAAGAAAGCCGTCCCAAACGAAAGCTTCATTTTGGACAGCTTTCTTACTGCTTAAAGTGGCTTTCTCTGGTACAAAAATTAATTTATATCTTGTCCAAACAATCTTCTGAAGTTTTTTTCTTCTTGATTATTCTTTGTTGTTTGCAGGAACTTTAAAATGGCAAAGAAATTAATGGCATGCAGAAGAAATCAAAACCCTGTATTAATTTCCCGTTTCTATTTATCTACTTATATGTTTGTAATATGTTATTTCTGAATTTGATCGGATGTTTTTGTTCAAAAAAATTTGTGATCTCTTTCTCACTACAAAAAAAATAGGGCTATCATAGCGCAAAATTAGATCTTTTCTGCCAGTTTTATCCGCCACAAAATTTTTTGTAGCGGATTTAAAACCATTGCACGCCATGTGATTGCAATGCGCTACGACGACATTCAACGACGGTTCTAGGACCGCTGGTTCATACCAATTTGTTGCAACGGTTTTAACCACCATAACTTTGCAGAATTGCAGTGGTCATAGCCGCCACTGTTAGCTCAAAAAAAAAAATGATTCACGTAATTCATGTGGCAGATTAAACCGTCATAAATCTGTACTTTAAACGCCACAATAGTCCATAAAAAAAAAAACGGAATTCCTAACATGCACTTCGTTATGAAGATAAAAGGCATATGCATGAATTGAAAGTATCAAAGGCATGTAGGCAAAGTATATTCATTGAAATAAAAAGGCATATGCATGAATTGAAAGATCTCTTTTAAATATTCTGCAAAGCTTCAATTGGCGAGGAATGGCGAAATCCTAATTTGAGCAATTGGGGATTTGGGGTCCTCCTAACAGTAAACTCTCCATCTTAATGAAGACAAAAGCAGACATAAAATTATCAATATTCAAGATTTGCATTAATTCACCCTTACTAGAAATAACAAAGAAGAAGAAAAAATATAATAATGAGAAATATGATACAATAGCAGTGAAATCAATCATATACAACGGTCAAATTTTGCTAAGTAATACATATTCTGAAGAAAAAAAAATCAATTAATATGCATTACTCACAATAAAATCAAATGATTTATTTGAAGGGATGCCTGAAAACCTACAAATATTCCAAATGACAACAAATAAAGAGAGATTAAGAGATGGTAGAATTCAATAAAAGAAAAGATCACCAGAAGTAATCCAAAAAAGTTATACCCAACCACGGCCATCTCCAAACAAACTAATATTCCAAAGAGAGGAGTTAAACACATAAACAAAGCTAGAAGACAAGCTCCACACCACCACATGGATACAATGCCCACCAATATATATAAGAGATGTGAAAAGTGCCTAAATCAACCAAGTAATATAATGGCCACTAAAAAAATAGAAATAATAACATTTAATCTCAAATGAAATTTTTAAGTCATTGATATGTCAAAAAGAAAAGAGTATTCATTATTAATATTTGATAATCTATAATATCAAAACTTTGAGCAACATCCCGAAAAAGTAGACTTTCATACCAAGATTTATTTTAAAACAATTTATCAGAAATATGGGTTATCTTCTCTTTCTCCCATAACATCATCTTTCAGAAGAAGTTTCATTACCATCCTATCAATTATAAGAAGATTATAAAATATTAGTATTCAAATAACCAATATTAAAATTAAAATGTAAAGTTTTACATACCATTTGTGAGCTTCTTTGAGGTAAATTGTTGCATAAATTCTCTCAGTTCAACAAGTAATTAGTTGACCTCTCTGACATTTACTATTTAACTTAAATGTCTTTCACTGCTTCTCCTGCCCTCCTTCTTGTTATGAGAAAAATATCGTGTAGGAGTGACACCAAACCTTTGAGTTGTGACTCTGCCTAGGTGTTCAAGTCCCATAACCATACTGAACAATCTTTTATTAGCCTCCATAATCCCATCCTCTGGTGTTAGCCCATTCTCAGCCAAAAGCTCGCAAGCTTGTATCTATGTTATAATAAATTTAGTTAACTTTTTTTTAAGAAACAAAAATAGTAACGAATTAAATATAAAAAATTACTAGCCATAGTGAAATTACACATCTCTGTTTAACATCTTCAGATGACTATGTGTCATTTTTGTTTAGTCTGTTAATTCTTCATAATAGTAATATATCATTGATAGCCTATAACAACTAATTTGATTGTTAAGTAATTAGTTAATAAATGTGAATATAAAATTTATATAAATCTAAATATATATCACCTATTGTTGCCTACGAACAGAACTCACGCACCCAATAGTGCGAGGACAACTACATATGAATCTAACTCCATGCCGATTTGTAAAAAATATATATAATTAAATATAATGATGATACTAACCTTATTATTTGATTATAATCACTTGGTGACTAGCTGATACCACTGTACTGCATCAACACCAGCTAGAATAGACTTCATGATTTCCTCGAAAGGTCGGCTATCTCAATACTTAGCTTTTAAATCAGTCTAGTGATTACGCCACTTAACTCCAAGGGATTGAAGAATCTAGTAACATATATGCTCAGGAAATGTAAACTTTGACTGTATTATAAATAAATATTGTATTAATCATAACTTAAACCTTTTTATTTAAATTTATTTAATATTTTGCTTGCCTCCTTTTTTAGCTAACATTTTTTTTGTTAAATGGTGATCCATACCCTTATTTCTCCAATTTGGGAGTGATATGAGTACATGATATCTAGTAATGACACCTAGATATAATCTTAATAAGACAGACTCTGAAACGTTGCTTAGCACATTATTCTCATTCACCTCTATATGAACATGTGTACTTATCAGTATGTTTTGAATGTCAATGAATGTTGTGCGCCCCTACGACGTACATGTACACCCTGTTCATTTATGCATAAAACATATCATAAGAATAATTACACAATTAAAATGATTAAATCAAACCTATGAGACACATCCAATCATTTAAAGTTTGAGTATGATTGCAAGTAGAATGATGAGGTGATTGTTGAGTGCCACTGCACTCATTCTCCGCTTGAGTTTGCTCACAAATAGAATTTGGGTGGATTGGACTAACCCACCCCTTGATACAACCTTCTTAGCTCGCCTGAATGTATTTCCACCTGTCATGTCCTACAAATGTATAATTTAATATAATATCAAAACTCACAAAAGTAACAAGAATATAAACATGCTAAAGAATATAGATATGCGAATTGTATATGTAAATATACTGATGGATATCAAACTTTATATGTACATGAAATATTACCAAACATAAAAATTTGTAGCCTAATCTTGAATCATATAATAAAGCATTAAATATTATAAAATATAAAAGTATAAACTTATGTTCCTACTTACATTTGTTTGCTATGAGATATACTTGAATCATATACATCATTAATAAAAGAAATTTTTATATATACGTGCAATTTTATTGAGCCCCATGGCCAGGACCTTAATTTTCTCTGTTACTTCTTTACCACCATTGCCCATGACCTAAAAAAAAAAGTATTAGCCTTTACGCAAATTGAAATATTAAATATTAAATAAAAATATTAAGTTTAGAGTTTACTATTATTCTTAGCCATTCATGAAATTTTTCGTTAATAAGTTTCTCGACATCGACCCCAAGTTGTAAGATATGTGTGTTGGTGCCTCTTTCTTTTATCATCATCTTTAAAATGTTCTCTAAATGGTATAATAATATCACAATGACGTAGCATATATCTGTGTGCTTAGGTTATTGATTTCTCATCTAACATAACTAAATAGACCTTCCCCAATGAAATACCACCCACTACATGAAAATCGTCAATTACCGACGGATTTTTCTGGCGGCTTGCTGGTGGCCTATTTTTTCGACGGCCTAAATTTTAGGAAAATTTCTGGCGATTTTCCGGCGGTTTTCCAGCGGCTTTTCGGCGGTTTTCTGGCGGCTCTTCCAACGATTTTCCTGCGACTTTTCCGGCCTCTTTCCAGCTTTTCCGGCAGCTTTCCAGCTTTTAATAATTTTGGTTTATTTTAATTAATTTTTATTTAATTTAATTAATTATTAATTTATTTTAATTAATTCTTAATTTAATAACTTAGTCTAATTAAGTATTAATAAAATAACATATTTAATTAATTATTAACTTTAATATTTATTTTTTATTAAATTTTAATCATAATTTTAATAAGATATAGTTTAAAAAAATTATAATATACAATTTAACACATTTTCAATGTCAGCATAGTGGTTGGGACTTAGCAAAACTGAGGGGACTCAGTTCAAATCCCGAGCAAGGCGCGTGTAGTCAGGCAGCGCGGGCTAACCGTCTGGCAGGCAGCGGGCAGGGCGGGAGTTCGGGCGGTCAGAGAGGGAGAACGGCCGGGCAACGGGCAACCGGGCAGGGCAGGGGTTCTTGGGCAACCTTTTTTTTAATTAAATTTTAGATATTTTCCGGCGGCTTTTTGTGGCCACCAAAAAACTGCCACAAATATATACCGCCAGAAAATACCACTGGAATTTTTTTTCCAACGCCTGTTTTACCGGCGGCAAATTTGTCGTCGGAAAGCTGCTGGAAATTTATAAAACCGCTGGAAAAAGCCCATTTGCCGCCGGAAATGATTGATTTTCCTGTAGTGACCACTGGAGAATACAAACACGTCTTCCGATTCTTTTCAAGTGATAATGCATTTGTTCTAATATTTTGGCTATACCATTCCAAATTTTTAGAACAAAATGAAATCCCTTCGCAATGGAACCTTGGGTTGTTCTTTATTGCCAAAATAGTCCTTTAATTTCAAGAAAAATCTACAAATGATATAAACTCTTAAAATGCTTATCATATATGTGACTAAATAGAGATAATAAACTATATGTTACTTTTCAAATGGGTACATCCATCAGAACTGAACATGACCGCCTAATTTAACTTCCTCTAGTAAGTGTACAAAAAGATGAATCATGATCGTGAAGAATGATGGAAGGAATGTTGTTTCCATCTTGCATAATGTCGTAATGATATTATTCTATAATATCTCTAACATGGTGAGCTAGAATGATAACCTTTGCACAAATTAACTTTAGAAAATGTGATATCTCCACCATAATGATAACTTCATCAAAAGGTGCACATGATCGAAGCGCATGATCGAAGCGCATGCGCAATGGGTAGAAGATCTTCTATTAGAACATGCCAGTCATGACTTTTTAAATCCATAATTTTACAATTAGCAACATTGATGCATAGGCTTTAAGGAATTTCAAATTCTTCAAAACTTCTCTGAACACTATTTTATCTTTCTTTGACAATGTGAAAGGAGCCGGTGGCAATGAGTTGCTACCATCCTCTAGAGTTTGTAGATGTAATTCACTTTTTATTCCAATGTCAACTAAATCTTATCTTACTTGTATGTTATCTTTTGATTTTTTTCAGATCAAGCAAAATTCCAATAAAATTATAACTAATATTCTTTTCAATATGTATAACATCTAAGTTATATAACAATAAATTATACTCCAAATTATGTTGGGCAAAGAAAATTGTTTTTTTCTTCCATCCTTTAATCCCCTCTGTTGACCTCGTTTTATTCTAGTTTGCTCTTGAGCATTTTCGAATTTCTTAATTGAACCTTATCGAGCTCAAATGGAACCCGAGTCGACTCGACTTGAGTCGAATTAAACTCGATCGACCAGGTTTAATTAACCTCGAGCATCTCTTCTTTTGTGAGCACAGCAGCTAGGGCCGGCCAAGCAACGAAGCAAGAGCTGCTCTCATTCTTCAAGGTTTATCTTCCAGCCATTTCTACACATATCTCCCTGACCCAAAAGCTGCTGCCTTCCAACCGACCATGCAAGAGAAGAACGGGGCTATAGCATTTCAAGGAAAGGAAGGGAAAGTTGCTCGTGTCTTCTTAATTTCATCTGACCGTATCTTCTCCCATTCGACCAAAGAGGAAGGTTACGTGGAGGAGTTGCTCTATGTTGGTTCATCCCAAGAAGAAAAAGAGAGCGTGACTCTCTCTCTCTCCCCCTCATGACTACAAATATTTAGACAGAGAAGCTTTGAAAAATCAAAATGTATGTAACCGATTTTTCTGCTTCTACAATTCGTTCCTGAAAGTCGATTTCATATCTTTGTATTTATTTGTGATGTGATCTACTTGTACTATGGATTATTTATTTATTTGCTACCATTCTGTAGTTAAAACATTTGTGTTTTGATATCATTACTATTAGTCTTATTTTAACCATTTGTAGTGTAGGGGCAAGACGGAGCATGATAAGGCTAAAGAAATCTTTTCCGTGTGTTTTAATTCTTAAATGAATAAGATGATCAAACAGAGGATTATTATTATTATTATTATTGATACATCGTCAAAAAAATTATATTGATCAAGCACGAATCTCGAGGCAAAAGCAAGTTGGAAACTTCAAAAATTAAATCCGGAAGCACCCGAACTCCGATTTCAGCGAGCTTACAGTCAAACTAAGCGTCTCGGAAATACGAACCGAACGACACCAAGTTCAACCCAATCCGAGCCCAAATGGGTCCGAATCATGGACCTGAAGCGCTGTTGGAAGGTTCAAACCGCAATTTGAGATACCAAACGATCTCTGATTTTAACGAGCTTATACTCGAATCGAACGGCTCGACGAGACAAATCCAACGAGCTTAAGATATCCAAATTCCGACATCACTAAGGCTTTCAAATGTCCAACGAACGGTGCACGATCGAAGGGTTCAACATCAACCGTCCATTCGACCACTCCCTATTCGCTCCTGATCTCACACCTATTTACAAGCCATGCCACTCCAGAAAAACTATAAATAGAACACTCATTCTACACAAAGGGGAAAAAATTGAAGAGAGAAGAAGAAGAAGAGAAGAAGAGGAGAAAGGGGAAAAGGAGAATCCTCTCCTCCTCGACACCGCTGGAGCTCTTCCCGCCGCCTGAATATGCCGGAACTCCGCCGGATATTCGGGAGAACGCTAGAATTTTGCCCAACTTCCATGAGATGCGGAAATTCTTCTCAATTAACGATAGAGTTCCCTCCTGACGCCGAAACTCCGCCCAAGTGATGCCGGAGTTCTCCTCGTCCACGAACAGACGTCGGACTTCTACCCGACACCTGACCTTCACTCTTCGTCAAGTTTGTACCCGATGCCGGACATCTACCGGTTATTGAACTTTCGCTGGACGTATATCCGAATATGGATTTCTTTTCATTGTTAGACTTCTACCTGCGCCGTCCTTCTGACCTTCATCGTCAGACACAGTCCTTCCAACCTCCCTCGCAAGGCAACTGTCCTTCTGACCTCCGTCGCCAGCCGACTACAGTCCTCCTGACTTATGTCGCCCGCCGACTAAGGTCCTTCTAACTTACGTCGCCCATCGACTACAGTCTTTCCGACCTCCGTCACCTGCCGACTACGGTCCTCCTGACTTATGTTGCCCGCCGAGTACAGTCCTTCCGACCTCTGCCGCCAGCCGACTACGGTCCTCCCAACCAAACGAACGTGTCAATAGTGATTCTTTGTATTCATATCATGTAATGTACTCTATAAAATGTACATCAAGCTAAGACCTTCTCCCAAGGAAGGGCCTCATTTGTAATCGACTGCAATACTAGTGGATTCATTCAAACTGGGCTAGGCCCCGTGGTTTTTCTCCCTTTTCAGTGGTTTTCCATGTAAAAATTCTGGTGTCTCATAAATGCTAGACCCTATCTCTTATCTGATTGCGTGCCGGATTTTCGTGCAATGCTAAGACGATAAACTTTATATTTCTCTACCGGTGCAAATACTCCTGGACGCAACACTATTATTATTATTATTATTATGTTTATTTTATTGTATTTTATCTTTATTTCGTTATATATATATTCTTGTTAAAATTCTTGACTTTTATTTAAAATTTTTATGGAAACTTTTATGCTAAAGTCGTACCCGAGACAAGCTAAAATGAAAATATTTTGAAGGGGTCCAGGTCTTGAATCAATTTTATTTGAAATTGTAGTAAAAATGATTGATTTTTTTTTTAACCCATTCATTATCTTGTTAGCGGTAGTGGCATGCAGAATTTAGAATCTCTATGATATATAATTTTGATTACATAAAGAAGATAATGATAGTTTTGAAACACATTCTCTCAAGTGGTCTGTAATCAAATTTATGAATTGGTGTTGATGTTGCATATTATTCTTTTGCTAATAGAAATAAATCTCATTACCATTCTCTCCCAATAACAGATTTAGGCTTCATTTGGAACGGCTTTTTTATTGCTTTCTAAGACGAAGTTTTAGTACAAAAATAAACAAATTTGTACTAAAACTCCGTCTTAGAAAGCAATAAAAAAATCGTCCCAAACGAAGCCTTAGATTGGTATGGTGGCTATGGTGTTAGATTTTTATACTGATTTCATTCAAAGTGAAATGTACACCATTGAATGCTTTCATTAACAACTCCTTGTTTTTTTTTTTAATGTGTTAAATATCTAAGAACTTCCCGTTAGATTTAATTGATTGCCATGCATATAATAAAACAAGGGGTTCTTCAGTATCATAAACGGGTAAAACATGCTTAAAATTTATGTCATGATGGGGTTTTGACATGTATTCATAAGTGTGGGATGTGAGGCTTAGCAATTACGACAGATAGTTTGATATGCTTCTTTCTTAGCATCATATAATTATTCAACATCAAGTAAGATTTGTTGTTTTTGTTGGAAAGTCTACATATATATTCGTGGTATTTGATAGAAAATTCTCACATATTTTATGTACGATTCTCCTTCATATCTTTCGATGTACTTTGTGATAGCAAAGTTGTGTGCTCTATGCTAGTAGACTTTCACAGGATTCAAGTGTAGCCTTTCTTTATGCTCTATGTTAGAAATTCTCATGTTATCTTATATTCTAATGATAGTATGCATATAAAATTAGATGAATTTGAATATTGAATTGTTTACTAGTTTTATATATATTTACTTGCGTTTCTAATGGTACCTACTCTCATTCCTATTTTCTCCTTTTTTTTTTGTGACTTTTGCGATGGGCTATTGGGAGAGCAAAAGTTAGGATCCTTTGGAGCACTATAAATAGGAGCATGGATAAACGGATCCGAGCATCAGTCGCCCCATCCATTCCGGTGGGGGTGCTATGGGCGAAACCACTAGGTCGTAACCTCCGGTGTTGTAAGTTTTCTTATAACTTAGGTGGCCTTTATGGAACCCTTATGTGTGTACGTTCCCCTTCCCTTAAGACCTTATAAAACATCAATTCTTAGGTTGATTTTAATTTTTTCTTATTTTACTATAGATCCCTAAACCTATTTACACGCGCGTATATGTCTATAGGGTTAGAAATAAACTTCATTTCATCCCCTATAATATTAGTGACACCTAAGAACAAGAATTAAGGAACGAGTCGTAAAAAACTTATCCTTAGGATGCATGCTTCTTTTAGGATAGAAATATAAAACATTAAAAATTTAGTGACACATTTTTCTAAGATTAGCGTGCCATAAGTTATTAATCATTAATAAACAAACCTATAACAATCAAAGTAAAAAATGCATAGAAAAAACCCTTAACTTTCAATCAAACTATAACCAACACACATAATCACTAAAAATATAAAATGGGAACGTGAACTTAAACTATACTGATCAATCGATTAATTAATTATCTTCTTTCTATTTGAGTAGGATCTCCTTGTCTCCCTTCTGCGCTAATCCTTTTTCCTTGAAGAATAATGTTGGATCCTTAATCGAGAATTTTTTCAAGCCCGAGACTTGAGATGTAATTAACCAAAACGAAATTTCATAATAAATAAATCCCACTCGAGCTGATATATCGGGTAGGGGAAATCCCGTGACACTGATCAGGTCATATATATTACTACCCATCGGGGTGCGTTAGCGAAAGCTGCTATGCTCAATGGTTAGTCGTATATACGATCTAATCTTCCCTCTCATTGGCCCTCTTGCAAAGAGCATGGAGGCCTGCGATCATTTCTATCCCTCGAGGTGGTGCGGTCGTATACCTTCTGCACTTGGTAGCCACGAGCGGTGTCCTTTCAGAGGTCCACACCCTCTACAACATACCCTCTTTTTAGACTAGCTTTACTTCATGAGCCAATAGAAAATTCTATATTATATAACTAAGATAGAACATGAGTGCCAATTCTCCTTGTAGGTTCTTTTCAAACTTCCTCTGTGTTATCAATGCAATTTTTTGGTGGCATAAAATATGATTATATGGAAGCCAAAGATGATGACCCATGTAAGAGAATTTCTTGCCTTTGTATAACCTCAAGAATTTTGTATTTTTCACATAGTAAGGACAAGAAAATCTCTCTTTCATGCTCAACTTAGACAAGATGACGTATGCTAAAAAATTATTAATAGTCTATAGTAATGTAGCTCGCATGTTGAAAGTTTGTCCACTTGCTGCATCATAACATTAAACTTCATTCCATAATTTGTATAACTCTTGAATCAAAAGTTGAAGGTAAATATCAATAGAATTTCCTAGACTTTTCTCCTTAGGTATTATAGTTGATAGGTTAAAAGAATAATGTTTCATCCTAACCCAAAGTGGCATATTACGTGGAACTAAAAGTACAAGCAAAATATTATATGTACTACTCATAATCTTGAATTGATTAACACCATCACTACCCAAACTAAGGTGACGATTACTTGGATCCAATCAAATAAGTGTATTAAGAGTCGAAAGCTTTCCACGCTTCTACATCTGCTGGATGTTGTAACAAGCTATCTACATTTATGTGTTTATTATGCTTAATCATCTTTTTGGTAGATTTATTTATTTTAAAAAAAAATTGAAGTCTTGAAATTAATGAAAAATTCTGATAATTTTGCCTGACTTCATATGAGTTTTTTTCCTTATGAAGTATTTATCATCGTAGTTAACCATCTTGATGCTCTACATATGTGACATATATTCTGATCAGATTATCTTTTCAAAATAATATATAATCATAGGACATGCATATGTCTTCATATATCTAAGATCAAATGCTTTCATTATATTCTTCACTTCATATGTACTCTTAGGCAACAACACCCCTTTAGGAAAGGCATCGACCAGTAACTCAAGTAGCATATCAAAGGATCATGTCGTCCAAAAATGTAAAAACTTCAAAAGAAATTAGTTCAATTAAAAAGAAAGCTTTGAGGTTTTATATTTAGGGTACCTACATCCTGCATTAAATTTGCAAATTTCTCACAATTATCATTTTGTTCATTTATATTGTACTCATTTTGCTCGATTGCTTGATTCTGAAATGGATTATATGGACATAATATATCTCTTAATAATCCATATCTACAACATATGTTCTTATATTCTCAGAAAGAGCTTAAACTTCCTTTAACTTTGGTGTGGCACTAGATGCTTCATTTACTGCACATTCACCTATAATACATTGCTCTTCCCCATGTCGATTCCATACAACATATCCAACAAAAAATTCTTTTGAAATTAAATAGACTTTCACATCTTTTATTCAATAGAAATATCTATTAATGCATGACTTGCACGGATATAATTTTTTTCCTGATAAATTTTGGCTTCAACTTGCAAACTTTATGAAATTCTTTACACCATTTACATAATCACGACTCTACTTAGATTTTGTAATCCAACTCTTATCCCTATTAAGTAAAAAATGAGCTTTCAAGTCACTGTTAAGAATAAAGATTCATTAGGCTTCTCAAATTTTTATGCGACCATCATGTTAATAGACTTGCATATGATCATATTATATCTCAAACTAATTATCTTTAGGTAACACTTAGCAATAAGAAGAACTAACTAAAGGTAGATGTTAGCTTCATGTCCATAAAGAATGGCATAGAAGGGGCAAGTGACTGAGATCAAGATCGAATAGAGATATTCTAAGATTATGTTTACGGGGGATAACTTCATTTAGATGATTTTGTTGAAAGTTATGTTCTTAAGAACATTGAGGGATGCTGACGACCAAAATGTTATCTTCAGTAGATTTGATAGTAGAAAGGTATTGACACATTGTTGTTTTTTCATGGAGGTATGGTGTAACTCAAATTTTTTTCTAATTCTTTGTCCATATTAAATTTTTTTCTAAAAACCTTTCAAGAACATATATATCTGATGTGTGAGTAAGTTTACCTTAATTGACCTAAATGTCCCAAAAAAACTATAAATTTTTGCTATAAATACTAAATAAGTTCTTGTTGGGGATGTGGAAGAGTAAACAACACGACAACAACACAACAAAACAAACAAGAAAAATAGAAGCAATGCAGTGGAAAGTCGTAAAAGGGCTCTAGGATTTAATATGGGCAATGCAGAGGCATATGTTTCTCTTTTACACTATTCTCACACTCAAAACATAAGAGAAATTTAATTTAATAACACCAAGGGATGCCACCCTGGAGAAAAATGAGAAAGAAAACTGTTCAATCCATCGATCTCGGAGCGCTTTGGCATCAGTTTGGAGCGCAACGGTGCTCAATCCTTTAATCTTGATCCGTCTGACTATGATGCAGCACAACACAACACTACGGCGCTGTGCTCTCTGCCGTTTCTGATCCCAGAAAACATTGCATCACAGAGGCTCTTGGGAACAATGCATTCACTAATAATTTTGATATCTTTAATGACAGTGAATATTTCCGATATTTGTAATATGTTCCTTTATGCTGAATTTTCTCACAGTGCATTCACTAAGCTAATTTAACATTAGGGCTCTCTTATTAATTCTTCAGTTGAATATCAGTTGAGTCTTCATATATATATTATGTACTCTTCTCTATGCAAACAATTCTTCCTAGCAAATTTGCTGGCACACATCATTATCATCATCATCGTTATTATTAAAATAATAAATTGTGATAACATATTTAACAAACTATTAGATGGAATTATATGCATGTCTTTTAATCATAAAATAAATGGCTTAGCACTGAAGGTGAGCAAGTGTTGTTAGCAGCAAGCAATACCAGCTAAAACAACAAGAAAATGAGGATAATCTTCTAAAGGCCTTCGTCAAGGTGATACTATTTCTCCTTCTTTGTTTATCATTGCTATGGAGTTTTTATCTGGAGGTTTGAAGGAGCTTTTTGCTAAGAATATTAATCTGAATTTTCGTACTAAAAAAGGCTTTCCTATTAGTCATTTGAGTTTTGCTGATGATTTCATTTTATTTGCGAATGGCTCTATTAAAAATGTTAAAATTTTAATGAAGTTTCTGAATAAATTTAATGCTCATAGTGGTTTGATTTTCAGTAAAGAGAAAAGTATTTTCATTGGTGCGAAGTCTATAAATCAGAATAGAGTTCAGGAGATTCAAAGGGTTTGTGGTTTTAAAGCTAAAAATCTTCCGATTAAGTATTTGGGAACTCCTATCTATAAAGGTAAAAAGAAGAACTTTTTTTTTGAAGATATTTTCACTATTATTCAAAAAAAACTTGCGAATTGGTCGTCTAACTTTTTGTCTTTTGGTGGTCGTTTGGTTCTTATTAAGTCGGTTCTTAATTCTGTGCCTATATATCTGTTTCATACTTTAATGCCTTCTACCGCGATTTGTACTAGATTAGATAGAATGATTAATAAAATTTTTTGGGGTTCCAAAATGAACTCCAAGGCTATTCATTGGGCTGCTTGGAACAAAAATTGTGGTGTTTTGGATAAAGGGGGTTTGGGCTGTAAGAGTTTATTTGAAACTGCCTTGTTGTTTTCTCACAAATTATGGTTTTCTTTTAGAGCTAACATTAGTTTGTGGGCTCATTATATGAATGTGAAGTACTGCAATAACATGCACCCGTCGTTGTGTGTTTTTAAAAATACTGATTCGTTGACGTGGAAAAGGTTATGTAATATTAAGTGGGAAGCGGAGAATTTCGTCAAGTGGGGGTTGGGTAGGGGTGATATTTTCTTCTGGCAAGATAAATGGCTGGGTGAATTTTCTATTGATTCTTACCTTTTCACTCATACTTTGGATTCTTGTAAAGTTTCTTCTTTTATGATGGATAATATTCGGAATGTGGACAAGTTGAATAGTTGTGTGCCTAATTGCTTAGTTGATATTATCAAGAACATTCCTTTACAAGTTAATTGTAATGATACAATCTTATGCTCTGCCTCGGCTAATGGTAAGTTTCACTTAGGTAAAATTTGGAATAAAGTGCGTATTTCTTATGATAAATGTCGTAGATTTGCGGCTATTTGGCATAGTTCCTTTCCTATTACTTACTCCTTTTGTTTGGAGATGTTTAAAAGGCTTCCTTCCGGTTGATAATTTGTTGCAAAAAAAAGGTTTTATTTTGGCGTCGAAATGCTTATGCTGTGCAAATAGTGAGGATATTGATCATATATTTGTGAATGGTTTGGTGGCAGAGCAAGTGTGGTCTTACTTCAATGACATTGCTGGTAAGAATTCTTTGTCTAATCTTTATACTTTACCTGATATGTTGGATGGCTGGTTACTTCCCACTAAAGGTCATTTTTTTAACCTATTGTCGATCCTCATTTTATGGTATCTTTGGAAAGCGCGTAACGAGGCTAAACATGATAATATTAAGATGGAGGCGTCTTTTGTTATTAATAATGTTAAAAGAAAGGTGTTACAGTTATATAATTATAAGATTATTACTTTTAAAACCTTTTCTAGATGTAAGCACTTAGCTATAATTTGTGGTATTAATGTTGACGGGGTAAACAGTGCTATTGAGGATTCTTTTATTGTGTGGAGGAAGCCTATACCTCCTTTTGTGAAATTAAATACTGATGGTATGGTGGGTTTGACGAAGGCTGGTGTGGGTGGCCTCATTCGGGATTGCAGTGGGGACATTTTAGCTGCTTTTGCTGCTCCTGTGAAACAATTGGATGTGCTGGTGGCTGAGTTATATGCTCTATTATGTGGTTTGGAGCTGTGTATTAAAACTGGGCGTAACTGGGTGTGGATTGAAGTTGATTCTTTGTGGCTGGTTCAAATTATTAGAGATGGTTTTTTTGGAAATGCTCAATGTTTTTATATTATTAGAAAAATTAAATTGCTTTTGAATGCTATGAAATTTGAAATCTCTCATATTTTTAGGGAAGGAAACGAATGTGCTGACTGGTTAGCTAAGAAGGGAGCTTATCTTAATGATTATGAGGAAGTGGATACGCTGAATTTAGATACTGCTTTTAAAGTTTGTTGATGATTGATAAATCTTCTCTACCCCACGTCAGGTATGGGTAATTACTGTGTTCTTCGTTATGTGGTGGCTCCTTTGATGTTGCTGTCTCTGATGTTGTTGTTTGTGTTCTTGGGGTGCTGTGATTGGTTCAGGTGGCGGATGGTTTTGGTTTTTTGGTTGATTGATGGTGGCTGCTGGTTTTGGAGGTATTTCTGCCTGTCTGTGATGGATGGTCTCTGTTTCTGTGTTAGTGTTAGTGTTATTGTTATTAATCTGAACATTAACTGGGATAACATGCTCTTTTTGTGGATTATGCTCTATTCCTGGATTGTCTTTACTCAATTTGGTTTGTGTGATGCTGCTGCTCATATTTTAAAGGTTGGTGGGCAGTATCTGGTGTCGGTTTGGGGGATGTCTGGAGCCAGTTGGTTTATGAGATTTTTTGGGATGTTTATTTCTGCTGTTAAAGATTATTGGTTATGGTTGATGTTTGGGCATTTCACTGTGGTCTTTAACGTGGCTGAGTTTTATCCTGCAGTTGCTGCTGCGGGGTATGACTTTGTGGTGGTGTTTGTTTTACTGGGCAGGGGTGTTTTTTATGGTTTTTATGTTTCCTCTTTTGGCTGGGGGAATATTAAGTGTTGTGTGGGGATCTTATGTAATGGTTTTACCTGCTGTTGTTTCTTGTATGAGGGGAATTTTACTTTAAACGTCTTCGATTTGTTTGTTCCCTCGGGTTTTATGCATTGGAATGGTGGTTTTGACAAGATTAATTTTGCTGGCCATTCTATGTTGGGGGCTGTGGTTTCTTATTGCTATGCTGCGGCTAATATCTGGGAGAGCTGGATGTTATACACTTTTCGTGGTAAAATCTGCTCTGACTGCAAGGTATTTTTATTTTGGTCTTTAGCAAATTTTGGTTGTTGTTACTGGTTTTTTTGCAGGAAGACTGAGCGGAATGACATCATCATGAGCTTCCTTTTTTGGGTTCTATTGACTCACAGACCTAGTTTAATGTTGCATTATTTTTGTAATTGTAGAAAAAGGAACCACAGGCTCATTGGTTTTGATTTTTCTTTTTTACGTGTAGCTCTTTCGAGCAGTAGTGAGCTAGAGGTTCCTTGTAAGGACCTTGTAACCGCTTTTTTGAATATTAACGCGTAGGCCCCATGAGTGGGTTTTAACCAAAAAAAAAAAAAACAAGAAAATGAGGAGTCATTAGTTGAAAAAATCCATAATTTCTTTTAAAAATTTTATAATGTAATAATTAATCAACCATTGGAATGTTTCCAATAGGTACACGTCAAATTTTAATTTTTATCATGAACATTTAGGTAAATTAAAATAAAAATAGTTTATACAGAAGAAGTAGTTGCAGTATTAATTATGAAAAAAAAAAAAAGGAAATTATCAAATGTTTATAAAGATAAAACTGAACCAGTATGAGAAACATAAGCCAGTTATAAACATTAGATAAATATATGACTCAACTTTTCTAGAAAATTCTAACAAATTTTATTTATAAAAAAGCCTATAGTAATTTGATTATTATTTTCTTAAACTAACTAGTTATCATTTATAAAATGATAATAACATAAGCAGGCTATTCAATGAATAAAGTATATTACATCATCTTTTTTTTTTCATCAGGATTGTAAAGTTAAGCATTTTGTGTTCCATTAATTAACTTCATTAATATCTCAACAACTTGATTAGCTAAAGAAAAATACTATCAACATTATATTAGACCTAAATATTAACTCTGCTACTAACCTCGCGCCTGTAAGTGATTTGCCATGATGAAGTTTTGCATTCCCACGGGGCTGGAGATGATGCTCACTCAGAACATGTATGAACGAACTTTTTTTTTTTTTTTTTTTTTTAATGTATGAACGAACTTAATAACATATTTCTTATAAAAACATTTTCAATTTAATTAGTTTCAAGTTCACAACAGGCCTTGAAGGCCTTCTTATTTAGGTCATCGAGGAGAATTTTAACGAGTAGCTGTTGGAGAAGAAGATATTCAATAAAAGTGTCAATGTCTTCGCCCTAGCCGCTTCTGAGGCGATTTCTAGGGTTTCCTTTGGCCTTCTTCCGAGCGCTATTTTTCTCTCTTCTCCGTCCGTTTTTCGCGTAGACTGTGCTTCTGGTGGCCCTACAGGCTTTCTTGCCCTGGTTGGGGCTGCTTTCGTTTGGCAGGGATGTCTTCGTCCAACGTTTGGGGGAAGACTACCAGCCCGTCACATGGAAAAAGTCGAGGCTTTTTCGACCTGGATGCTGATTCTACTAAGTCTCCAACTCGTTCTTTCAAAGATGTGCTTTCTGGTACCACGATGCAAGGTGATAGCGCCCCTAAACTTACGCAATCGGTTGTGAACGGTGTTCCTGCTATTTTAATTTCTGATGAGGATGTTCTTAAGTTAGCTAGTCTGTTTCAGTTTACTCTGGTTGGTAAGTTCGCTTTGCGTCGACCGAATCTTGACTCTATTAGATCATTTTTTGCGAATCTTAAGCTGTTTGGTTTTTACTCGGTGGGGCTTTTGGATTCTAGACATGTAGCGATTCAGTTATCTAATGATCTCGATTATAGTAGAGTTTTTGCTCGGAGATCTTACTTCATAAATAATTGTCAAATGAGAATTTTAAAATGGACCCCTTTTTTTGATATTCATGAAGAATCCCCTATAGTTCCGATTTGGTTCTCCTTCCCGAACTTAAGGTTACATTTCTTTAACCCACAAGTTTTACATGCTCTTGGCTCTATTTTTGGGCGGTCTTTGCAAACTGACCAAGCTACGGCTTCCAGGACCCGTCCCTCTGTGGCTAGGGTTCTGGTGGAAGTTGATATTTCGAAAATACACCCTAAAGAAGTTTGGGTTGGCTCAAAGGCTTTTGGTTATATGCAAAAAATTGAGTTTGAGAAGGTTTCTGATTTCTGTTCGCATTGCAAAATTCATGGCCATGCTATGTCTGATTGTTTTAGATTACACCCTGAATTAAAAAAATCTGTGAAAGCTACGGTAGAGATAGCTGATTCTCCTATTAATTCTATTTCTAATATTATGCCAGATCAAATTTTATCTCATGCTGTTATGGATGTCCAGGTGGAGAAGGAGACTGGCAGTGTAGGCCAGGAAAACGAAGTGGAGGTGGTTGCTAATACTGAAGGTAACGTTTTGTGTAATGATAGTGAGAAATTGCCAAATTCTTTTGTATCTGTTGATTCTATGCTTAACAACTCTATTGATTCTGCTTTGGCTCATACGAAAGCTAACTTAGCCATTAATGAGGATTCCGATGTTAGTGAAAATGGTGAAGAAGGGGAATATATTCCTTCTGAAAACAGGAAGGAGATTTCGGTGCAAAATGTGGAAAGTAGTGAGAATTGTGAAGAAGGGGAGTATATCCCCACGGAAAACAGGAAGGATAAATCTATGCAAAATCTTGAACGTGGTATTTCTCTACCTGTTGAGTTAGAAGGTTCTAAGTCTAAAAAAGCCGTTGGGGATGATTCCTTTCTTAATAAGTTTGAGAACGACCAATTTACTAAAGTTAATAAGAAAAAGGGGAAGAAAATTAAAGAATCTGTATCCTCTACGCCTTTCTCTACTAGAGCTCAAACTAATGCCAAAGGTTCTCATGGTTAAGTCCTTGATTTGGAATGTTAGAGGTATTGGTGGTAAGGACTCGAACACTAGAGTTAAAAATATTTGTAGGATTCATAATATTCAAATTCTGGTGTTACTTGAACCCATGATTGCTATGTCCAAAATTGATAATACGGCGTCTAAGTTAGGTTTTATTAATAAATTTGCTAATTGTTCTAATAAGATTTGGATTTTCTGGAAGAATGCTGTCACGGTTGATATTAGGGAGGATTTTATTCAAGTTGTGCACGTTTCTATATCTATGTTTAATTTTAATTGTAATGCTTCCTTTGTTTATGCTGCTTGTTCTAGAATGGGTAGAATTGCTTTGTGGGATCAGATTAAGAATTTTGCCTTGTTTTCTACGGGCCCGTGGTGTGTTGGAGGTGATTTTAATGTTATTGCTAATGCAAATTAGAGATTGGGAGGTAATCAACCCAATTTTAATGCGATGGAGGATTTTAATTCCATGATTTCTTCTTGTGAATTACATGATATAGGTTTCTTTGGTAATTCTTATACGTGGAATAGAGGAAATTTGTGGCAAAGACTGGATAGAATCTTATTTAATCAGGATTGGATTGCCAAATTCCATATGACTAATGTGGAGCATCTTAGCAGGACTGTTTCTGATCATGCCCCTTTACTGCTTTCTATAAATGCTAACACGAATTTTATTCCTACTGCTTTTAAATTTCAAAATTGAGCATCATGACTTTCTTAATGTTCTTGAGAATAATTGGAAAGCTCCTTTATTCCCGTGTAACAATGTTTCTGGTATGGATAAACTTTGGAGCAAACTTAGTAGGCTTAAACAGGTTTTGAGATGGTGGAACAAACATACTTTTAAAAATATTTTTGATAATATTCATGATGCTGAAAAAAGGGTGATGGAGTTGGAACAGATTCATCAGCTTATTCCTGATAGTGATAAGCTGTCGGATCTTAATGTTGCTAAGATAAACCTGTTTAAGTTACAAGAACAGGAAGAGATTTTTTGGCACCAAAAGGCTACGACTAAATTTACTATAGAGGGGGATCTGAACACTAAATTTTTTCATGCTTTGGCTAATAAGAAAAGAATTAGGAACCATATTTTCAAAATTTCTACTGATGATGGTAGGGTTTTGGAGGATGAGGAGTCTATTTTGTTGTCTGGTGTGGAGCATTTTAAAAATATTTTCAATAGGGAATTTACTCCTGATCCCATTAATAATCCTTATATTGTTCCTAGTTGTATTTATGAGGAGGATAATTGCCAGCTTACTCTTGTTCCATCTGAGGAGGAGGTTTGGAAGGTTATGCAGGATATGAATATTGATTCTGCTGCTGGACCTGATGGGTTTACTACGAAGTTCTTCATTAAGACTTGGCACATCATTAAGGGAGATATTTTGGAGGCGGTGGCTGATTTCTTCTCGGGTAAACCGTATTTGAAATTCTTCTCTGCTACTAACATTGTTTTAATTCCCAAGAAACCTACTACCAATAATTGGAATGACTTTAGACCTATTAGCTTATGCTCCTTTTTTAATAAGCTTATGTCTAAAATCCTTGCTACTAGACTGGTTAATATTCCGCTGAGAATTATTTCTCAGAACCAAACTGGTTTTGTGAAAGGTCATAGCATTTTTGATAATGTTTTACTTGCCCAAGAAATTACTCATGATATCAATACGAAAGTTAAAGGGGGGAACTTTATTTTGAAGTTGGATATTACTAAGGCTTATGATAACCTGTCTTGGGATTTTCTTTATAAAGTGCTGCTTTTATTTGGTTTTAACCAAGCATTTATTTCGTTGATCAAGAATAGTATTGAGCATTGTTTCTTTTCTATTATTATTAACGGGAAAAGTAATGGTTTTTTTAAATCTAGTCTAGGTTTACGTCAAGGTGATCCGCTCTCCCCTGCTTTATTCATTATTGCTGCTGACTATTTATCTAGGGGATTGGAGGCCCTTTATAAGAGACACCCAAATATGTTTTATCGTACCTTGGGTGGTATTCCTATCACCCATCTCAGTTTTGCTGATGATTTCATTATCTTTGCTAATAGTTCGCTTACTAATGTTAAGTTTCTTGTTAAGCATCTTGAGGAATTTCAAACTATGAGTGGTCTGTTCATTAACAAGAACAAAAGTATGTTTATTGTTTCTAAGTCTACTAGCCAAGGTAAAATTAATGATATTAAAAGGATTTGTGGTTTCAATTGCTCTGCTCTGCCTATTAAGTACCTTGGGACCCCTATTTACAAGGGGCGTAAGAAAAGTATGCTCTTTGAGGATATGGTTTCGATTTTCCAAAGCAAAATTTGTAATTGGTCTTCGAATTTACTTTCTTTTGGTGGCAGATTGGTTCTTATTAAACATGTTCTGAATTCTCTTCTGATTTATATTTTTCATACTATGAATCCGTCTCCTTCCATATGCCTTAGATTGGAAAGATTAATTAACAAGTTTTTTTGGGGTGCTAATAATAATAAATCTTGTATTCTGTGGTCTTATTGGCATAATATGTGTGGCCCTTTCAATGAAGGTGGCTTAGGTTGTAAGAATATTCTGGATATGGTGTAGGCTTTTTCTTATAAACTTTGGTTCTCTTTTAGATCGAAAGTCAGTTTATGGGCTATTTTCATGTTTACTAAGTACTGCAATGAGAGGCATCCTACTTTAATCCAATTTAAAAAGACTGACTCTTGGAAGAGATTATGCAATATTAGTTGGTATGATGACCCTCTTATCCAATGGGGTTTGGGTAAAGGGGATGTCTATTTTTGGCAGGATAATTGGCTTGGTCAAGGCTCTATTGATAGTATGATCTCTTCTCATACTCCTAGTAATACTAAGGTCAGCTTTTATTTTGTCAATAATCAATGGGATGGTAATAAACTTAAACAAATCTTACCTGATAGCATTCTGCATCTTGTTTTGAACACCCCTTTAAATACATTGGAAGATGACCGTATCCTTTTTAATATGACTACCAACGGTATCTTTAATATTAAGAAGGTTTGGGAGATATTTAGGAGTAAGAAGGAGGTTTCTAATGTTTATGATTCTATTTGGCACAATAGTATTTCTTCGTCTTATTCTATTCTCACGTGGAGATGTATGAAAGGTTATCTTCCGGTGGATGCCTGTTTGTGGAACAAAGGTTTTTATTTACCTTCTAAATGTTATTGCTGCTCTAACATTGAGTGTATTAATCATGTGTTTCTTTTCGGTAAGATTTCTCAAAGTGTTTGGAAACATTATGCTTTGATGGTTAATAAACATATTCCTGTTTTTGATTCTACTGCTATGAATGGTATTCAGTCTTTTTTAAATGTTTGGATGTCTAATGCCAAAGGTCATGTGCTTAATTTATTACCTATTACTATCTTGTGGTTTATTTGGAAAGCTCGCAATGAGGCGAAACATGAGGGGAGAAAGATGGAGGATAAAAGCATTATTTCCAATGTTAATCATAAATTACTACAAATTTTTGCTGGCAAGCTTCTTTCTATTAAAATTTTTACTCACTGTGATGCTTTGGGTGTGTATCTGGGTATTCCTTTACATATGGAGGTTGTGATGAGTAGGGAAAGGATCGTGCGTTGGATTAAACCTGTTATCCCTTATTTCAAACTTAATACTGATGGTTCTGTGGACAATCAGTGTACTGGTTTTGGTGGTCTTGTGCGTGACAGTGTTGGCAAAGTGATTGTGGCTTATGCGGGCCCTTTATCTTCGTGTAAAGTCATTTTTGCTGAGCTAATGGGGTTACTTAAAGGTATTATCATTTGCAATAATAGAGGTCTTCTTAATATTGAGATTGAGGTGGATGCGTTAAGTCTCATTAATATTATAAAAAATGTGGATACTTTTTCTCCTCAGTTTTTTTACATTATTTGGAATATTCGGTTGGCCCTCTCTAAGCTTAACTATTCGATTAATCATGTGTTTAGAGAGGGCAATGCGTGTGCTGACTGCTTGGCTAAACTTGGCAGCAGGTTGGAGGAGGAAAGGGAGTTTGATGTGATTACTTTGCCTCTTAATTTGAAGGGGCTGGTCACTCTGGATAAGATCGGCTTACCTTATATCAGAAATATATGATTTTAATTTCTTGGTTGCGGGTCTGGAGGTTTTGTTGTTTGGCTCTGTGTGCTTTCTGTTCGTTTGGCATCTGAGGGTGTGGTTTTTTGGAAACCCCGTTAAGGTGTTTAACTTATGTTTGGTTGGTTCTTTGTCATTGTGTTATTTTGCTGTGGATTCATTGAAGCTGTTTGAAGGCTGTTCTTTGTGCCTTCTGTTCGTTTGGCATACCTGGTAAGGGTTGTTGGTTGAATATGCCTGGTATTATTGTTTGCTCCTCTTACTGCAACTAGGGGTGTTGTTTTTTGGAAACCCCGTTAAGGTGTTTAACTTATGTTTGGTTGGTTCTTTGTCATTGTGTTATTTTGCTGTGGATTCATTGGAGCTGTTTGAAGGCTATTTTATTAGCTGCTATTTCATTTCTATATGGTGCCATGAGTTGCGAAGGGTTTTGCATTTTTCAGGTGGATGTGTTTCAGTTTGTTTGCAGATTGGTTAGCTGGAGTTCCTGGCATCAATTTAAACTTCGTGTTACGAGCGTCAGTGACTGCGAGGTATTCTCTTGTTCTTTTTGGTATTTCTATTTCTATTATCTTTTGGTTTTTTGCAGGAAGACTGTGCTGAAAGGGACCATTCTGCTCTTCCTTTTTTGGGTGCTGTTGTCTCGCAGCCCGTACTATTTCCGTTATTGTTTTTGTAATTGTAGAAAAAGGATCCTCCGGCTCATAGGCTGTTTGTTTTTCTTTTTCTTCTTAATTGTAGCTCATGCGAGCATTAGAGGGCTGGAGGAACCTTTTAAGGACTATGTAACCGTTTTTTGTGATATTAACGCGTAGGCCCCATTGGTGGGTTTTAACCAAAAAAAAAATCAATAAAAGTATGGATGAGATATTTTTCTAATCCTTTCAATGAAGATTATATAATGTGATTGAGTTTTGTGACTTTAGCACCCTAAATGAAAATATTTTTTTTTGTTTTTTATCAGCATAATAGTAAAACCAAAGTTAGAGAGACTTTAAGGAAAATGAAGTGTGAAGAAACTGTTGGACTAGATGATACTCCAATAGAGGTGTGGAAATGCTTAAGAGATGAAGGAATTTCTTGGCTTGCTAAAATTTTTAATATTATTTTGAAAATTAAAAAGATGTCAGATGAGCGGAGAATGAGTGTTTTTATTCCTACTTTTAAGATTAAAAGTGATGTACAAGATTGCACGAATTATAGATGAATTAAGTTAATGTGTCATATTTTAAAACTATGAGAAAGATTTATGGAGCATAGGCTGTGGCATGATACAAATGTTTCTCAAAATTAATTTGGATTCATGCCGGGTAGGTCTACTATGGAAGCTACACATTATTGAGAGGTTTGATGAAGTATGGAGATAATAAGAAGGATTTGCAGATGATATTTTTTTTATTTAGAGAAAGTATGTGATAAAATTTCAAGAGAAGCGCTATGGAGAGTTCTAGCAAAGAAATAGGTTAATGATATTTATATTCAAGTCATTAAGGATATATATATATATATATATTTTTTTTTTGGTTAAAACCCACTCATGGGGCCTACGCGTTAATATTTAAAAAAGCGGTTACAAGGTCCTTATAAGGAACCTTCAGCTCACTACTGCTCGAAAGAGCTACACATAAAAAAAAGAAAATAAAAACCTATGAGCCGATGGTTCCTTTTCCTACAATTACAAAAATAATTCAGAATAAGGACCGGTCTGCGAGTCAGCAGATCCCAAAAAAGGAAGCTCATGATGTATTCATTCCACTCAGCCTTCCTGCAAAAAAACCAATAGCAACCACCAAAATTTGCCAAATTTGAAAATAAACATACCTTTCCCTTAACGCAAAGTTTGCTGTAACAATTGAAGAATCTCCAGCTCTCCCAAATATAAACCGCAGCAAAGCAGAACAAAAACACCTCCCCCAGCATATAAGAGTGCGCAAATATACACCAAAGAAATCCACCACAGCATTTATAACATCTTCCTTCACCAGCTCCCAAGAACTTTGGAAAAATTTAGTAGTAAAGCCATCTGGACCTGCAGTAGCCTCAGCATTCATATCTTTAATAACATCACAAATTTCAATATCCGAAGGAAACTGACAAAGCATATTATTATCTTCTTCACTAATAAGATTAGGAATAATAAAATTATCAGGAATAGGAATAGTATTAGAGTGTTTTACAAACATATTGGCAAAAAATTCAACACCCGACTTAACTATGTCCTCATCTTCATCCAAAACTGTACCATCACTATTAATAATTTTATGAATTTTGCTTCTATTTTTATTCTTATTAGCAATAGCGTGATAAAATTTGGTATTCCTATCTCCCTCTATAACAAATTTAACATTAGCCTTTTGCTTCCAAAAGGCTTCTTCTTGCAAATGAAGCAAACATAATTCATTTTTCGCATTATTTAAATTAATAGTATTCTCCTCCGAAGGATTATTAAGAAAATTACCTTCCAACTCAACAACCCTGGATTCAGCATCAATAATATTAGAGAAGACATTTTTAAAAACAAATTTATTCCAATACCTCAGGCATTGTTTAAGTCTAGTAAGTTTCGACCAAAGTCTAAGCATACCACTAATATTATTGTCAGGAAAAACAGGGGCATTCCAATTATTTTCAACAACCTTCTTAAAACTATCATGCATAAGCCACATGTTGAAAAATCTAAAGGCACTGGTGCCTCTCTGATTCACAACATTAATTGTCAGAAGCAGAGGAGCATGATCAGACAAAGTTTTACTTAAATGTTCAACATTGGTAGAAGAAAAAAGAGACAACCAATCATTATTAAACAGAAATCTATCCAGTCTTTGATAAAGGTTAGCCCTACTCCAAGTAAAGGAATTACCAAGAAAACCAATATCATTAAGATTACAGTCATTGATCATATCATTAAAATCTTCCATCGCTTTAATATTGGGCCTAGAACCACCCCCTCTATCAGTAGCATTCGAAATAATGTTAAAATCACCACCCACGCACCAAGGCCCACTTATGTTCACAGAAAAACTATAAAGTTGCTCCCACAGATTAAGCCTGCTCAATCTGGTAGAGGCAGCATACACAAAAGAGGCAAAACAATTTGTATTGAAAACATTAATATGACAATGAACCACTTGTTGGTGATCCGCAATTATATCGAGAGTGATAGTATTATGCCAGAATAACCATAATTTATTAGAACAATTAGCAAAAGAACTATTAAAACCTAGGAATCTAGCAGTTTCCACAATCTTATCAGCATTAATCATAGGTTCACTTAAAACAAGCAGTTTAATATTATGAATTCTGCAAAGATTTTTAACTCTATTTTTCGAATCTTTACCACCTATGCCCCTAACATTCCACATAATAGCTTTAATCATTACCATTTTTTGCCGAAGTTTGAGCTCTGGTAGATCTAGGAGTAGCCGGAGTTGTGTTTTTACCATTCTTACCCTTTTTCTTACCAATCTTTTGATGCCATTCCTCTTCCCCATTATTGTTCAATTTCGGCGGAACAAGATTTAGAGGAGCCTTTGCATTAGTAGGAGGGATAAATTCTCCATCTTCAATAAGATCCGCATGAGCCCCTCTACTGTTAAACCCTTCATCTTTGTTTCCCTGTTTAGAAAGTAAATCATTTTCAATTGTCACCGAATTAGAAATAATAGGCATTTCATTTAATAAATCATCAACTAAAATGACAAGTTTAGGACTCTTAGGTGTAGAGGAGATAATGTCTGGCTCTTTAGAAGCCTCGATAGGTTGATTTCCTTCATTCGAATGCAATGCTACCATCAAATCCGTATTGCCAATTTCCTCTAAAACCTCATCACCTTTCTCTTCCCCTTCCACACACTGATTATTATGTACAGTATGAGGCGGTTCCACCGGAATATCCTGATTATCATCAATGTCTTCCCCATTTGTCACTTCTATAGGATTATTCACAGCAGAGCCATGCCTCATACTAACATAATTATCAGTTTTTTTAAATTCTGGATGAAGTTTGAAGCAATCCACGTTCGCATGCCCGTGCACTTTACAGTGCGTACAGAAATCTGGAATTTTTTCAAACTCCGCTTTTTGTAAGTAACCAAATGCCTTTGATCCAACCCAAACCTCCTTGGGATGTTTTTTCGAAATATCAACTTCAACCAGAACTCTGGCAACCGAAGGTCGCGTTCTGGATGCCGTCGCCGGATCCGTCTGTAACGGTCTACCAAAAATGGTTCCCAAAGCATGTAACACTTTAGGATTAAAAAAATGCAAACGTAAATTAGGAAATGAAATCCATATAGGAACGATCGGAGATTCTTCCTTAATGTCAAAAAAAGGCGTCCATTTGAGCACACGCATTTGACAATTATGAATGAAATAAGATCTTCTAGCAAAAACTCTGCTATAATCTAAATCATTCGACAATTGAATAGCCACATGCCTAGCATCCAGTAATCCAACCGAATAAAAACCCGTCAATTTCAGAGAAGCAAAAAAATTACGAATTGCATCCAAATTCGGTCTACGCATTCCAAATTTCCCTACCAAAGTAAATTGAAAAGGAGAAGCCAGTTTAAGGACTTCCTCATCCGAAAGTAAAACAGCCGGATGACCGTTAAAGTTCGAATGTTGCACATTAGGAAAAATATCACCTGAGGCAGGAGCGCCGGATAAAATATCTTTAAATGATCTAGATCTAGAAGGTGACGAAGATCTTTCAGCATCTAGATGAAAAAAACCTTTATTCTTCGAGATCTCCAACTCAGAAGCTTTCCCCCACGGGTTTCCCGGAGGAACCCCAACCATAAGAGAAAAGCCCCCCCAGGGCCGAGAGGACAGCGCGATCTACACTTCAAAAACCAGGTTGCGAGCGCTGAAATGAAGCAGAAGGAACGAAAAAAAACGCTCGGCGAGGGATGCCCTAAATCGCCAGAGCGGCGCACTCGGGGAGGCAAAGATGCGTGATTGAAATTATGTTAATCATTAGAGTTTGATTATATATATATATATATATATATATATATATATATATATATGAGGTATTAGTTGTGTTCAAACACAAGGTTGTTTAAACTAGTATTTTCCAATTTAAGTTGAATTACATTAATGGTCAGCCTTAAGTCCATACCTTTTTGCTTAGGTCATGGATTTACGTTCTCACTAGAGTTCTGATTTGACTGGGTCATGTTGAGGTTTGGAGAAAAGTCTAATTTTTAACTTAAATGACATTTTGGTCATTTGGACCCCTGGTTTAACTGTCGATAATTACGGTGGTCAAATGACTGCCGATATTCAGTGAATTTTCTGTAGTGCTGGTTATGAAGGTTCTCATCACTGAGCATGCATGTATGAACAAAGTTTATATAGAAAATCATTTAAAATTTAAAAACTGACTATTGGATATATCAATGTATTACAAAAATTAATTTAAACTTTCTAAAGTTTTAATCATTTTTTTTTCTTGAAATAATCGAATCCAATTTGATTTTGTCAAATAATTATCTCCTTCATTCCAGATGTAATGTATAACAATCGTTAATTTGGATGAGCGTTTCTCAGGATAATAAGTGCCATTTTGTCCTTTTCAAATAATTAATAAACATTAAGTTGAATGAGCCTTTGATGTTTCAAATTTACTGAAAATTTTTATTTATATATTTATTTTTATCAGAATAATTTGTGCCACTTTGATTTTGTCAAATAAGTATCTGCTTTGGCATTTCTTGGGATTGCATTGACGGGGATCCTAAATATAAATGGCTACAGACCTCTCCCTAACTCATATCAACAACTCTCATTGAGAAAACAATATTGTTATAAAACATGAAAGAGAAAACTATTATTTTTTCCATTACAATGCTTCTTTGCCTTACATCAGTCGTATCTACATCAGGAGTAGGAGTAGCCTCCTTCTATGCTGGACCATACATACGTAAGTGCCAATTAACCTGCTTTTTTAATATGTTCTAAGACTTGTTTAAGTATTAGTTTATGTATAATTATAATTACTCTTCTGTGGATGTATGCAGCATCTGCTTGCGGGCACAGCGAAAATATAACTAAAATTATCTCAGTTAGTGATGCATTATGGGATAACCGAAATGCTTGCGGGCGTAATTATTTAGTGCGGTGTAAGTCTGTAACAAGTGAAGGCATATTTCAAGCAGCTTGCAAGCGTGATAATGCAGGAAACGTATATCAATATGATGTTACAGTAGTTGATTATTGTGGGCAGTGTAATGGTTTCACTATGCTTCTCTCAAAAGAGGTTTTCTCAGCTTTGACCAACACAAACGATGGCAATATACAAGTTGAATATATGCAATTTAATAATTAATTATGATGGTGGTTTTAGCACTCATTTATCATAATTATCTGCAGGTAATCTCTAACACTTTATTTTATTTTGAATCTTAAATAACTTGATTAAAAACATCTTTTGAAAATTGTGAAAGAACTATTATTGTATTTCATGACATTATTATGACTTTAATTTATATCTCGACCTCACAATCTTCTAAAGTTTTTTTCTTCATGATTATTGTTTGCAGGAACTTTAAAATGGCAAAGAAATTAATGGCATGCAGAAGAAATCAAAACTTTTTATTAATTTATCATTTCTATTTATCTACTTATATGTTTGTAAGATGTTATTTCTGAATCTGATTCGATGTTTGTGTTCAAAGAAATTTGTAATATCTTTCTCACAATTTTAAAATAGGGTTATCGTAGTGCAAAATTAGATCTTTCCCGATGGTTTTACCAGCCACAAATTTTCTTGTAGCGGTTTTAGAACCTGCTGTGATTACAATGGGCTTCAACAACATTCCGTGATAAATTCAGGACTGGTGGTTCATACCAATTTATTGCAGCGATTTTAACCGTCATAACAGTACAGAATTGCAGCGGTCATAATCGTCACTATTAGTTCAAAAAAAAAAAATGATTTACAGAATTCATGTGGCGGATTAAACTGCCACAAATATGTACTTTAACCGCAACAATAGTCCATAAATTAAAAAAAAAAAAAGGGATTTCGTAACATGCATGAAGATAGAAGGCATCTGCATGAATTGAAAGTATCAAAGGCATTTTTTTAAAGAGAAAAAAGATACATTAATAAGTAAGAACAATACACCGCAAGACCAAATAGTGGCCACATAGATGAAAATTACAGCCAAAACACTACAATAAACGATCGGGCCAAGCATTCTAGACGAATTCAAATAAAAAATCCCCAAGCCAATTGCACTTAGATCGCTCCTAGCTGCCAAACTTGGGACCATCTAAGGAGGGAAAAAGAAAACAGCCAAAAGACCACATAACCACCTAGGTTGCCAACCAAGCCATAATCATCCAAGAGGTTTGCAGGAAACCTGCTTCATCATTGTCCTAATCCAAAAACGATGCCACAGCAGAACTAAAATCAAGATTAACCAGCAAACAAAAACATAAAGACTCCAAAAAGAGAAGTCATTTATTTTTGAGTTTTCGTTTACTACGCTTAACATTATTTTTGAAAAACCAACATCAGCAATTTTGAGAAGACTTAAATCAAAATTGTCATGAGCGACCAATTCTAATTCCTAAATTTTTTTCCTTCAGCTAAAGAAATGTCCTCCTCTAGCCGATCGCATTGGAACCAAACATTATCCTTTGCTAGGTGGGATAACATACCAGCATTGGAAATAACATATATGTGTACATTAACTAAGGGCTCAAAAGTGGAAATGGGAGAAATTTGGAGCTCAGACGTCACAACAAACCCATCTAAACCCCCAGCCTCCTCATTACATAAGGAAACAGAATCATCATCCAACACCTCCTCATCCTTATCACTAATAGGACTAGCTATCAAGTTCATGCAATAGTTAATAACATTCAAAGACTCACAAACAAGAGCAGAGGGCTCCACATCTTCCCCAACTGAAATGGAGACATTCAAGTTAGAGTAGACAATAGGTACCATAACCCCAACCAAAACTGGCAACAGAGTATCCAAACCATCCAGAGCATCCTCAAGAGCTATAGGTATCACCCATTTCAGGTGCCACCACACAACCTATCTTAGATATAGGCCGATAAGCCTCACCATCAACACAATTAAATTTCAAAGCATTAATCAAATTAAAACCAATAATAATAACTTCATCGACAGAGTTAAAAACAATAATGTCAATGCCAACAACATTCTCGTCATCACCAATAGTGGGACACAATTCTAAAGCCCCTACATTGGCATTACAAGAAACAATATTTTTCATCCTATCACCCTCATAGTTAACATTAACAGTCAACGGTTTAGAGACTACAAGAACAAATGAGGTCGGAGATTGGGGAAAGAAACCCAGATAGGGATTACAGGCAACTCAACACCAACATATACAAGAGAAAACAATTTGGTCAGCTTCATATAGTAGTTATGAACTAAGTAAGTTTGATGACAAAAAATCCTATAATAATCAAGGACATTACTCAACTTAATCAAAATATGTGACTGATCAAGCAAAGTAACGGAAGCATCACCAGTGAGCTTAAGGATGAAAAAAAAAATCTATGAATTGATTCCAGAGAAGGCCTTTTAGAAGGGAAAAAACCAATTAAGAAAAATTAAAAATGAATTGCAAGGGCATTGATTTCTTCTTCTGAAATCCACAGCAACGATAAACCACGAAAAGAAGAAGGTTTGAGATCTAGAAATCTACCATCAGAGGATTTACTAGCAAGAGCATCAAGAAAAGATCGAGATTTGAATGAACCTTCCAAAAAACAAGGATCGCACAAACGTTTCCCCTTCGGGTGGATGTATGATGATAGTTGGGATGAATTCCAGCGGCAGCCATGGGGAAGTTCGACGGTGATCGACAATCGAGCGGTGATCAAATGATAGTCGATGGGGATTCGCCGACTGTAGTGTTGGAGCTCTTGAAGACTTATAGTTCTCTCCAATCTCTAGCCTAGAGGTCTCCCTCATGTAGAGAGTGGGGGCTTTTTTTTATAGATTTTTATGAGTGGCTCACCCCGTAAATAAAGAGAAGATCTGGGGCAGATTCGGAGTGCTCCATCGGATGACACATATTGATTTCCCCTATCATATAGAGTTTTTCAAATGTTTTAGTAGCTTAATGATGTCGGAATTTAGCGATCATGAGCTCGTTGGATTTGTCTTGCTGAACTGCTTGATTTGATTATAAGCGTGAAATATTTGGATATCATTTTGTCATCCAAATAATGCTTTGACCCTTCCAATTGTGGTTTGAGCCCTCGATTTGGACCCATTTGGGCTTGGATTGGACCGATTTTGTTGTCTTTAGGTGCGTCTCTTTGAGATGTTCTGTTTGATTGTAAGTTTGCTTAAATTGAAATTCAAATTTTCCCAAATTTAATTTTGAAAGTTTCCAACTTGAATATGCCTCGAAATTCATGCTCGATCAAAATAATTTTTGATGAGATATTAATATTTTCGGGGGATAAATTTGTTTAGATGATTTTGTTGAAAGCTTCTTAAAAACATAGATGGATGCTGATGACCAAAATGTTATCTTCAGTAGATTTGATCGTAGTAAGGTATTGATACATAGCGTTGTTTTCTCATGGTGGAATGATGTAACTCAATTTTTTTTTTTTTTAATAATTTTTTGTCCATATTAAATTTTTTTTCTAACAAATTTTCAAAGTTAAACAATTATTAAAAAAAGTTAAAAAATTATATCTAAAATAAATTTTTTGGATCTATTTTAAACATTACCAATTAGAATAAAGAGAGAGATCCTAATGTTAAAGAGTAAAAAAATAAGAAATACTAAATTTCTCTTTTGGATTGTTCTCATCTATAACTTTGTTCCTAGATATAATAAATTCAAGATATGTAAACATACCACTTTCTTAAGAAAATACATAATAAATACTAAATATTAATTTCACATCCACTTTAATTACTTGTCATATGTTTAGTATTTGTTATGTAAATACTAAATCAAGTAGGCTAGATCCCAAAAAATGTAAAATAAATTCTGTAAGTTCAAATTTTAATTTTTGAATATTTCTCGAATAATTATTAATACATATAAAAAACTAGAATTTCTTATCAAATTAAATAATTTATTGATATATACAATAATGATGATTTATAGGCAATAAAAGCAAGTAATAATTATATAAAATACAATAAAAATATAATTAATAACGAGAATATATAGTAGTGACTATATATTTTACTTTTTAATGCAGCTTATCTTGATCTATTGGTTGAGAGCTTTGGATACCAAGTAAGAAGTTTTGGGTTCCAAGCTTGTATATATGATGTGTGTATAAGTTTATCTTTCTTTTTTTTTTGGTTAAAACCCACTCATGGGGCATACGTGTTAATATTCAAAAATCGGTTACAAAAGTCCTTAGAAGGATCCTCCAGCTCGCTAATGCTCGAAAGAGCTACAAATAGAAAAAGAAAAGAAAAACCTATAAGCCGGTGGATCCTTTTTCTCCAATTACAAAAAGAACAACCTAAGGACCTAGGTCTGTGAGTCGATAGCACCCAAAAGATGAAGAGCTTAATATCACCGTTCAGCTCCATCTTCCTACAAAAACACTTAAAATAACAGAAAAAAATATTCGAAAACCAAAAAGAGATTACCTTGCGTTCAATGCAGCTTGTACCATGAGGATTCTTAAGATTCCTGCAAGGAAACCTCCAAAAACAGATGTGAGACAAATAGTATGAAACAAAAGCTATGCAACCAGAAAATTTCTTGAAACACCAACAAAAAGAATGAGCAGAAGGCTACAGAAGAAAGCAACAACCCGCAGGATCAACCCACAGCCCAAAAAGGAAAAACACCACGGCTAGCACCATCAGGAATAAAACAACCCAAGTCAACCTACCAGAACAAACTAGAACAAGCAAAGAAACAAACACTAGTAGGAACGACCACATAACCACCAAGCAACCGGGAGAAGCCAAAAACACAGAAGAGACCACAAACACCTAGAAAAGGAAAATACTAACAGCGCACAGCAAAAATCGGACAATTGACATAAGGCAGACCGATTTGATCCAGCTTAATCATCCCTTGAATCGGGTTAGGCAGCTACTGCAACTCAAAATCAGTAATATTGATAAACTTACTACCCAGCTTAGCCATAGCCTGGGCACACGAATTCGACGCAGAAGGAACATAAGCAAAGGAGAAGTTAATACCAGCTAAAAACTCTCTGATTTTTCTACGAGTATAGAACTGAGAAAAGAAGCAATTGCTGCCATCCAAATCAAAGATAGCCTTTAAATCAATATAGAGTTTGCTTTCCAAAATAATGTTTTTCAAATCCAACCGAAAGCAAGTAGATAACCGGTGTAAAACAGCCATTAAAAGCCCCCCAATTTTATCATTCTCCCCGGAATTACCAACAAAACCACAAACAAATTCACCATTCAAATCTCTAATAATACCACCCACACACCAAACATGCCCCTCAAGGATACAGTCAAAGTTTAGTTTAACAAAATGAAGTTGAGGTTTCAACCAAATAGAAACTCTGTTAGCTGAAGAATGCTGAACTAAATCCAGAATACCAAAACCATCCAACACAAAATAAAACTTCTCAAAATTCTTAACAGAAATAAGATTAGCAGAGAACAACGCTTTAACCTTCACCAAAACTTTAACAATAATAGTTTGATGATCCATCTTGATACCATTATAACGAGACTCGTTTCTAGCCAACCAAATGAACCAAACAATGAGAGTAGGCACCACATTACGAATGTGACCCTTAGATCTCACCATCCAATCCTCAAACAAATTATGAACATCAACAAACGGATTAAAAAAACTAAACCGAAAAATGTTATCAAAAAAGGTCCAAACTTTAACAGCAATAGGAGATGAAATAAAAACATGATGCAAGGTCTCACCTTTCGAACAACATTGACATTTCGAAGTGATAAACATCCCTCTTTTCCTAAGAAGGTCATCCGTGGAAATAAAGTTATTGAGAAGCCGCCAACTAAAAACAGAAACCGTGGAAGGAATACTCTTATGCCAGATCATTTTAAACATTTTAGAAGAATCCTTCTTCGTTCTAATCACATTCCAAGCATCTTTAGTCCTAAAGATCCCATCTTTAGTCCTAAAGATCCCATCTTTAGTAAAGGTACAAAGTAAGACATCTTTCGACTCCCGGTTAAGGAAAATGTTAGTAACCAAACTGATTAAAGAAGCAGGAATAACATTAGAAAGCTTAACCAGATCCAAACCGTTGGCATTATAAAAGAAATTAACCTTAACTGAATCAATAGAAATAGTATTAAGTAAAGTCTCCAAAGATTGACCATTAATCCACTTATCTTGCCAAAAAAACACCTTACCAGCACCAATCCCCCAAGAAACGAAAGACTCAGCTTGCCATTTAAATAAACAAAGACGATGCCAAACTTTAGACTGACCTTTAGAAAAAAAGCACTTGGTAGGATGATTATTCCCACAATACTTAGCCGTCATAAAATTAGCCCAAAGGGACACCTTTTCCCTGAAATTGAACCACAATTTAAAAGAAAAAGTAGAAGCTAAATCAGTCATAGTCTTACACCCCATAGCACCTTCCTGCAACGGCCCGCAACACTTACCCCAAGAGGACCAATGAATTTTAGAATTACAAGCCGAATCTCTCCAGAAAAATCTGTTAAAAATTCTATCAATCCCATAGCAAATCGTTTTAGTAGGAGAAATAGCTTGAAAGTTGTAAATAGGAATAGAAGCCAGAACACTTTTAATCAGCACCAAACGACCACCATAACTCAGAAACTTGGAATCCCAAGTAGCCATCCTCTTATGAATCACCGCAATAAGACCATCAAAATGAAAAGATTTCTTTCTACCTTTAAACAAAGGAATACCTAAATATTTGATAGGTAAGAAAGCTCGGGAAAAACCAATAAGATTCTTAAGATCCAAAATTCTGTTAGAAGCAGCATATTTAGAAATAATAAAACAACTTTTTTCTTTGTTAAAAACAAGGCCACTTACCTTCTTAAACTGATAAAAAAGTGCATGATTATGGAAACCTTATTCTTTGAACCATTAGAGAAAACAATGAAGTCATCCGCAAAATATAAGTGAGAATATTAATACCACCCAAAGTTTTGAAATACAGACTAGGAAAATTACAAAACAGATTAGTAAGCCCCCTAGACAAGTACTCTGCTGCAATAATAAAGATAGCCGGAGAAATAGAATCCCCTTGTCTCAAACCATGAGAAGCATTAAAGAACCCATGACACTTACCATTCACAATAATGGAAAAAAAGGGGCTTTCAACGCACATACTGATAAGAAAAATAAACTTGTTATCAAAACCAAAAAGCCTAAGCATGTTATAAATAAACTTCCAGTTAATATTGTCACAAGCTTTGGCAATATCAAGTTTCATAATCATATTACCCCCTCTAGTTTTCACATCTAAGTCCTGGCAAAACTCTTGAGCCAACAAGATATTATCCATAATAGCACGATCTTTCGCAAACCCCATCTGATTAGAAGAGATAATTTTAGGGAGAAGAAGAGCAAAACGGTTAGCCAAAATTTTGGAGAGTAATTTATAAAAAACAGAACACAAACTAATGGGTCTAAAATCATTCCAATTATTAACCACATTATTCTTGGGAATCAAAACAATAGACGTAGAAGAAAATTTTTTTGGAATAGGCTTGCCATTAAAGAAATCAACAACCGCAGAAAAAACATCATCAGAAATAATATGCCAAGCATGCTAAAAAAACTTAACAGTGTAACCATCCGGCCCAGCAGCCGACTCAGAATTCATATCAAATAAAGTGGACTTAACCTCTTCCAAAAGGGGGCAAACCGACAGCCCACTATTATCCTCCTGAGAAATAATGTTAGGAATAAAAGAAATCTCATCCACTTGATTAGGAGTAAAAGCCTTATTCAAATGATGTTGAAAAAAATTAACAGCCAAACTAGCAATTTCATCACAGTTCTCCATAAAAGAACCATCAGGACGAGCAATTTTTTGAATGCCATTGATAGCACGTTTCTTTTGAACCAAGGCATGAAAATACTTAGTATTATTGTACGTCCCCCTCCGACAAATGTTTCATAGCAGCCTTTTGCTTCCAGAAAATTTCTTCCTGACATTGAAGTTTGCAAAGGTCCCCTTTAGCCTCACCAAGAAGGGCAAGATTAGAGGCGGAGGGGTCCAATTGACACCTAGCCTCAACGGAATTAATCTTCTCTTCAACTAACAAAATACTTGCAAAGATATTTTTAAAAATATTGTGATTCCACCTATTCAAAACAAACTTTAATCTTTTCAACTTATACCAGAGCCTAACCATACCAGAACTAGAATTATAAAAAAAAAATAGCACTCCAATTATTAGTAACAACATCAAGAAAAGACTCATGTGAAAGACACATATTTTGAAATCTGAATTGAGAATGCAAACCCAAAGACTTAATTTTAACATTAATAAGCAAAGGGGAATGATCCAAAAGGGTACGACTAAGATGCTCCACCTTAGTATAATTAAAGACATTAATCCACAAATTATTAAAAAGAACTCTATCTAACCTTTGCCATAAACAACCTCTGTGCCAAGTAAATTTGTTACCCGAGAAACCTATGTCAATAAGATTACAATTCATAATCATATCATTAAAATCCTCCATAGATTGGTGAATAGGGGAGTAGCCCCCAGCACGCTCATCCGGATTAGTAATGGTGCAAAAATCCCCACCAACCAACCAAGGAAGACCACACACAGAATGAAAATTTTCAATTTGCTCCCATAACTATTTCCTAGAAAATCGGGAAGAGGCAGCATAAACAAAAGAGGCACCACATTGGAAATGCATAGATTCAATATTACAATGAAGCACTTGAGTAAAATTACCGATAATATCAATTCTAACAAAATCTTTCCAAAAAACCCAAATTTTATTGGAAACATTAGAAAAAGCATGCTTAAAACCCAAGACTTTAGCAGTAATTAGAAGTTTATCCATAGAAATAAGAGGTTCCAATAACACAAGAACATAAATATTATGAATGCGGCACAGATTTTTAACTCTAAGTTTCGAAGAGGGACACCCAATTCCCCTAACATTCCAAATAACATCGTTAAACATAAAAAACCAAACTAATGAGAAGTATGCGAACGAGTAGTCCTAGGGGACTGTAGAATAATGTTTCTTGGTTTTTTACCTCTCTTTCCACGGCTTTTAGAAAAACTCAAATCATTGTCCTCTCTAGCATAACACTTAACCATGATATCAACTTCCGTGTCAGTGAAAGCATCACAGTGATAGTTATCAGATAAAAATAAATCATCATTGTTCACAATACCTGAAGGATCACGGGAACCACCTTCCAAGTGAAGCACACCATCCTCAATAGTAGAAGTGTTTCTTTTTGAATACTGAAAATCTGTGCAAGCATTAGAAGCATCATCATTGTTAAGAGGAAGAGCAACTTGATTAATCATAGATTGAATAACATCAGTAGAAGTAATAGAACAATTTTTAGTTTCTAACGGATTTGAAGAAACAACGTCCCCTATCTCAAGCACAACCACCAAATTATCCGAACTATTGACAGTTTCAGCATTAAGCCACTTTTCTTGTTCCAAGGGATTAGAAACATCATGAGCAGCTGTATTAATTAGAGGAAGATTCCTGCTCAATAATAACATTATCAGTTAAAATGGGATCCACAACATTAGAAGCAATATTAGGAACATTAAGAACAAAAACCTCATTCTCTTTTTCCCCACCAACACCATTTAAAACCCCCACCTCCAAATTAACAGGGACAGAAACATCCTCCTTATGATCAACCGACAATAGCACATTCTCACTGTCAACATTAACATTAGCTTTAGAAGCACTTTTTTCCTTACGCAGATCCGGATGCAAACAGAAACATTCATTAATCGCATGCCCATGCATCTTACAATGGGAACAGAAAATAGGTAAGTTTTCGATTTCAACCTTTTGAAAGTAGCCGTTCAGTTCAGAGCCTAACCAAATTTCATGCTGTTGTTTTTTCATAACATCCATTTCAACCAGAACTCTTGCCACCGATGGTCTAGAAAGAGTAGCAGTAGCTTGGTCGGTCTGTAAAGGTCTACCAAACACAGAAGCAAGACCAAACAAAATATGCGAATTAATAAAATGTAAACGAAGGTTAGGGAAAGCTAACCACACCGGGGCAATGAGAGATTCCTCCCTCACATCAACATCCGGTGACCACTTAAGCAACCTCATTTGGCAACCCTGGATATAGTAAGAACGACGGGAAAAGATACGGCTATAATCTAAATCGTTAGTTAACTTAATCGCTATATGCCTGGGGTCTAACAATCCCACGTTAAAAGAACCAGAAAGTTTCAGAGAATGGAAAAATTTACAGATTACATCCAGATTCGGTCTACGTAAAACAAATTTTTCAACAAGAGTGAAAGAAAAAGGAACCACCCGAAACGACATCCTTAAAAGATCTGGACTTACCAGAAAGGGAAGAAGGACCAACCGGGCCAGACGACGTCGGAGACGTCATCTGCCCCCCCCCCCCCCCCCCCCCCCCCAGCCGCCACCACAAAAGGAACCTCAAAACCACGTAAGAACCAGACAAAAAACACAGGAAGAAACAAGAACACCCGGAGACGTCATCTGCCCCCCCCCCCCCCCCCCCCCCAGCCGCCACCACAAAAGGGAACCTCAAAACCACATAAGAACCAGACAAAAAACAGGGCAAGAAAACACAGGAAGAAACAAGAACACCCCCCCCCCCCCCCCCCCCCCAAAAAAAAAAAAAAAAAAAAACACGGCCAACAAGAGGAACGAAGATACCTGAACTCCAGAAGAAGAAGACAAGGCAGGAAAAACACGATCGGACGAAAGCAAACCACTCCCGGAAAAGGAGCAACGAAAACGCCTCAGAATCGCCCAGGGACGCAGACGCAACATGTATAAGTTTATCTTAATTGACCTAAATGTTCCAGAAAAACTATAAATTTTTGTTATAAACACTAAATAAGTTCTTGTTGGGGGTGTGGAAGATTAAACAACACAATAACAACAACAACAAAATAAACAAGAAAAATAGAAGCAATGCAGTGGAATGTAAAAGGGCTCTAGGATTTAAGATGAGCAATGCAGAGGCATATGTTTTTCTTTTACACTATTCTCACACTCAAAACATAAGAGGAATTTAATTTAATAACACCAAGCAGGGATGCCACCTCGCAGAAAAATGAGAAAGAAAACTGTCCAATCCATCTCGAAGTGCTTTAGCATCAGTTTGGAGCGCTGCGGTGCTCAACCCTTTGATCTTGATCCGTCTGACTATGCTGCAGCACAACACAACACTACGGCGCTCGTCTCTCTGTCGTTTTTTATCCCAGAAAACATTGCATCACAAAGGCTCTAGGGAACACAATGCATTCACTAATAATTTTGACATCTTTAATGACAATGAATATTTCCGATATTTGTAATATGTTCCTTTATGCTGAATTTTCTCACAGTGCATTCACTAAGCTAATTTAACATTAGGGCTCTCTTATTAATTCTTCAGTTGAATATCAGTTGAGTCTTCATATATATATTATGTACTCTTCTCTATGCAAGAAATTCTTCCTAGCAAATTTGCTGGCACACATCATTATCATCATCATCATCGTTATTATTAAAATAATAAATTGTGATAACATATTTAACAAATTATTAGATGGAATTATATGCATGTCTTTTAATCATCAAATAAATGGCTTATCACTGAAGGTGAGCAAGTGTTATCTGCAGCAAGCAATGCCGGCTAAAACAAAAAGAAAATGAGGAGTCATTAGTTGAAAAAATCTATAATTTCTTTTAAAAATTTTATAATGTAATAATTAATCAACCATTGGAATGTTTCCAATAGGTACACGTCAAATTTTAATTTTTCTCATGAACATTTAGGTAAATTTAAATAAAAATAGTTTATACAGAAGAAGTAGTTGCAGTATTATGAAAAAAAAAAGGAAATTATCAAATGTTTATAAAGATAAAACTGAACCAGTATGCGAAACATATGCCAGTCATAAACATTAGATAAATATATGGCTCAACTTTTCTAGAAAATTCTAACTAATTTTATTTATAAAAAAGCCTATAGTAATTTGATTATTATTTTCTTAAACTAACTAGTTATCATTTATAAAATGATAATAACATAAGTAGGCTATTCAATGATTAAAGTATATTACATCATCGTTTTTTTCATCAGGATTGTAAAGTTAGCATTTTGTGTGTTCCATTAATTAACTTCATTAATATCTCGACAACTTGCGGGCACATATGAAATATAATTGCCTACAAATCTCCTTCTTTCTTCTTATTTGGGTCATCGAGGAGAGTTTTAACGAGTAGCTATTGGAGAAGAAGATATTCAATAAAAGTACTGTGGATGAGATATTTTTCTAATCCTTTCAATGAAGATTATATAATGTGATTTAGTTTAGTGACTTCAGCACCCTAAATGAATTTTTTTTTGTTTTTATCAACATATTAATAAAATCAAAGTTAGAGAGGCTTTAAAAAAAATGAAGTGTGAAGAAGCTTTTGGACTATATGGTACTCCAATAGAGGTGTGGAAATGCTTAAGAGATGAATGGATTTCTTGGCTTGCTAAATTTTTAATATTATTTTGAAAACTAAAAAGATGTCAGATGAGCGGAGAATGAGTGTTTTGATTCATACTTTTAATATTAAAAGTGATGTACAAGATTGCATGAATTATAAATGAATTAAGTTAATGTGTCATATTTTAAAACTATGAGAGAGATTTATGGAGCATAGGTTGTGACATGATACAAATGTTTCTCAAAATTAATTTGGATTCATGCCGGGTAGGTCTACTATGGAAGCTACACATTTATTGAGAGGTTTGATGCATGGAGATAATAAGAAGGATCTACGTATGATATTTTTTTATTTAGAGAAAGTATATGATAAAGTTTTAAAAGAAGTGCTATGAAAAGTTATAGCAAAGAAATAGGTTAATAATATTTATATTCAAGTCTTTAAGGATATATATATATATATAAGGTATTACTTGTGTTCTAACACAAGGCTGTTTGACCAAGTATTTTTCTATTTTAGTTGAATTACATTAATGATCAGCCTTAAATAAGTCCACATCTTTTTGCTTATGTCATGGATGTTCTCATTAGAGTTCTGATTTGACTTGGTCATGTTGAGGTTTGGAAAAAAGTCTAATTTTTCACTTAAAGAATATTTTGGTCATTTGGACCTCTGGTTTAACTGTCGGTAATTACGGTGGTCAAATGACTGCCGATATTCAGTGAATTTTATGTAGTGCTGATTATGAAGATTCTCATCACTGAACATGCATGTATGAACAAAGTCTACATAGAAAATCATTTAAAATTTAAATACCGACTATTGGATATATTATTGTATTACAAAAATTAATTTAAATGTGCTAAAATTTTATTCAATTTTTTTTCTTGAAATAATCGAATCCAATTTGATTTTGTCAAATAATTATCTCCTTCATTCCAGATGTATAACAATCGTTAATTTGGATGAGGGTTTCTCAGGATAATAAGTGCCATTTTGTCCTTTTCAAATAATTAATAAACATTAAGTTGAATGAGCTTTGATGCTTCAATTTTACTGAAAATTTTTATTTATATATTTATTTTTATCGGAATAATTTGTGCCACTTTGATTTTGTCCAATAAGTATCTGCTTTGGCATTTCTTGGGATTGCATTGACGGGGATCCTATATATAAATGGCTACAGACCTCTCCCTAACTCATATCAGCAACTCTCATTGAGAAAACAATATTCTTATAAAACATGAAAGAGGAAACTATTATTTTTGCCCTTACAATGCTTCTTTGCCTTACATCAGTTGTATCTACATCAGGAGTAGCCTCCTTCTACGCTGAACCATACATTCGTAAGTGCCAACCTGCTTTTTTAATAAGTTCTAAGGTTTTATTTGGGGCGGCTTTCTTACTGCTTCTTAAAATAACTTTTTAGTTCAAAAATTAAAAATTTTGTACTAAAAAGTTGGTTCATAAAGCAGTAAGAAAGCCGTCCCAAACGAAACCTAAGGCTTCATTTGGGACAGCTTTTTTTCTACTTATTTAAGTAGCTTTTTAATATAAAAATTTAAATTTTTGTACTAAAAAGTTGCTTCAAGAAAGCAATAAAAAAGTCGTCTCAAACGAAACCTAAGACTTATTTAAGTATTAGTTTATGTATAATTATAATTATTCTTCTGTGGTTGTATGCAGCATCTGCTTGCGGGCACAGCGAAAATATAACTAACATTATCTCAGTTAGTGATGCATTATGGGATAACCGAAATGCTTGCGGGCGTAAATATACAGTGTGGTGTAAGCCTGAAACAAGCAGTGAAGGTATATTTCAACCTTGCACGAGTGATGTTGCAGTAAACGTATATGGATATGATGTTACAGTAGTTGATTATTGCGGGCAGTGCAATGGTTTCACTATGCTTCTCTCTAAAGAGGTTTTCTCAGCTTTGACCAACACAAACCAGGGCAATATTCAAGTTGAATATTTGTTGCAATCTAATTAATTATGATGGTGGTTTTAGTACTCATTTATCATAATTATCTGCAGGTAATCTCTAACACTTAATTTTATTTTGAATCTTAAATAACTTAAAAACGTTTTTTTGGAAATTGCGAAAAAAGCTATTATTGTATTTCATGATAATATTATGACTTAATTTATATCTCGTCCTTACAATCTTATAAAGTTTTTTTCTTCATGATTATTTTTTGCAGGAACTTTAAAATGGCACAGAAATTAATGGCATGCAGAAGTGATGTCAATTATCTACTCTGTATTAATTTCCCGTTTCTGTTTGTCTACTTATATGTTTGTAAGATGTTATTTCTGAATCTGATTCGATGTTTTTGTTCAAAGAAATTTGTAATCTCTGTCTCACTATCAAAAAATAGGGCTAACGTAGCATCAAATTAGATCTTTCCTAGCGGTTTTACCCGCCACAAATTTTCTTGCAGTGATTTTAAAATGGATGCATGCCCGATGTGATTGTAATGCGCTGCAACGACATTCCGTGATGAATTCATGACCGCTGGTTCGTACCAGTTATTGCAACGGCCTTAACCGCCACAATACTATAGAAATGCAGCGGTTATAACCGCCACTATTAGCACAAAAAAATGATTCACCGAATTTATGTGACGGATTATACCGTCACAAATCTGTACTTTAATAGCCACAATAGTCCATAAATTAAAAAAAAAAAAATGGAATTCGTAACACGCACTTCGTTAATTATGAAGATAAAAGGCATATGCATGAATTGAAAGGTCTGCCTACTCTCTCACAAACAACAATTTATTCTCTCTCCAATTACTTTAATTACAGCAATCTGCTGAAGCCTTTTTTTGTTTCTTTAAAACAAAAGCACAAGTAGACAATTGAACAGAAAATTTTATGATTTTAAGTACTAAGGAACAGTAAGTTTGTAAGGATCGAATGCTCAAAAGATCTATTAAATGAATACTCTGCATCAACTATCGTGTTAGAATGTATTAAGGTGTCAGTGCATTCAATATTCAAGATTTGCATTAATTCACCCTTACTAATGATAACAAAGAAGAAGAAATAATAATAATTAAGATAAATATGATACAATAGCAGTGAAATCAATCATGTAAAACAGACAAATATTTTTAAGCAATACATATTCTGAAGAAAAAAAATCAATTAATATGCATTAATCACAATAAAATCAAATGATTTTGAAGGGATGGCATAAAACCTACAAATATTCCAAATGACAATAAATGATGAGAGATTAAGAGCAGGCATAATTCAGTAAAAGCAAAGATCACCAGAAGTAACAAAAAAAAAGTAATACTCAACATCCGCCATCTCCAAACTAATATTCCAAAGAGAGAAGAGTTAAACACATAAACAAAGCTAGAAGGCAAACTCCACACCACCACATGAATACAATGCCCACCAATATATATAAGAGATGCATAAAGTGCCTAAATCAACCAAGTAATATAATGGCCACTAAAAAATAGAAATAACAACATATTATCTCAAGTGAAAATTTTTAAGTCATTGATATGTAAATAAGATTAGAGTATCCATCATTCATATTTGGTAATCTATAATATCAAATCTTTGAGCAACATCCAAAAAAAAAAAAACTTTCATACCAAGATTTATTTTAAAACAATTTATCACAAACATGCGTTATCTTCTCTTTCTCTCATAACATCATATTTCAAAAGAAGTTTCATTGTCACCCTATATTTTAAAAGAAGATAGTAAAATATTAGTATTCAAATAACCAATATTAAAATTAAAATGTGAAATTTTACATACCATTTGTGAGCTTCTTTGAGGTAAATTATTGCATAAATTCTCTCATTTCAGTGTACATAATGAGTTGGCCTCCTCTATGAGATTTATGATTTAACTTAAATGTCTTTTACTGCTATTGATCCTTCCCTCGTTCTTTTTATGAGAAAAATATCGTGTAGGAGTGACTCCAAACCCTTGGGTTCTGACTCTGCCTAGGTGTTCAAGTCCCATAATCATACTGAACACCCTTTTGATAGCCTCCACATTCCCATCCTCTGGTGTCAGCCCATCCTTAGCCAAAAGCTCGCAAGCTTGTATTTATGTTATAATAAATTTAGTTAACTTTTTTTTTTTAAGAAACAAAAATAGTAACGAATTACATATAAAACATTTATAGCTAGAGTGAAATTAGACATCTCTGTTTAACATCTTCAGATGACCAGTTGTCACCTTTGTGTAATCTGTTAATTCTTCATAATAGTAATCTATTCTTGATAGCCTATAACAACAAATTTATTCATTAGAAATAATTAGTTAATAAATGTGAATATAAATTTATATAAATATAAATATATGCCACCTCTTATTGCCTGTGAAAAGAACTCATGTGCTCGATAGTGTGAGGACAAGTCTATTTTTTGCATTTGTAGCATTTATGACGGTCCTCTCCTACGACATATGAATCTAACTCCATGCTGATTTGTAAAAAATACATGATTAAATATAATGATGATAATAATCTTATCTTTTGGTTATAACCACTAGGTGACTAGCTGACACCACTGTGCTGCATCAACAACAGCTAGAATAGACTCCATAATTTTCTCGATAGGTCGGTTATCTCAGTGCTCATCTTTTAAATCAGTCTTATGATTACGTCACTTAACTCCAAGGGATTGAAGAATCCAATAATGTATATGCTCAAAAAATGTAAACTTTGACTGTAATATAAATAAATATTTTATTACTCATAACTTAAACCTTAATTATTATTGAAATTTATTTAATATTTTGCTTGCCTCCACTTTATCTAACATTGTTTTTCTTAAAGGGTGATCCATACCCTTATTTCTCCAATCTAGGAGTGATATGAGTGCTAGTAAAGGATCTCTAGTAATGACAGCTAGATATAGTCTTAATAGGACAGACTTTGAAATGTTGCTTGACACATTATTCTCATTCACCTATATATGAACACGTGTACCTATCGACATATTTTGAATGTCAATGCATGTGATGTGCCTCCTACGACGTACATGTACACCCTGAGCGTAAAACATATCATAAGAATAATTACATAATTAAAATAATTAAATCAAACCTATATGAAAGTTCGTTAGGGATGTTAGGCCCTATGAACCTGCCCAAAACTAATTAAGAGAGAGAGGTGAATTGGTAAAAAATATCTTTTAATCAAAACACAAATCAAAATCAATATCACCACAAAGAAAACCAAATGCGTAAATTAAATGCGGAAGTAATAAAGAAAAGAATACACCAGATTTATAGTGGTTCGGTCAAACCTTGACCTACGTCCACTCCTTGGAGACACCCTCCAAGTATTGCACTAAACTAAGTGTCTCTCCTTTAGCCCCCACAACGAGGCGGAGAAGCCCTTACAAAATCACTTCCACCATCCCCGGTGCGGTGGAGTCACCGGGTCCTTTGGCACCAAAGAGATCTTATTCTTTGGTGAACTTCCCTCAAGAAAAGCCTTGAATCCGACGGTATTAAGGTGCAAGCCTGCCAGAGAAACCATGTGGAATCCCCCTCTACACTCCCTTGAGTCCCCCCTCACAGGATCTTCTCCCTCTCAGACTTCACCTGTTCCTCACTCTCTTTCAAGCTCTATCTTCAAGTTCCCCCCCAAAAGAACGAAGCTATAATGGCTGCCAAAGACACTTACATAGTGTCATGTTATAGCTTAAATAGAAGATCTCAAAACGAGCTCATTAATTCAAGTTGCCAACATTATCGTCCAGGACGATACTAATATCGTCCTGTACGATCAGTGCAATTTAAGCCCAATCAGCCGGGATGATTTGAGACGATCAGAAGAAATTTGTTCTTATCGTCCCGGATGATAATATATTGTCCTGGATGATCAGTATAAATTATGGAATATCGTCCTGAACATCGCCTTGAAAAAAGCTATCCGATGTCCAATCGTCTAGTATATCGGCCAGGACGATCTGGCGATCATCCAGGACGATTTGATCGTTCAATCAAGTCATAATTCCTTTCCTTAAATTCCAAAGAAATTTTTAAAAAATTGTCCTAGATCGTCCGGGATGATATTTTATAGTCCAGGACGATCCATCTGGACGATGCCCAAAAATATCTAATTCCTAAATAGATTTAGCGGCAGATTCTTTCTAAATTGAGCCTATCATCCTGGCCGATACAAAATCGTCCAGGACGATGTTATTTGCATAATGACGACTGCTTTAATGAGGATGCCCTAATTAAGATTTCTGCTTTTGAACCGATCATCCAGGATGATATAAAATCATCCTGGACGATGTTACCAAAAACAGTAAACATTAAGGAACAGTCAGAGAATCTTCCAAGTTACAAAGCATTATGAGACACACCAAATACAATAGACTCAAGAAAGGAAAAAAAAGGTACAAACTGATTCAGACCTAGTATGTTCAATCTTGAACTGGTTCCAAATTGCAGTCTGATCTTGTGGACCTGAAATGCCAGTAGATAAGACAGTCGTAGAGAAATAAAAGTGTTTGCTATCATCAAAATCATAAACCAGAAAACAGATCCACAACACTATGAGCCATATCCATCATTTGAAGTCTGAGTCTACTCACAAGTAGAATGATGTGGTGATTGTTGATTGCTACTACACTAATTCTCCTGTTGAGTTTGCTCACAAGTCGAATCTAGGCGGATTGGAGTAGAAGAGGTTTCATATCCTCTATCGAACCCACCCCTTGATACAACCTTCTTAGCTCGCTTGAATGTATTTACACCTGTCAAGTCCTGCAAACGTATAGTTTAATATAATATTAAAACTCACAAAAGTAATAAGAATCACTACAGGAAAATCACTAATTACCGGTGGAATTTTACGGCGGCTTTCCGGTGGCCACATTTCCGACGGCTTTTTGGCACATTTCCGGCGGTAGTTTCCCACGGAATTTTCCGGCGGCTTTTCCATTTTTCCGGCGGTTTTTAAAAATTAAAAAATAATAATAAATTTTAAACTATTTAAATGATTTAACAAATAATTATTAAAAGTTATATTAACTATTTAATTAATATTCATTTTAAAATTAATTAGTTAGTTAATTTTTATATTATATTAAATATTATTTTTTTTATTTTAAATTAATTAGTTCATTTTTTTATAATTAAATTTTTATTTATTTACAGTTTGAATATAGTTTAAATAAAAACTATTGAGAATAAAATTGTATTTTGACCATTGGCAATTCGGTTGGTAGCAGGAGTTTACTACCAACAGGACCCCGTTCGAGCCTCAACGCCTGCAGACGCAGGCGCGCACGCCGCGGGCGCACGCGCGGAAGGGCGCTTGGGCGGAGAGCTCGTCGCCGGCAGCAGGAGCGGGGTGCGTCGCCGGCAGCGGGAGCGGGGTGCATCACCGACAGCGCGGGAGACGGGAGAAGCTCGGGGGCGGGGTGTGGGCGGTCACGGGGAGTTTTTTTTTTTTAATTTGACAGGCGGTTTATGACCGCCGGTGAGCCGCTGGAATAATTTGCCGCCGGTAAAAACCGCCGGAATTTATTTTCCTACGCCGTTTTTACCGGCGGTAAATGAACCGTCGGAAAACCTCAAAACCGCCGGAAAAGGTTCAATTACCGCCTGAAAAGGCCGCCGAAATCGGTGATTTTCCTGTAGTGAATATAAACATGCTAAAGAATATATATATGCTAAATGTACATGTAAATATAATAATTGGTATCAAGTTTTATATGTACATGAAATATTACCAAACATAAAGATTTGCAACCTAATCTTGAATCATATAATAAAGCATTAAATATTATAAAACATAAAAGTATAAACTTATGCCCCTACTTATATTTGTTTGCTATGAGAAATACTTGAATCATATACATCTCTAGGCCTTAGACGGACTATAAAATTCCAATTTGTATTTTTAGGATCTTGAATGTAGAAGATTGGTTCAACTTGTGAAGAGAAAATAAACGGATCATCTTCTAATTTATCACCAATGTGAATAAGACATGAAAAATTCACCAAAGTGTAACTAAACTAATCTTGTTTTACACTGGTGTCAGTTGTAATTTTCTAATTGCATTTAAATAGTATCACTTTAAAATTGTCTGAATAATTTACCTCAATAATATCATTAATTTTCTCTAGTATTAACTGAAATTTTTAATTTATGTACTATTAACAACACCATAATTCTGAATTTTCTTATTTTCATCTCTTATTTTTACGTGACGGGTACACCATTAATAAAATAAATCTTATATGTCCGTGCAATGTTATTGAGCCCATGGCCAGGACCTTAATTTCCACTGTTACTTCTTTACCAGCATTAACCATGACCTAAAAAAGTATTAGCCTTTACGCAAATTTAAATATTAAATATTAAATAAAAATATTAAGTTTAGAGTTTACTATTATTCTTAGCCATTCATGAAACTTTTCGTTAATAAGTTTCTCGACATCGATCACAATTAGTTGTAAGATATGTGTGTTGGTGCCTCTTTATTTTCTCATCATTTTTGAAATGTTCTCTAAATGGTATAATAATATCACAATGACGTATCATATATCTATTTGCTTGGGTTACTAATTTCTCATCTAGCACAATTGAAGAGACCTTCACTAATGAAATACGAAATACCACCACTAGAGAATATAAATACATCTTTCTTTTCAAGTGATAATGCATTTGTTCTAGTATTTTGACTATACCCCTCCAAATATTTGGAACAAAATGATATCCCCTCGCAATGGAACCTCGGGTTGTGCTTTATTGCCAACATAGTCCTTTAATATCAAGAAAAATTTGCAAATGATATAAACTCTTAAAATGCTTATCATATGTGTGACTAAATAGAGATAATAAGTTATGTGTTACTTTTCAAATGGGTACATCCATTGGTATTGAACATGTCCACCTAATTTAACTTCCTCTACGTACTAAGTGTACAAAAAGGTGAATCATGATCGTGAAAAATGATGGAAGGAATGTTTTTTTCATCTTGCATAATGTTATAATGATATTATTCTATAACATCTCTAACATGGTGAGAATGATAACCTTTGCACAAATTAACTTTAGGAAATATGATATCTCCATCACAGTGCACATAACTTTATAGGAAGGTCCACATGATCGAAGCGCAATGGATAGAATGTCTTCTATTAGAACATGTAAGTCATTACTTTTTAAACTCATAATTTTATAATTAGCAACATTGATGCATAGCCTTTAGGGAATTTAAAATTCTTCAAAACTTCAACAATGTGAAAGGAGTCGGTGGCAATGAGTTGCTACCATCCTCTAGAGTTTGTGGATGCAATTCGCTTTTTATTCCAATGTCAACCAAATCTTATCTTTCTTGTATGATATCTTTTGATTTTTTTTAGATCAAGCAAAATTGAAATAAAATTATAACAAATATTCTTCTCAATATGCATAACCACTACAGGAAAAATGTCAAATACCGGCGGTTTGCACCGGCGGTTTATGGACCGTCGGTATTACCAGCGGCGTCACCGGCGGTCTAGCCGTCGGACTCTAACGACGGCCAAACCGGCGGCTTAGCTACGATACACCGCCGGTAATACCGACGGTCTATAAACCGCCGGTAAACCGCCGGACATCAATATGAACCGGCGGTTTACCGGCGGTCTAAACCGCCGTTGATAAGTGATTTTTTTCCGGCGGTCCAGACCGCCGGTAAAAGCCCTAATACGAGCCCCCTCGCTCCGCTCATTTCATTTTCACTCTTTCCTTCTCTCTCTCGGTCGCTCGCTGTACCGTGTCCTCCGCTCGTCCGATCAGCCCCCGACGAAGGAACTCTGACCGCCGACCCCAGTCCGACCGCCGCCGACCCCAGTCTGACCGCTGCCGACCCCAGTCCGACCGCCGCCGACCCCAGTCCGACCGCCGCCGACGAGTCTACTCGGACTCCCGACCGCCGACCGATTCCGACCCCAAACAATCCGATTTCTATTTTAAGGTTATTTTTTATGATTTTTCTTTGATTATTTGGTGCTACTCCATGTTATATTATCTTTTTAGTTAATGTTTCATACTTTAAAAATGTGGGAGAGAGTTATGGAGCATAGGTTTAGGTGTGATACTAATGTTTCTCAAAATCAATTTGGATTAATGCTTGGTAGGTTTACAATGGAAGTCATACATTTTTTGAGAGGTTTGATGGAGAAATATAATGAGAATAAGGAGGATCTATATATGATATTTATCTATTTAGAGAAAACATATGTTAATATTCCAAGAGAAGTGCTATGGAGGGTTCTTAAGAAGAAAGGAGTTAATAATGCTTATATTTAAATCATTATTGATATGTATGTAGGAGCTATTACTTGTGTTCAAATACATGGTGGTTTGATCAAGTATTTTCCTATTTCGGTTGGATTATATCAAGGATCAGCAAGAAGTCCATATCTTTTTTGCTTTACTCATAGATGTTCTCACTAGACATTTGTGAGAGGATGTACCTTGGTGTATGCTTTTTACTGATGATATTCTTCATGTTGATAAGACTAGAAAGGGAGTTGAAGGAAAACATGAATTATGGAGGTCAACTATAAAGTTTATAAGGTTTTCGCTTCAATAGATTTATAACTGAATATATGATGTGTACTTTTAGTTGTAATAGACCTTGTGAGGGGATTATGGCATTGGGTGATCAAGACATTAATAAGAGTTGACTTGGTCAAATTGACCAAGTCGAACCCCAAGACCCTCTCCAATGGGTTCAGAGAGTCGAGTCGAGTCTGTTGGGCCTAGACTTGTACCCTGGGATAACCCTGTTGACCAAGTCAACCAGGGTTGACCACTTTGCCCCTTTAGGCCCCAAATCAAATCTATGCATTTATTTTATTTAAATGCAACATATGGATAAGCTTTTGTTCTTTTAGAGCATGATTAAGTCCTTCAAAGCATAAAAATCTATTTGGATGTATAACAGATTATTTATGCCTCCAACATGTAGGATACGTTTACTTCAACGTGCAAATGACTATCCAAGAAGAGAGATATTGAAGAAATGAGGAAGGCTCAGAATGAAATGCAAGCAGAGTTGCAATCCTACAGAGCTGGAAAACAAAGGAAGAAGGACCAACAGGAGCAGCCATCTGCAGACAGTGAGGATACCGATGATGATTAGATGTTTATTATGTTTGATGAATGTATTAATTAGAACTTGTGAACTTCTGAACTTGTGATTGTAACATTATCATGAACTATCTTGTGAATTTGTGATTGTAATGTTATGATGAATTTTTGATTTTGTTTGTATTTTCTGGTTGTGATGAATATAGCGGCGTGTTGCCCAACATATATTACTTTTTCTGCAGGTTTAGACTTTAGGGTGAACCTCCCTCAAATAGAGGGGATGCTGTCAATTTTTTTTTTCAGGTGCTACAGGTTTCCGGCGGCTAACCGGCGGTTTAGCCGCCGGAAACGACGATACCGGACGAACAAGATAAGCCGTCGGTTATAATATTAAACCGCCGGTAATTACCGGCGGTTACCGACGGCCGCCGGCGGTTCTACGATGGACACCCGACGGTTTTAATCGTCGGTAATACCGACTGCTATAACCGCCGTCCGCCGCCGGTAAATTACCGGCGGTCTAACGGCGCCGTCCGGGGGTTTACGAACCAGACGACGCCAGTTTTAAACCGCCGGTAACGCGACCGGCGGCTTACCGGCGGCCTAACCGCCGGCACTCCGACGGTTAAAATTCCGGTGGTTACCGGCGGTATTAGCCGCCGGGAGACCGCCGCAAAAATAAACCGCCGGTAACAGACCGTCGGAAATGGTTTCCTACGCCATTTTTTCCGACGGTCTACAAACCGCCGTTAGACCGCCGGTAACATTAAAAGCCGCCGGTAAATCTAGACTAACCGCCGGAAAAAACCGCCGGTTTTCAGCGTTTTTCCTGTAGTGAACATCCAAGTTATATAACAATAAGTTATACTCGCAATAAGGTAGGTCAAAGAAAATTATTTTTTCTTCCATCCTTTAATCCCCTCTACAACATATCCTCTTTTTAGACCAGCTTTACTTCTTGAGGCAATAGGAAATTCCATATTATATAATTATGATATAAGATGAGTGCCAATTCTCCTTGTAGGTTCTTTCGAACTTCCTGTGTTATTAAAGTAATTTTTTTGGTGACATAAATACGATTATCTGGAAACCATGACGATGACCCGTGTAAGAGAATTTCTTGCCTTTGTATAACCATAAGGATTTTGTGTTTTTCACACAATAAGGACAAGCAAATCTCCCTTTCGTGCTCCACCTATACAAGATGTCGTATGTTAAAAAATCATTAATGGTCTATAGTAATGTAGCTCGCATGTTGAAAGTTTGTCCATTTTCTACATCATAACTTTGAACTCGATTCCATAATTTGCATAACTCTTGAATCAAAGGTTGAAGATAAATATCAATAGCATTTCCTAGACTTTTCTCCCTAGATATTATAGTTGATAGGTTATAAGAATCATGTTTCATCCCAACCCAAAGTAGAATATTTTATGGAACTAAAAGTACAAGAAAATGTTATATGTACTACTCATAATCTCGAATTGATTAAAACCATCACTACCCAAACTAAGGCGAACATTATGTGGATCCAAGCAAAATTAATACTGTATTGAGATTCAAAAGATTTCTACGCCTCTACATCAGCTGGATGTCGTAACAACCTATCTATATTTCTATGTTTAGTATGCCAAATCATCTCTTTACTAGATTTCTTTATTTTAAAAAAATCTTTGAATTCTTGAAATTAATGAAAAATATCTAACAATTTTGCCTGACTTCATATGAGTTTTTTTTTTCTTAAGAAGCATTCTTCATCGTAGTTGTCCTTCTTGATGCTCCACATATGTGACATATATTATGATCAGATTATCTTTCCAAAATAATATATAATAATTAGGACATGCATTTGTCTTCGTATATCTAAGATCAAATGCTTTCATTATCTTCTTCACTTCATATGTATTTTTAGGCAACAACACCCCTTTAGGAAAGGCTTAGAACAATAACTCAAGTAGCATATCAAAGGATCATATCGTCCAAGAATGTAAAAACTTCAAACAAAATAAGTTCAATATAAAAGAAAGCTTTGAGGTTTTATATTTAGGGTACAACTCTGCTCCTACATACTACATTAAATTTGCAAATTTCTCATATTTGTATTGAACTCATTCTGCTCGATTACTTAATTTTGAAATGGATCATATGGACATAATATATCTCTTAATAATCCATCTACATCATATTTTCTTATATTCTCAGAAAGAGCTTCGCCTTCTTTTAACTTTGGTGTGACACCAGATGCTTCATTCGTTGCACATTCACCTATAATACAATGCTCTTCCCCATGTCGATTCCATACATCATATCCAACAAAAAATTCTTTGAAAATTAAATAGACTTTCACATCTTTTATAGAATAGAAATACCTAATGCATGACTTGCACGGATATGAATTTTTTCGTGATAAAATTTGGCTTTGACTTGCAAACTCTATGTAATTCTTTACACCATTTACATAATCACGACACCACTTGGATTTTGTAATCCAACTCTTATCCATATTAAGTAAAAAATGAGTTTCCAAGTCACTGTTAAGAATAAAGATTCTTTAGGCCACTCAAATTTTTATGCAACCATCATGTTCATAGACTTGCATGTGATCATATTATATCTCAAACTCACACTCCTCCTTTTCCCTTGCGCCGTCTGGGTGATTTTAGGGTTTCCCTTGCTTCCGGCTCTTTTCTGGTGCTGCCGGGAGGTTCTGTGAGTGCGATCTCGTGAGTTTCGTGCGGCTGGTTCCTGCGGGGGTTTGTGGCCCTGCGGGCCTTCAGCTATGGCTGGTTCGTCCTCTATTTCTCCTTGGGGGAACATCTCTTCTAAAGCTCAAGATGCTAAGAAAGGTTTTTTAACCCTGACTCGGAGTCTTCTTCTCCAACAAAATCTCGGTCTTTTAAGGATGAGTTAGCGGGATCGTCAGGTGATACCTTACCTTCTCTGACTCAATCTACTTTTAATGGTGTGCCGGCAGTGATGATTTCCGATGATGATGTATTAAAACTTGCTTCTCCATTTCGTTTTACTTTAGTTGGCAAGTTTGGTTTACGTAGGCCGAATCTCGACGCGATTCGATCGTTTTTTGGTAATCTTAAACTCTCTGGTTTCTATTCTGTGGGGCTTTTAGACTCTAAACATGTTGCGATTCGGCTTTTTAACGACTTAGATTATAGCCGTGTTTTTTCTCGAAGATTCTATTTTATTTTTAACTGTCAGATGAGGATCCTTAAATGGACCCCTTTTTTCGATGTTAAAGAAGAATCTCCGATTGTGCCTATCTGGATTTCATTTCCGAACTTGCGCCTTCATTTTTTCAATTCGAAAGTTTTGCATGCGTTGGGAGCGATTTTTGGATGCCCTTTACAAACCGATCAAGCTACTGCGTCTAGAACTCGTCCCTCTGTTGCTAGGGTGTTAGTTGAAGTTGATATTACTGTTAAGCATGCTAAGGAAGTTTGGGTTGGGTCTAAATCTTTTGGATATCTTCAAAAAGTGGAATTTGAAAAAGTTCCTAATTTTTGTAGTCATTGCAAAGCGCATGGTCACGCGATCTCTGATTGCTTTAAACTCCACCCTGAACTTAAAACGGTTTCCAACAACTCCACTGGGAAGGTTATTCCTGAGGCTGTGACTAGCGCTGAAAAGGATTTAACGGGAAACTCACACGTTGTGATTCACGATTTAGAACCTTCCAATTTTGAGATGGTTGGTAACCAGGTCGATGAATCTCCTGTTAAGGATAATTTAAAGATGGACTCTAGGCAGGTGGAACACGAGAAAGAAATAACTACGGAAAACAATTCTATCGATACTCAAAAATTACCTGATATATTTATTTCTGTTGACTCTATGCTTAATAGCGAAGAAAATCCTAATTCTTTGCATAATCTAATGGGGGATGAGAAGGAAACTGAAACAGGGGATGAAAGTGAAGAAGGAGAAATTTTTGAGGGAAATAAGGTGTCACGACCCGACCCGAGACGAGACGGATCCCGCCCGCGCCGGATCGCGACGGGGAATAGCTAACCAGGATCTGGCTTTGGATTAGGTTACTGAACTGATCTTCCAAATTCTTAACTCAACAGAAGCGCACAGAACAACAGAGCTACTAAAAAAATCAAATGCAGCGGAACAAAACATCTATCTTAATTCATTTCCTCAGAATAATCATCTACAGAACAGTACATGGCTTTCAACAGAAAGAAAGACAGAACAGGAAAGCCATGACTGTACAAAAATCAAAAGTACAAAAGTACCTAATCTGATCAGACTCTGAAATCTAATCCTGGACTTCCTTGCCCTTCCCAGAACCTGAAAACCACCAGAAAGCAAGGGTGAGCTCAACAGCTCAGCAAAGCAACAAACCTCCAATCAAAATCCTCAGAAACTCAAAACCAATACAGCAGACAAATCCGTACAGAAATCAGAACGGAATCGGACAGATATCAAATCAAACAGAACTGTACGGAAACAGAAGTCGTATTAAATCAGAAACAGAACAGATCAGACATATCAGATCAACAGAATCAGATTCGTACAGATCATATCAGAACAGAATAAACTCAGCATATATCAGATATTTAATTAATAGCTAAATGTGCCCCCGGCACCAGAATAATAGCTGAGTAATTAATAGCTAAGTGTGCCCCCGGCACCAGAACAAATGTGCTTATAGCACCAGAACAAATCAGATGTGCTTCCAGCACCAGAATATATAAATAGTGCATATAGCACCTAAACAGATTTTTCCTCGGATCCGGAACAGAACAAATATCAAAATTTTAGATTGAGCTCATTTCAGATTTCCCGTTTCACTAACTGAATCTCATAGGATCCAGGCCCCTTATAACTCCCTTTCCATAGCATATACAGATAGCATATCAATTCAGAGAAAATCCGGACAAATCAGGAATTACTCAAAAATCGGGCAGCACAACGGCAGTGTACAGAATTTACACAATTTTCCTGAAAATCAAAATTCACCAAATTCGCACAGAATATAGATATCAACATTTCAGAACATTTATTCTACTGCACAGAGAATTTCCAAGTTCACAGAAAAATCCAGTCGACTAAAAACACAGTCGAATCAAAAATATCCGGACAAAAATCTTCCAAATATAGTTAAAACGTGCACACCCGGCACGGCAACGATATACAAAAAGTTACGCGGTAAAAACTGAACCGTTCAAAAGATACGGACGAAAATCGCTAACGGAAACAAAATCCGGACAGAAAATACCGCCAAACACGACGGTTCTGAAAAGTTAGAAAGTCGGATTGTGCCTTACCTCGTGCACAGCAATTTCCTCAACAGTCTCCTCGGACGAAAACAGCTCGGCGTCGCCCGAAAATCCGCTTTTCCACTTTTTCCTTCGTTTTTCTCTCTCCTCAGCTTTTTCTCTCTCTTCAAAATATCTCAATTCTATATATATCCAGACTGATCGTCCCGGACGATCGAGCTTCGTACCGGACGATCCATGAAGAGAGGAATTCCGTCCAGACGAAAAATGACATATCGTCCCTGGCGAGGGTTTACGGGAGAATTTTCGTCCAGACGATCCAATTTTCGTCCCGACGAATCATACAACCAAAACTGATTTTCTGCACAACCTGTACCGATCGTCCCGGACGATCCATCTTCGTCCCGGACGAACCTGGAGCAAAAACTGATATTACATAAGGTTATCACTTCATCTGATAAAGATAAGGGGGTATCACAAAACAATGAGGAAATGATTAATGCTCATCTTACGTCTACTAAACAGTTACAGGAGGAAGGCTCTCCTAAGACTAATAAGAAAAAGAAGAAAAATAGTAAGGCTCCTATTTCGGAACCGCCTTGATCCACCAGAGCAAAAGCTAATTCTAAATGTACTAATGATTAAAACTCTTATTTGGAATGTGAGAGGGATTGGTGGTCTCGACTCCAAAAATCGTGTTAGAAATTTAAGACGTATTCACAATATTCAGTTGCTGGTTCTTCTTGAACCCTTTATCTCTGTTGACAAATTGGTTACTACTGCTTCTAATTTGGGCTTTAATAATAGTTTTGCTAATTGCTCTAACAAAATTTGGATTATGTGGAACAACCATCTGAATGTTAATGTTATTTCTGATTTTCAGCAAGTTATTCATGTTCATATAACCTTTGATAGTTTTAAATGTCATGCATCTTTTGTTTATGCTGCCTCTACTAGATTGGGGAGAATTCCCTTATGGGAATGCCTTGCGGGTTTTGCTCAAAACATCATGGGTCCGTGGTGTATTGGTGGGGATTTTAACATTATTTCTCATGCTGATGAAAGAAGAGGGGGTAACCCTCCCAATGTCAATGCAATGAATGATTTTAATGATATGATTACTAACTGTAATTTATCTGATATTGGCTTCTCTGGTTGTAGCTTTACGTGGAGCCGGTCTAGAATTTGGCAAAGGTTGGATAGACTTTTGTTCAATAATGAGTGGATTAGCTGTTTTCAATTAACTCAGGTTCAGCATCTGAGTAGAATGTTATCTGATCATGCTCCTCTTCTGTTAACTATTTCCGGTAACAAAATTAAACCTTCTATTTCTTTTAGATTTCAGAACATGTGTCTTACTCATCCTGATTTGAGGGTTGCTATTTCTGATAATTGGCATGCTAATGTTTTTCCTAACAATGGTGTGGGTGGTATGGCTAGACTTTGGGCTAAATTGAGCAGACTGAAACAATTACTTAGGTGGTGGAATAAATATGTTTTTAAAAATGTTTTTGATAATATTAAAGTTGCGGAAGAGAAAGTGGTGGAACTTGAATCTTTATATCAGGATTTTCCCTCTGATTCTAATCTTAGGAATCTTGACACGGCTAAGCTGTCTCTTTTTAAATTGCAAGAACAAGAAGAAATTTTTTGGAAACAAAAGGTTTCTTCCTCTTTTTTGTTGGAGGGGGATAGAAATACGGCTTTTTTTCATGCTTTAGTTAACACTAATAGAATCAAAAGCCATATTAACAGGTTAGTGGATAACAATGGCATTGTTTATGACACGAATGACTCCATTGCTACTTCTGGTGTTAATTTCTTTATTGAGAATTTTAATAGGAACAATCCTTCGAATGAGCATCATGTTTCTAATTTGATTCCATGCATTGTTAATGATACTGATAATATTTTGCTTACTTGCCTTCCTTTAGAGGAAGAAATTTGGAATACTATCAATAATATGAATGGGGAGTCTGTTGCTGGTCCTGATGGTTTTACTACTAAATTTTTCATTAATATGTGGGATATTATTAAAAAGGATGTGATTGATGCTGTTCATGATTTCTTTAGGGGAAATCCTTACCCTAAATACTTTAAGGCTACTAATATTGTTCTTATTTCTAAAAAAGATAACCCGTCTTTCTGGAATGACTTTAGACCTATTAGCCTTTGCACCTTCTTTAATAAACTTGTTGCTAAAGTTATTGCGTTGAGATTAGCTTTAATTTTGCCTAAAATTATTTCGCCCAATCAAACTGGTTTTGTTAAAGGTAGAAGTATTTTTGATAATATTTTACTGGCGCAAGAGATGGTTCATGACATAAATGCTAAAATACCTGGTGGCAATATTATTTTTAAACTGGATATCACCAAGGCTTATGACAACTTAAATTGAGATTTTCTTTACAATGTCCTGTCTAAGTTTGGTTTTAATCAAAAGTTTTTGCGGCTTATCAATAATAGTATTCAAAATTGTTATTTTTCACTTATCATTAATGGTTCTAATCATGGTTTTTTTAGCTCTTCTCAAGGTCTTAGACAAGGGGACCCCCTTTCTCCCTCTCTTTTTATTATTGCTATGGAATATCTTTCTAGAGGTATTGAGAATTTATTCAGATTAAATCCTAAACTTATTTTCAGAACTCTTGGTGGCTTTCCTATTACTCATCTCAGTTTTGCTGATGATTTTACCATTTTCTCGAATGCTTCTATTAGAAGTATTAAAGTGTTAAATCTCTTTTTAAATGATTTTCAAAGGATTAGTGGGTTATACATCAATAGAAACAAGAGTAATTTTATTACCAGCAATTCTGTGAATATTAACAGACAGGCTAGAATCAAAAGAGTGTGTGGTTTTTGCCCGTCTTCCTTGCCTATTAAATATCTTGGAACCCCTCTTTACAAAGGCAGGAAAAGAATATCTCTTTTTGAAACTATTTTCTCTAATTTTCAAAAAAAAAATTCTTAATTGATCTTCTAAGTTTCTATCTTTTGGTGGTAGATTGACTTTAATTAAAAGTGTCCTCAATTCGATTCCTATATTTCTTTTTCATACTTTACAACCTCCGGTTACGGTTTGTAAGAGAATGGAGAATATGATTAATAAATTTTTTTGGGGTGCCACGGATACTAAATCTTGCATTAAGTGGACTTCTTGGAAAAAAATGTGTGGTGTTTTTAATGAAGGGTCCATTGGATGTAAGTCTGTGTTTGATACTGCTAAAGTGTTTTCTCATAAATTTTGTTTTGGTTTTAGATCTAACAATAGTTTATGGGCCAATTTTTTGAAGGTTAAGTATTGTAAGGATCTTCACCCCCTTGTTTGCCATTATAAAATTACTGATTCTCCGGTGTGGAAAAGAGTCTGTAAAATCAAGTGGGAAGCGGAGAATTTTATTCAACGGGGTCTTGGGAAGGGTGAAGTGTCCTTTTGGCAAGATAACTGGATGGGTTGTGCTTCGATTGATTATCTTCTTAATAGTCACACCAAAGCTAATATCAAAGTTAGTGAGTTCTTTATTAATGGTGAGTGGAATTATGTTAAACTTTGTAGTGTGGTTCCTGATTTCATTGCTGAAAAAATAGTTAATATTCCTATGAATCTTAATAGTGTTGATAATATCATGTTCAATTTATCTGCTTCTGGTAATTTCTGCACCAAGAATGTTTGGGATAATATTAGGATTAAAGGTGATGTGTCTAACATTTATGGTTTTCTTTGGCATAAGATGATCCCCTTATCCTATACTTTGTTGACTTGGAGATGCCTTAAAGAGTTCTTACCCTTGGATACCAATTTGTTTAAGAAAGGTTTTCAGTTTGCTTCTAAATGTCAATGCTGTTTTAATATTGAAAGTTCTCAACATGTGTTTGTTAATAGTAGTATTGCCCGGATGGTTTGGTGCCATTTTTCTAATCTTGCTGATATGGATAATTTCAATAATCATCAGTGTTTGCCGGATATTTTGAAGAGATGGTTTGCTAAAGGTAAAAACCATATTAATTGCTTAATTCCTATTCTGATTATTTGGTATATTTGGAAAGCTAGGAATGATTCTTAGCATAATAACATTAAAATGTGGGCTAGTCAGATTATTAATAATGTTAGGACTAAAGTGTTAAGGCTTATTGCTGTTAATCTTATTTCTTATAAAAATTTCAAGAACAGCAATCGCATGGCCACTTATTTTGGAATTGATCTCAATGGGATTAATATTATTAAGGTCGATCGGATTGTGAAATGGCTCAAACCGGACCCTCCTTATGTTAAGTTGAATACGGATGGGTCCTTTGGGAAGGAAGCTGCGGGATTTGGAGTTATTATTCGGAACGTGCATGGTAATCCTATTGGTATTTTTGCTGGTCCTGTTGCTACTTCTTCTGCTTTTAATGCTGAGTTAATGGGGATTTTTCATGGCTTGAACATCTGTATGAGAATGGGTTTCCAGCATGTTTTAATTGAAGTGGACTCTAAACTTGCTATTCATGCCATTTCTCCTATCAATGTGGTTTTTCCTAAGGATTTTTACATTATTAGAAAAATCAAAATGTTGCTGACTAAGTTTAATTTTATTTTATCCCATATCTACCGGGAAGGCAATATTTGTGCGGACTGGTTGGCTAAGTATGGTTATGGTTTGGTTTCTTATTAAGAGCTGCCTACTACTAATCTGCCTTCCCCTCTTAAAGGCATGATTTCTTTGGATAAAATTGGTCTCCCTTATATCAGGCATGGGTGAGGTTTTTTGTTTTAGCCGGGGGTCTTTTGCTGGCTTCTGTTGTTTTGGGTTGTTCTGTGGTTTTCTGCTAATGTCTAATTATCCTATTTTTGTGTTTCGGCATTTGGTTTTGCTGGTCTGGTGGGTGCTCTTCTTTCTGGGTCTTCAGTGGCTGGATAAATTTATGTGGTTGAATTTAGAGGATTTGTTATTTGGGAGGTTGTTAGGCTGGATTTTCTGGGTTAATTTTGGTATGCATTGGGGTTTCCTGGGTTGGCCTTTTGATCGCCTTTTGGTTTGGGCTTGGCAAGGGAAGTGTTGTATTGTTTGGGTTTATTTAGCTGTGTTGGTTTTTATCTGGTTAGTTATGTTTATTGTATTTGGGAACTTATGGACCAGGCAGAAGTTCTTGTCTTTATTCATGTGTTGTGCTGACTTTATTCTCCCTTTTATGGCTAATTGGTTCTTTTCTTCTACTGTAGTCCCTTGTGTTCTTACTATTTTTGGGAGTCTATCTTGCAGGCATCAATATTTTCTGAGAACTATGAGCACCAATGACAGCAAGGTAATCTCTATTTCATTTTCTTTGTTAGTTTCCTATGAGTTTTTTGCTTTTTGCAGGAAGAATGAGCTGAAAGGGATCTATCTGCTCTTCCTTTCTTGGGTGATGTTTCTTCACAGCTCGAGCTTGTTAATTTGTTCTTTTTGTACTCGTAGAAAAAGGACCTACCGTCTCTTAGGTTTTGTTTTTCCTTTTAATTGTAGCTCTTTCGAGCGTTAGTGAGATGGTGGGACCTTATAAGGACTCTGTAATCCTTTTTTGATATTAACGCGTAGGCCCCATAGTGGGTTTTAACCAAAAAAAAAAAAATTATATCTCAAACTAATTATAACCTTCATGTTACACTTAGCAATATATAAGAAGAACTAAATGAAGGTAGATGTTAGCTTCATGTCCAAAAAGAATGGCATAGAAGGGGCAAGTGGCCGAGATCGAGTCAAATAGAGATATTCTAAGATTTTGTTTACGGGGAAAACTTCATTTAGATGATTTTGTTGAAAGCTTTTTAAGAACATTGAGGGATGCTGACGACCAAAATGTTATCTTCAGTAGATTTAATCGTAATAAGGAATTGACAAAGTGTTGTTTTATTATGGAGGCATTGTGTAACTCAATTTTTTTGTCTATATTAATTTTTTTTTCTAACAACGTTTCAAAGTTAAACAATTATATCTAAAATAAATTTTTTGGATCTGTTTTAAACATCACCAATTAGAGTAAAGATAGAGATCCTAATGTTAAAGAGTAAGAAAATAAGAAATACTAAATTTATCTTTTGGGTTGTTTTCATCTATAACTTTGTTCCTATATATAAAAAATTCAAGATATGTAAACATAACACTTTCTTAAGCAAATACATGATAAATAATAATTATTAATTTCACATCCACTTCAATTACTTATCATATGTTTAGTATTTGTTATGTAAATACTAAATCAAGTCAGGTTAGATCCCAAAAAAAGCAGAATAAATTCTATAAGTTCAAATTTAAATTTTTGAATATTTCCCGAATAAATATTAATACATACAAAAAACTATAATTTCTTATCAAATTAAATAATATGTTGATATATACAATAATGATGATTTATAGGCAACAAAAGCAAGTAATAAATTATATAAAATACAATAAAACTATAAGTAATAACAAGAATATATAGTAGTGACTATTTATTTTTCTTTTAATTAATGCAGCTTATCTTGATTTGTTGATTGTGAGCTTTGGATACTAACTAGGAGGTCTTGGGTTCAGAGTTTGTGTATGTGATGTATGTGTAAGTTTATCTTAATTGACCTAAATGTCCCAAAAAAACTATAAAATGTTGCTATAAATACTAAATAATAAGTTCTTGTTGGGGATGTGGAAGAGTAAACAATACAAGAACAACACAACAAAAAACAATAAAAATAGAAGCAATGCAGTGGAAAGTAAAAGGGCTCCAGAATTTAACATGGGCAATGCAAAGGCATATGTTTCTCTTTTACACTATTTTCACACTCAAAATATAAGAGAAATTTAATTTAATAACACCAAGGGATGCCACCCATAAGAAAAACGAGAAAGAAAATTGTTCAGTCCACCTCGGAGCGCTTTGGCATCAGTTTGGAGCGCTGCGGCGCTCAACCCTATGATCTCGATCCGTCTAACCATGCTGCGGCACAACACAATTAATGCTACGGCGCATTGTTCTATGTCGTTTCTGATCCCAAAACATATTGCAGCACTGGGGCACCAGTGAACACAATGCATTCGCTAATAACTTTTATATCTTTAATGAAAATGAATAATTCTAATACTTGTAATATGTCTAACCATGCTGCGGCACAACACAATTAATGCTACCGCGCACTGTTCTATGTCGTTTCTGATCCCAAAACATATTGCAGCACTGGGGCACCAGTGAACACAATGCATTCGCTAATAACTTTTGTATCTTTAATGAAAATGAATAATTCTAATACTTGTAATATGTTCCTTTATGCTGAATTTGCTCACAACGCATTCACAAAGCTAATTTAACATTACTGCTCTCTTAATTCTTCAGTTGTATATCAGTTGAGTCTTCATATATTGCGTACTCTTCTCTATACAAGCAATCTCCCATCATCATCATCCTTACTATTAAAATAATAAATTGTAATAACATACTTAGCAAATTATTAGATGGAATTATATGTTTTTTAACCATCAAATAAATACTAAGTCACACACATGCCATAAGAGTTTATAGGGTCAGCTACAGCTACTAAGTATGTTGATGATTGCAGAACAAAATTGATGTCACGGTGAGATGGCTTCAATTTAGATAAGAAACAAAGTATTAGGGAAATGGCTTATCAGTGAAGGTGGGCAAGTGTTGTCTGCAGCAAGCAATGCCAGCTAAAACAACAAGAAAATGAGGAGTCATTAGTGGGAAAAATCTTTAATTTTTTTTTTTGAAATTTTATGATGTAAAAATGAATCAACCATTGGAATGTTTCCAAAAGGTACACGTCAATTTTTAACTTTTTCATGATCATTTAGGTGAATTAAAATAAAAATAGTTTATGCAGAAAAAGTAGTTGCAGACAGTTGCAGTATTATGAAGAAAAGAGGAAATTATCAAATGTTTATAGAGATAAATTAAATTGAACCAGTATGAGAAACATATGCCGGTCATACACATTAGATAAATATATGGCTCAACTTTTCTACAAAATTCTAGCAAATTTTATTTATAAAAAAGCTTATAGTAATTTGATTATTATTTTCTTAAACTAACTTGTTAATTATCATTTATAAAATGATAATAACATAAGTAGGCTATTCAATGAATAAAGTATATTATATAATACTTTAGTAAAAATACTGTAATCTCTAAAGTCAGTAGTTGAACTTGATTGATCCTTCGTTTGCGGGCACATATGAAATAAAATTTCCTACAAATCTCTTTCTTTCTTCTTATTTGGGTCATCGAGGAGAGTTTTAACGAATAGCTGTTGGAGAAGAAGATATTCAATAAAAGTGTGGATGAGATATTTTTTTCTAATCCTTTTCAATGAAGATTATATAATGTGATTGACTTTAGTGACTTTAGCATCATAAATGAAAATAAAAATTTGTTGATGACACACTGAAATCAAGTCCTCCAGAAAACCAGGTGATGAAGAAGGAAAACTTTGTTGGTGTTACAACCACAACCATCTTCTACATGCTGTGTTGGTTTTCTGGAGAACTTGATTTCAATGTGATTGACTTTAGTGATTATATAATGTGATTGACTTTATTGATACAAATATTTCTCAAAATTTATTTGGATTCATGCCAGCTATGGAAGCTACACATTTATTGAGAGGTTTGATGGAGAAGTATGAAGATAATAAGGAGGATCTACATATGATATTTTTTGATTTAGAGAAAGTATATGATAAAGTTTCAAGAGAAGTGCTATGGAGAGTTCTAGCAAAAAAACAGGTTAATAATATTTATATTCAAGTCATTAAGGATATATATATATATATATATATATATATATATATATATATATAAATTTATATATATATATATATATATATATATATATATATATATATATATATATATATATATATATATATATAAGTGGGGTGTTTCAGGAGCATAATTTGAACAATTTGCCTGCTCCTCTTATTGGCTTGATCTGTATGGATAAGTGTGGTATCTCTTATATCCACCACACTTAATTTTTTGGGGTTGTTCTGGCTCTGTTGTTTGGCTGGATGGGGGCTCTTGTTCATTACCTGTTAGCTGACGTGGTTGTTTTATTAATCTGATGCTTAGTCCTTTGCTGGGTTGGTGGTGGGGTTTTATGTGCCTGGTTGGGTTTATTGTTTTCCTCCATGATAGTTATCGTGGTGGTAGGTGGTGCTGGAACGATAACTGTTACTTTCCTGGGACTCAATTCGTCTGGGTTAAAAAGTTGAATTCTTGGATTTTTTGGATGGTGCGAAATTTGAAGGATAACTTGCAAGTTTTTTGGATTGAGTTTCGGACTGAATTTCTATTTTGGAGGGGGCATTCGAGGTATACCTTTGAGTGGAGAATTAACTGTGGTAATAGTATTTGCTATAATTTTGTTCTCTATTTTGATGCTTCTAACTTAAATATTCGGAGCTGTTTTTGCAGATCATCTGGCTTGGTTTTTGCAGATAATATGGAGCTGTTTTTGCAAATCATTTGTAAGTTCATTACTGTTTTCATTCTACTTTTTTGGATTGTGGTTTTCCTTTTTTGCAGGAAGTGTGAGCTGAACGATTACTATCTGAGCTTCCTTTTTTGGGTTTACTGTTTTAGATTTTATCTTTGTTTTTATTGTAATTGTAGGAAAAGGGACCTCTGGCTTTTAGGGTTTATTTTGAGTTTTTTTGTAGCTCCTTGGAGCAGTAGAAAGCTGGAGGACCCTTCTAAGGACTTCTGTAACAGTTTTAATTATATCAACGCGTAGGCCCCTACTGTGGGTTTAATCAAAATATATATATATATATTGCTAGTTATGAAGTTCTCATCACTGAGCATGCATGTATGAACAAAGTCTATATAGAAAATCATTTATAATTTAAAAACCAACTATTGGATATATTTTTGTGTTACAAAAATTAATCTAAACGAGCTAAAGTTTTATTCAAATTTTTTTTCTTGAAATAATAGAATCCAATTTGATTTTGTCAAATAATTATCTCCTTCATTCCAGATGTATTACAATCGTTAATTTGGATGAGCGTTTCTCAGGATAATAAGTGCCATTTTGTCCTTTTCAAATAATAAATAAACATTAAGTTGAATGAGCTTTGATGCTTCAATTTTACTGAAAATTTTTATTTATATATTTATTTTTATCCCAATAATTTGTGCCATGCACTTTGATTTTGTCAAATAAGTATCTGCTTTGGCATTCTTGGGATAGCATTGGGGATCCCATATATAAATGGCTACAGACCTCTCCCTAACTCATATCAACAACTCTCATTGAGAAAACAATATTGTTATAAAACATGAAAGAGGAAACTATTATCTTTTCCATCACAATGCTTCTTTGCCTTACATCAGTTGTTTCTACATCAGGAGTAGCAGTAGCCTCCTTCTATGCTGGACCATACATACGTAAGTGCCAATTAACCTGCTTTTTTAATATGTTCTAAGACTTGTTTAAGTATTAGTTTATGTATAATTATAATTACTCTTCTGAGGATGTATGCAGCATCTGCTTGCGGGCACACCGAAAATATAACTAACATTATCTCAGTTAGTGATGCATTATGGGATAACAAAAATGCTTGCGGGCGTAAGTATAAAGTGTGGTGTAAGCCTGTAACAAGTGAAGGCATATTGCAATCTTGCTCGAGTGATATTACAGCAAACGTATTTGGATATGATGTTACAGTAGTTGATTATTGTGGGAACTGTAATGGTGTCACTATGCTTCTCTCAAAAGAGGTTTTCTCAGCTCTGATCAAAACAAACGATGGCCATATTCAAGTTCAATATTTGCAATCTAATTAATTATGATGGTGGCTTTAGTGCTCAATTATCATAATTATCTGCAGGTAATAATCTCTAACACTTAATTTTATTTTGAATCTTAAATAACTTAAAAAACGTTTGTTGAAAATTGTGAAAGAACTATTATTGTATTTCATGACAATATTATGACTTAGGCTTCGTTTGAGATTGGCTTTTTTACTGCTTCTTAAAACAGCTTTCTAATACCAAAGTTTTAATTTTTATGCTAGAAAGCTGGTTTAAGAAGCAATAAGAAAGCCGAAGGCTTTCTTCCTACTTCTTAAAACGTCTTTCTCTAGTACAAAAATTAAAATTCTTGTACTAGAGAAAGCTGCTTTAAGAAGCAGGAAGAAAGCTGTACTAAACAAAATCTTAGTTTTTATCTTGTCATCACAATCTTCTAAAGTTTTTTCTTCATGATTTTTGTTTGTAGGAACTTTAAAATGGCAAAGAAATTAATGGCATGTAGAAGAAATCAAAACTCTATATTTCCCATTTCTATTTATCTGCTTGTATGTTTGTAAGATGTTATTTCTGAATCTGATTCGATGTTTTTGTTCAAATAAATTTGTAATCTCTTTCTATTTTTTTTTATTTTTATTTTTTTTAATTAAAACCCACAGAAGGGGCCTACGTGTTAATTATCCAAAAAAAGGTTACAAGGTCCTTAAAAGGAACATCCAGCTCACTACCGCTCAAAAGAGCTACATTCCAAAAATAGAAAAGAAAACCTATGAGCCAGTGGTTCCTTATACTAAGATTACAAAAGTAAATAAAGCAAAAAACAGGTCTATGAGACGCCAGAACCCAAAAAAGGAAGCTAATGATAACAGCGATCAGCTCAGTCTTCCTGCAAAAATAATAGAAGCAGAAAACGGAAAAAGCAAACCAAAATAAACGTACCTTGTAATCAGAATCGGAAAGTTCTTGAAAGAAATACCTGCGAAGAATCCTCCCAAAAAAGTTAATATATATATATATATATATATTAGAATGAAACTTAAATAAGATAAAAAACCCACTTTCAAAAATAGAATTGCAGTACAGTCCTATAGGAGTGAAAATTAGGATGCCAAGATGCCCAGAAAAAGAGAGAACAGGGGAAAGCTCAGTAACCTGGAAATAATGCCCCTTATAGTTCATATAGTGATCACAGAAATAATGAAATTTGATGAGCTTATACTCACAGAAATGAATTAGCTCAAAGTAGGAATTGAAAATCACATTCATATACTGTTCATAGAGATACCAACCCAGATGAACTCAATATTACCACTAACCAAAATATTCCCAAGATCCCCATTCACGTCCAAAAACACCCAGGCATTGAAGGTATTAACATAACAATCCAGGTGATCCCGATACCATCAATGTTCCAGAATCTGCAAAGACTCAAAAAAACCAAATAGAGGCACAGCGGCTGCACATCCATATTCTTAAGACAAAAAATAGGTGACCAACTTCCCAGCCTGATTAAGAGAACAAAGAAAAAACTGCCTGCACTTCTCGGTGTCGTAAAACAGAGCAAGAGACATAGTAAATAACCAAACTGGCATAACCAGGCTAGCTCCTTGAACAGCAAAAAAGAAAAAAGCTACATAAAACAGAGGAAGAAACCAAACTGACACCGGGTTTGTAAGAAACATAATTAAACAAGTCTAATTATAAGGAAGGGAAGTTTTATCCAGAAAAACTAAACTTTAAGCATGGTATTAAGGCTCGAAAATGTGAAATCATGAGATTCCCTCAACTAACAACCAACGTTTGCTAACCAATCAGCACAGCTGTTAGCTTCATGAAGAACATGAGAAATTTTGTAATTGATATTAGAAAGAGCCAATTTAATTCTTCTGATCAGGTAAAAATTATAAGGATTCCCTTGACACTTATCATTTAAAATATTAACCACAGATTGAGAGTTAACCTCAATCCAAACATTCGAATACCCCAGATTAATACATTTTTCGATACCCTCAGCGACAGCAGAAAGTTCAGCAGTTAAGACCGAGCATTGATTTAAAGGTGAAGCAAAAGCAGATAACACTTTACCTTCAAAATTTCTAATGATACCACCAGTACCAGCAATGTTCCTCTTGACAGATCCATCAGTATTGAGTTTCACAAAAGGAATTTCCGGTTTCCTCCAATAAACAATTCTAGAAACTCTAGAATTAACATTTAAGTTACTTTTAATACCAAGCCGATCAGCAAAATTAAAAGAGTTACTGCAGTTCTTATAAGAAATCAAGTTGCAAGAAGAGAGAATATTGATTTTATGATTAATATTAGAAATAATAGTAGAAGCCACCATTTTAATATTTTCATGCTTGGACTCATTTCTCGATTTCCAAATGTACCATATAATAAGAATCGGAATAAGATTTAAAATGTGGCCTTTAGAGCTTTGCACCCAATGATTCATTAAAGTGAAAATATCAGTAGGGTAGATCACCTAATTCAAATTTGACATGTCAACATAATGCTTCCACACTTCCATAGCAATACTACCATTAACAAAAAGATGGTTAATACTTTCAATATTGGCACAACAGTAGCATTTAGAAGGAAGATAGAAACCTTTTTTCATCATATTGTAATCTCTTTCTATATTGCTATATTAAATATGGTTTTAAGTAATCCAAAAGGGAAAGGAGTGATTTCTAATACAGTGGATTATTATTCTTCTACTATTTTTATATTAGAAATTATAAATTTTATCCGATAATTCTGATTTTTTTTTGTGATAAAACTCATAAAAGAGCCTATGCGTTGATTAAGTAAAATAGTACAAGTCCTTAAAAAGTTCAATAATTATGATTTATGTCACCAAAAATTCAATTAAATAACTATTATACATGCATTCTTTTGAAGCTTCCCAAATTATAAAGTACATTGGATTATATTAATTATTTAAATTTTTGAATATTTCTCTAATATATATTATATATTTATATATTATATATATATATATATATATATATATATATATATATATATATAATTTCTTATTAAATTAAATAATATGTTGATATATACAATAATGATGATTTATAAGCAACAAAAGTAAATAATAAATTATATAAAATACAATCAATAAAAATATAATTAATAATGAGAATATATAATAATGACTATATTTTTTTTCTTAACTTAGCTTATCTTGATATATTGATTGGGAGTTTCTACTACCAACTAAGAGGTCTTGTATTTGAAACTTGAGTATGTGATGTACTACCAAAAAATAAGGTAATCGCAGCACAAATTTTGAGCTATCTCGGCGGTTTTAACCGCCGCAATTTCCTTTGTAGCGGTTCTAAAACCGCTATGAATACGTTGTAATTACTATGCGATGCAACGACATTCAGTAGAAGTTTTACGAACGGCGGGGTAGCAGTTGCGAATCGCTTTCTTTTGCAGCGATTTTAACCGGTACAAATAACCATATTTGTGCCGTTTAAAACCGATGCAAATTCGTCCAATCTCAATATGTTTTATAATTGTGGCGGTTTTAACCGGCACAAATTTGGTGCCTCGTACAGGTTAAAACCGCCACAATAGAACAATTTTTTTTTTAAATTTCGAAACCTGAATGTCCACACACTGCAACAGAAAATTTATTTGCAAGGGTCCTTAATCTTTCTGCAATCATCAGCATCATCACTAGCATTTAGCCTTCATAATCATAAGTAGGGTGGGAAAAAAATTACTACACATAACAACAATAATAAGTCAAAACCAAATACATTGAAAAATTTTTATCTGAATGCAAGCATTGGCTATATTATTGTCCAATCAACACTTCAACAATTGCGACCCTATAGATTATAGCATTACCATGAAATCTTCTCCTATCAAAATCCTCAAGCACCACCAAGACCTTGAAAAATTTATAAAAAGTCCTTTAAGTAGGAAATGGTAGATTATAACTCTTGAATCAAATGTTGAAGATAAATATCAATACAATATCAACCGAATCAAGTATCACTAATTGTTGCATCATAACATTGAACTCCATGCCATAATTCGCATAACTCTTGAATCAAAGGTTAAATTTAAATATCAATAGCATTTCCTGGACTTCTCTCCCCAGGTATTATAGTTGATAGGATAAAAGAATCATGTTTCATCCCAACCCAAGGTGGCATATTATATGGAACTAGAAGTACAGGCCATATACTATATGTACTACTCATAATCTTGAATGGATTAAACCCATCACTAGCCAAACCATGGCGAATATTAATATTGAGAGTCAAAAGTTTTCCATGCTTCTCATCAGCTGGATGTCATAGCAAACCATCTACATTTCGGTGTTTAGCATGCCAAATAATCTCTTTAGCGGATTTATTTGTTTTAAAAAATCTTTGAAGTCTTGGAATTAATGGAAAATATCTGACAATTTTAGCAGGCTTCATATGAGTTTTTTTCCCTCTAGAAGTATTCTTTATTATAGTTGACCATCTTGATGCTCCACATATGTGACATATATTCTGATTAGATCTATCTTTCCAGAATAACATACAATCATTAGGACATACATCTATCTTCGTATATCCAAGATCAAATGCTTTCATCATCTTCTTCACTTCGTACGTACTTTTAGGCAACAACACCCCTTTAGAAAAGGCATCAACCAGTAACTCAAATAACATATCAAAGGATCTTGCCATCCAAGAATGCAAACACTTCAAACGAAACAACTTCAATATAAAAGAAAGCTTTGAGAAGGTTTTACATCCAGGGTACAACTCTGCTCCTGTATCTTGCATTAAAATTGCAAATTTCTCATCATGATCATTTTCTTCATTAGTATTAAACTCGTTCTACTCCATCGTTGGATTTTGAAATGGATCATTTGGACATAACATGTCTCTTAATAATCCATATATATCATCTCTTCTTATATCCTCAGAAAGAGATTCACCTTCATTTAACTTTGATGTGGCACCAGATACTTCATTCATTGCATATTCACTTATAAGACAATGCTCTTCTACATGTTGATTCCATACAACATAACTAGGAAAAAATCCTTTGGAAATTAAATGGTCTTTCACATCTTTCAAATAATGGAAGTACCTATAAATGCATGACTTGCACGGACATAAAATTTTACCTGATAAATTTTGGCTTCGACAGCTTGCAAACTCTATGAAATTGTTTACACCATTTACATAATCACAACTCCACTTGGCTTTTGTAATCCAACTCTTATCCATACTACCCACGAAAAATGAGTTTCCAAGTTACTGTTAAGAATAAAGATTCATTAGGTAACTCAATTTTTTATGCAACCATCAAGTAAATTACACCAATTTAAATCAGCACAAAAGAAGGGTTTGCATTGAGTATGTGTATAAGCCTAATAACATAAAAAAATGTCCAGTCAATGTTCATAATACTTTCTTCTTGGACTTAATAAAAAAGTATCTTGACTAAATTTTAAAGCTACAAACAAAAGAAAATCATTAAAAGCCTCAAAACAAAAAGTAATCAATAACAAACACGAGCATATTCAATTTGATTTGGTAAGGTCCTATAGTTTTTCTCCATTTAAGAGGTTTTCACATAAAATTTTTTGTCTATCTTATGACTCTTATCTATCTTTGTGCTAGATCTTCGTACAAAGCTTAGATGCTAAACTCTACCTCTTTACTACCGCAAATGTTCTAACATGCAACTCAACTTATTTGAGAATTTGATGATCACAAATATTATTTCCTGTAATGATTTTAAGCAGATGATTTTGTGTATACACATTTTCTAGTTATACTAATAATTACAAGTATATATTATAAGATGAACAACTAATGATTGGACATACAAATATGATGACAATCATATGCTAAAGAAGGAAAACTTAGACTAAACTCAAATATAAAACATCTACAGTAAGTCTAAAGCCACCAAGATTTAAGAATATTGCTGAAGAATCAAAAAGTTATAATTTTATTTTTTTAAGTAGTGTCTTTTTGTAAGTGTCACGTATATGATTTTTTTGGACATTTAGGTATGTCAATTAAGGTAAACGCATACACACACACTACCAAAAAATAGTATTTTCGCATCGGTTATTAGGAGCCGTTTTTAAACTGCTGCAAAAATACTTATTTTGCATCGGTTTTAACCGTACAAATTGCACCGGTTAAAATCGGTGCAATTTACACCGGTTACAACTGCAACTAAAACCCCACCCACTATTCTTAAACCGAATCCCTAATTTCTTCTCCCCGCGATCGTCTTTCGTCCGTGACTCTACGCCTGGAGCGAACTTCCACTCGAGATTCGCAGTTCTTCTCTTCACGCGTGGACCCATCCCAGCAGGCCGGCGCTTCCTCATAGTGAGTCGCTACCCCTTCTTCTTCTTCTTCTTCTTCTTCATATTCTTCTCCCTCTTCTTCTCATTCTTTTTCTTGTTTCTTTACCCTAATCCCTAAAACCAGAAATGGATATTTAGTAATTTGTCTTAAAACTGAAACCCAAAGTTTATTTCAATCTTTTATTGAGAAACTAGATAACGTCTTCAACGATTGACAGCAATGTTCTAGAGCTCACCATGGCGCCTCTCATGCATTTTTTAGAGATGTTTAATTAGCTGCTTCCAACTCGATTGTTACTGTTAGAGATATTCATAGGAATTTATCCCTAATTTTTGTAAACAAATGTTAGAGATATTCATAGGAATGTATCCGTAGCAGTTTTAGAACCGCTGCAAAGAAAATTGTGACGATTAAAACCCCAAGATTGCTCAAAATTTGTGCTGCGATTATCTTATTTTTTGATAGTGAATTAATGTACATCAAGATTTTGGATCATAACATAGTTTAGATTTATTACCCTTTATGTTAGTTTAGATTTATAAGTAAGGTGTATAGATTAATTGACTTCATTAAAAACCAAAAATAATTGTTTATTAAAATTTTTGGTCAAATTGTGAAGTCCAATCCTTTGATTGTACAGCATGATTAGTACATTAAAGTGATTTTCAAGTAAAATTAAATCTGTTTAATATGATTGTCCAATCCTTTGATTGTACAGCATGATTAGTACAATATGATTTACCTAAGATCAAATTGTCTTGATTAACTATTTTTAAATAGTAATTCAGAATATTTTTTATTCCAATTTTACTCTTATGTGTGTGTATGTACTAAATTATTTCTAATTA